>PVIU01000226.1:0-385606 GCA_004026605.1 Ondatra zibethicus
CCCTCCCTCCCTCCTTCCTTCCCTCTCTCCCTCCCTTCCTTTCTTCCTTCCTTCCTTAATTCCTTCCTTCACTCCCCACCCCCAGCTCCTTGTACTGGAGATCATTCTCACAGTCTTGCATAAGCTAAGTACATATTCAACTCCTTGGAGAATAAACTTCCTATCTGAAGCCCTAAACAGCTGCTGGGCCAGAGCCCCCAGCTGGAATGAATGAAAATCAGTACACCACCTGACTTTGACAGACACATTTGTAAGTTTTGGAGGAACTTCGGCAGGCTTCCCAGGGCTCTCCCCGGGAAGGGGAGATGAATGTGCTGATACTAAGGAGAGGAATGTGAAGCCCAGGTCAGTCAGTACACAGGAGTAAAAGAGAGGGGCTAGAGAGCAGGAGAGAACCCAGTTTATTCTTCACCTTAAGCATTTAGCCTCTTTGCCCTGATGTCTAAGAGGCCTCTAGATCTGTCTCCCTCTTTGATACTGTCCTTCATCCCTAGCCTGGAAGATTTGACTTTCTAGGAAGCAAGGCTGTTGTGGATGCAAGAGTACTCAATGATTTCAACTCTGGGCAGCCTGTTTGCATCTTTTCTTTTCTTCTTCTATTTTTTTTTTTTTTTTTTTTTGGTTTTTTGAGACAGGGTTTCTCTGTGGCTTTGGAGCCTGTCCTGGAACTAGCTCTGCAGACCAGGCTGGTCTCAAACTCACAGAGATCCACTTGCCTCTGCCTCCCAAGTGCTGGGATTAAAGGTGTGCGCCACCACCGCCCGGCCTGTTTGCATCTTTTCATTCATTCATTTATACACGAATTTTGACGTTTACCATGTTCAGGGCAATGGACTTATTGATGGGGTTACAGACTGAACAAGTGCTTACCTTCTCCCTACCTTATTCTTAGCCATTGACTAGAGTAGATTTTTATCACCATCCCTAAACTAGGCTTTACAAATGCAGGATCCTCCTCTTTCTGACCTTCATCCATTCAACAAAAATACTGAAGACCTAGAAAGTCTGTGAAAGTACACTGGTGAGTCAGGCAGGCCTTGGGTACTCATTACAGAGTAGGAAATATGTCCATAAAATACAGTGCTGTGCTGGCTAGTTTTATGTTAACTTGATACAAGCTAGAGTCATCAGAAAGTAGGAAAACTCAATTGCAAAGATGCCTTCATAAGATCTGGCTGTAAGGCATTTTCTTAATCAGTGATTAGTCTATTGTGCATGGTGCCATCTCTGGGCTGAGGTCCTGGGTTCTATAAGAAGGCAGGTCGAGCAAACCATGATGAGCAAGTCAGGAAGCAGCACCCCTCCGAGGCCTCTGCATCAGCTCCCACCTTCAGGTTCCTGCCTTCAGGTTCCTGACTTGCTTGAGTTCCTGCCCTCACTGCTTTTGATGGTGACCTGTTCCATGCAACTGGAGGTGAAATACCTACCCCAAGTTGCTTTTGTTCTTGGCATTTCATCACAGTTACAGTAACCCTAAATAGGACAGGTACTTATCTGAGCTGCTTTGGGCTGGGAACTATAATTTTTTTTTTTAAAAAAAAGCTACTATGAGTGGCCTTGTCTGGTTCTTTTTGTAGACACAAGACATTGTTTATCTTGGTAGAGCACATCACCCAAAGGCCATGAGTTGTGGTATATTCATTCAATGGAATATGATTCAAAAGAAAAGAGGAATGAATTGCAACATGTATAATAAATTGAGTGCATTCTATGTGATTCTATTTGTATAAAGACCTAGAACAGGAAAAGCTAAACTTGGGTGTGAAGAATTAGGACAGTGGCTCACTAAGGCACAGCAGGAGGTGTTGACTAGAAAAGATGCAGGGCTCCTATGTTTTGTCAGAGATGCTAGTTGCACAGATACATAGTTATCAGAACTTACCACATAGTACACTTAAAATCTGCTATTTCATTATATGTAAATTGTATTTAAACAAATAATTTGAAACTCAGTTCTGTCCAGGTTTTCATTTCTGTCTAGAATGCAGGAAGAAGCTAAGCACTGACAGTTTGGGGGTTTGTACACACTTGATGGTGGTTGTACTGTTTTTATACTTTTAAGTATCCTTGAAATATTTCACATTAAAACCAATGTCCAAAGTCGAGATTCAAGAAATAGAAACAGAATGACAGAATCTGACATTCAAGGAAACTCAGAGGTCATATCCTCCATCTTCCACTTGAACCCAGTATGCTGGTAGGTTTTCATTAACTCGACAAAAACCTAGAAATATCTAGGTCAAGGGCATCATAACAGAAAATTCCTCTGCCGGATTTGTCTGTAGGCAAGTCTGTTGGGCATTTTCTTGGTCAATGATTGATGGGGGCGGGCCTAGCTCACTGGGAGTGGTGTCCCCTCTGGGCTGGCAGTCCTAGGTTCTATATGAAAGCAGGCCAAGATCCAGCCAGGAAGCAGGATTCTCCATGGTCTCTGCTTTAGTTCCTGCACTGACTTCCCTTCGTGATGGAGAGTGACCTGAGGGTTCTAAGATGAAGCCAGTCCTCACCACCCCAAGTTGCACTGGGCGTCGTAGCAATAGAGCCCTAACTAAGACACATAATGCTCCTTTAATACGTCTGTTCTAGATGGTTCTCTTAACCAGGCTTGAGCGTAGCAAAGGGCAGTGCCTATTACCTCCTGAGAAGCAATTCCGAAATGCAAACAGTGACTGCAGAGAGACAGGGCTAAAGGCAGGGAGGCAGGCAGGCTTCCCAGACTGTGCTGTGTTTGAGGAAGGGCACATCCCACATCTAACAGGAGCAGCCACTAGAGAGGTAAAGGGTAAACCCTCCCTTAAAGGGGCAGCTTCAGCCTGGACGTTTGTCTGACTTAAGGGTGGTCTTTCTGTTCCTCCTGACCCTTTTCTTGTCTCCCAGCAGTACCTATTTCTAGAGACTCCCATGGCCTCTAGAAAGGAAGAGGCACAAGCCTGCCCAATCTGTCCTTGGGCCCATAGAAGATGAATGGATTTTGGTAGTTTGGCCTGAGAATTAGGAAGCCAGGTATCTCGACTGACAATCCTACCAAGACTGAAGGATTTCCTTGCTAGACAACCACAGTACTATGGCCAAAAGAAAGAGTGCCAGCCGGGTGGTGGTAGCACATACCTTTAAACCCAGCAATCAGGAGGCGGAGGCAGGCAGGCCTCTGTGAGTTCAAGGCCAGCCTGATCTACAGATATTCAGGACAGCTGAGACTACACTAAGAAACCTTGTCTCAAAAAACCAAAAAGGAAGGAAGGAAGGAAGGAAGGAAGGAAGGAAGGAAGGAAGGAAGGAAGGAAGGAAGGGTGGGTGCCAGGCACGTGAAAAGCCTGATGTAGTCTGAGTGCCCACCAAGTCTTGTGTGTATCCTGGGCACCTATAAAGGTAGAAAAGACCCACAGGCCTGGATCTGCTCTTGGTTCCTCCTATAATCCATTCCTGGTTGGCAACAGGGACCAGGGCCAGGTAAGGTAACCCAGGCAGGACAGGGTCTGGGAGGAGGCCGAAGGGGCTCTTACACACAGCACACTGGGTAGTTTATACTCATAGGGCAACCCAGTACCATTTTCCGGTGACAGAGAACTCTAGCAGTTCTGGCTAGGATCACACATTCATCTGCTAGACCTTCTCCAGCTCAGGGCTTCTCATTTGTTTTGTTTACTGCTATGCTTCTACTTATCCATTTGGGAGTCACAGAGAACGCATGTCACGAACGGATAATGTCACTGCTTTGTATGTCTTTGTGAAAAACCAGCTTAGGGTCCTTTGTTGTGGCTGAGCCTATGTGTGCAAAGGGACTGGAAAGAACCCTCTTTAGTTCACACTGTCATCAGAGGCAGCCGGGTGACCCAGCAAGGCATCTAGCCAGCTACTCTGCTGGGCTCAGGGCTGCTGATGAGTCAGGAGCTCTCTGCATGGATCTGATGAGGCCGGGACATGTCCAGTGGCCCCTCTAGGCAGCAGCTTGCAGCAGATGCACGTGAGCGCTGGCTGAGATGTGAAGGAGCCCGGTTATGTAACAGCAGACCCGGCAGGCAGCGGGAGGCAGGGGGCGGGGCGGTATGGGGTGTGGGGGCGGAGGGGGGCGGCCGGAGAGGAACCCGCGGGGCAGGGTGTCAAAGACCTGGCAGCACAGCATCTCCTACACTTGGCAGCTTCTTCTGACTCCTAAGAATGTGACGAAAAAGAGAGAGGGGAAAGGCTACAGAAGCCTTCTTCACCCATCTAAGGAAAGCAAATCTCATTTTAACTCAATGCCCTCAGAGGTGAGCAGTGACTTCTCCCCAGCCAGGCTAACCTTGGTCTGGAGTTGCTGATATTTCTTGCCTTGCAGGCCTCCTTGGATGGGGTCTGGTTGGCTAAGTCCCTGGGAAGAATCACTCCTCTTCCCCACTTCCTACAATCCCTGTGGGGTCTGTGTACTTCCTTGCAGCCTCCCCACTTCCTTCCTCTCCGTTCCCAACCTTGCTCGGGAAGGATTTCCTCTTAGCAGCAGCTGTCTGCGGATGTGGAATGGAGAACTGAATGTTAGGGCTGACCTTCCCGCAGCTTGTCAGAGTTCATCTTCTGCGTTGTCCAGCACAGCTTCTCCAGGCCAGTCACAGCAACTCACCATACCCAAATCTCAACCCTGTTGCTCCTGATACCCCAAGGTACCGCCCTTGACCCCTCACAGCCTGTACATGTCTGTGAATGCCATAGGGGTGGGCTAAGGGGGATCTCCAGAACCAACCTACCTGAGTCACAATCCTGGCCATGCTACCATTTCCCATCAGGGAATCTGGAGAGGTGACCTAAACTCCAGGTACTAATCCTGGCTTGTTTTATGACAACTTGGCACAAGCTAGAGTCTTCAAGGAGAAGGGAGCCTCAACTGAGAAAATGCCTCCATCAGATGTAGGCTAGCTGTAGGCAAGCCCGTGGAACATTTTCTTCATTATTGATTGATGGGGGAGGGCCCAGCCTATTGTGGGTGGTGCCATCCCTGGACTGGTGGTCCTATATTCTATAAGAAAGCAGGCTAAGCAAGCCATGAGGAGCAAGCCAGTAGCAGCACCCCTTCATGGCTTCTGTATCAGCTCCTGCCTCCAGGTTCCTGCCCTGGTTGAGTTTCTGGCTCTGGTCTTCTTTGCCCTGCCAAGACAGTGTGGTCCAGCTCCATGTAGGTCCTCCTACATTGCCAGTCATGTGGGTCAGCCACCAGCCCTTGACTTCTTAGAAACCAGTTTCTACAATGTATACATATTTCCAAGCATACTGTACATCATAACATATGTAATATATCATATTTCTATATGATATTATATATAAATAAAATGTGTATATATATACATTTTTTATTTGATAATTTTTTTTCAGTACTAGGTATTGAACTCAGGTTTTGTGCATATTAGGTACCTAATCTACCACTGAGGATGCATTCTAGTTCTACTTGTCAATCTTATTAAATATATATATATGTATATATATATCTGTATATAAAATCGAGACAGAGTTTCTCTATGTAACAGCTCTGGCTGTCCTGGACCTCACTCTGTAGACCAGACTGGCCTTGAACTCACAGAGATCCGCCTGTCTCTGCCTCCCAAGTGCTGGGATTAAAGGCGTGCACCACCACCACCCAACTAATTATATGTTTTAAAGATACCCAGTGTTTCTTGCTTTCACAATAGAAGTTCCACATGAGGCTGTTACTAATGCAGCCAGCGTCAGCGGACTCAGTTTCGACCGCTGTCCCCACAAAGCCCAGTCATCCTGCGTCTGGCACACCAGCACTCTCAGCTGCCTGGATAAGCCTCCTTGACTCCCAAGCCACAGCAGCCTTTCTCACAACCAGTAGACTCCTTCACGTCTCTGTCCCTTTATGCTCCCATAGAGCTTGGCATTGTTCTTCATTACAATGCTTGTCCCTTGGGATTGTTGTCTGTAGGAGTTTTTGTTTGTTTGCAAACCCTCGTGGGAGGAATCATGGCTGCAGCCTTGTCTCTGTGACACCTGTCCAACTTATTAGATCACCACACAGTGATCTCATTTTGTATAGTGCAGAAGAATACAGTATATATAGGGCGTAGGTGGAGAGATCAGAGAAGTGCTTGTAAGTCTATATAGTGCAATATATAGTATAATATAGTCTAGTATATTCTTGACCTACTAAAATGGTTCCCCCAAGCTCAGGGACTTCTTTCTCATTTCCCTCTTGCTCTTCAGCAATACTGATCTGGGTGACTTTTATTCCTTGACTCTCAATCTTGAACTCATTGCAGCCTACTGTTTACCTGGACTCCCTCCCCCAAATGGTCTGATGGTCCTCAAGGGTCACTCCTCTGCTTGTTCCTCTTTATCTCCCTGACCTTTGAAAGGTGGAATCTTGGAGCCAAGCCTGAGGCCTCTTCTCTCTTGTGTACTCTGCTATCTTGGCTTCCTCTTGCAGACGCAAGGCTCTACGTGCGTGCGGTCTCATCGCTGATTAGCACACATTTGGAGCTTTGGTAGACTCAGTGTGCAGCTGTATGCTCCTCATACTGCTTCTCAAGCCCGCTAAATGGATGCTCTTCGCCCTCCACCTCTTCTCCATCCGACAATTAGTAATCAGCAATTGCAACTCAAGTCTCAGGTTGCTCAGCCCAGACATATCGGAGCAGCATTGAGTTCTTTCTTTCTCTCACATCCCACCCAAACCACCATCGTGTTTCATTGCCACCTTCCACTGTGTCTACAGACTCTGGTCACCTCCCATTGCTCTGGCCAGTGTCGCCAGAACGATGTTGATGGGTTTCTATATAATCTACCAATCTTGACCCTTGTCCCATGACACTCAATTCACATAGCGACAGCCCAATTGACTCTGGGAGAACCCACAGCGACTCATATTCACCCTCTCAGTAAAGCTCTCCAATCACCCCATCTCATAAAGTCCATGTAACCTGACGCTATTGCCTCTCTGGCACCATCTGCTACTACTGTCTTCCCTGAACCCTGACTGGTCGTTGGTCATGCCAGGCTCCTTGCCGTTTCCTCGGGCAGTCTGGGCACACTCCCACGGCCCTGACTATGGCTCAGTGCCCTCCAGGCCTACAAGCTTCCCACTCCTCTGCAGCCTGCAAGTGTTTCCAAGGGTGCTCTTCCCCAGTCACCTGCTACAGTACTTCATAGCTCCCTTTAAATGCCAGCAGTGTCATTCGTGGGATATCATTTGTGTACTTGTTCCTTTAAGCTATCATTTTAGAGATAGTCAGCCAATATGCAGCCAGGGAAGTGCAGCCAGCTGGCATTCTACCAAACGAACCAACAGCCTCCAGAGGCTGCAGCTCTGAAATTCTGTCATTCACGTCTTAGGCAACAACTGACTTCCTCCTAAATAACATGCTAAATGAAAGAAATCTGCTCGTATTAGTAAAACTAGCAACATGTGAAATGGAAGGGTAAAAAGTTGGCCCAAATAGATGGCTGCCATCATTTAGGGACATCTACCATCGTTCATAAACAAAGTATAAAAGTTCAGTAAAGCTATAAACTATACCCATCATGAGGAAATTGATTCCTTATATATTTTGTGCCCCGTGGTTGATTTGAAAGGATTTGAGACTACATGGTTCCTGAAGGACATAGCATTTTGAAAACATAGGAAGGTCACCTGGGATTCAGAACAGGTTGTACAATTTGGGAGCTTGATTTATAATAATTATTTGGTTAAAATAAACCCACCATCTGCAGAACGATGCTCAGCATGCACTTTGAGTATTCCCTGACAGTGACATGATGGGGGCATGGCTTTCTACCTCAGTGGCTTCAGACTCCTTGGAGACGGCTGTCATTTATCAAAAAAGAATGTCACAATTGGGGCTCAGTGGGTAAAGTGCTGGCTGTGTACGTTGAGAGCCTGAGTTCAAATCCTCAGAACGCACATAAACCTGAGTGGGTAGCAAGCATCTATAACCTATTATGAGGTTGAGAGGTGGAGACAGGAGGACCTCTGGAAGCCCATGGGCCAGTTAGTCAGGTGTTCGCTGTGGTAAGTAACAGAGGCCCCATCTCAAATAGGGTAGAAGCCAAGGACCCCTATGTCATGTATACACAGATACAGACACACACATAGGTGGGTTTTTTTTTAATTAGACCTCTGGTCAGCTCTTTCCTGATAACTGACTCCCAAATAACTACACAGAGACTTATTATCAATTATAAAACTCGGCTAATGGCTTAGGCTTGTTACTAACTAGCTCTTACAACTTAAATTAATCTATATTGATACCTTTTATTTAGCATGGCATGTTCATCTCCTGCTTCCTCTGTGTCTGGCTGGCAACTCCCTTCTTTCCCTTGCTTGCTTTTTGTCCGCAAGTCCCACCTAACCTCTACCTGCCCAGCTATTGACCAGTCAGCTCCTTATTAACAATGAGAACAACACATCTTCACAGTGTACAGGAGGATTATTCCACAGCACACACACACACACACGTAAAAAATATAATGTCAAAATTACACATATCCAAACTGATTTGGGTTAAGTTTGCTAGACCCTCCCATCCCTACTCTTGTTTCAGTTTTCTTCATAATCTACTAGTACCTAACACTCCATATGCATTGCTATTTTGGTTGTTTGCTCTCTCTCCCTAGCTATGGATGACATCAGCACCATGAGTTTGGGGATCATTATCTATACTTGTCAATTTGTCCACTACCATAACCCGATACAAACACAGTGGCCGGTTTAATAGCAAGGCCTGCATGTTTGCTACATTGATGAATAAAAGAAGGGGCTTCAAGAAATAAAATGCTGAAGGAGTTAAAAAGGAAACAAGATGACTCTTGACCAGACTCTGGAAAAATAGAAAAACCACAGAATCTGATCAGTACAACAAAGATAATCAGTATAGCTCAAAATCATGGATGTGCCTGTATCACTGGTCTGGGGAGTGACTTTAAGAAAAGTCAGCAAATCTCCTTGACCCTTGATGGAGGGGGAAGGACCTCACACAGCAAGGGGAAGTCTTCTCTACACGTCCAGCTAATGGGAGAGTGAAGTTGTGGCAGTGGCACACGCCTTTAATCCCAGCATTGAGAGGCAGAGGCAGGAGAATCTCTGTGAGTTTGAGGTCCACTTGGTCTACAGAGAGAGTTCTAGGACAGCCAGGGCAACACAGAAAAATCCTGTCTCAAGAAAACAAACCAAAACAAACAAACAAACAAAAAAAACGAACTTGTTCCTGGGAGAAGTTGAGAGTCTGGTTTTGCATCACTAGGTCTGGAATAGTTCTCATACAGATCCAGGGTGATTTCAAGAGTGGGCTAAGAGTAACACAGGGGCAAATTGGTATATGTGCATCCCGGACTTGACAAGGTCTTTCTCAAACTATCTCAAGAGATTTGGGAGAAGGGCATTTGGGGAAGAGAGGGCAGTGGGAACCAAAGCATTCAGAGACGAAAATAAAGAACAGATCCAAGAAGACACATGGCTCAAGGGAGCAGAGCAAAGGGTGATTCCAGGCCAGGGGTAAAGCCATGTCAGGAAGACAGAGATCAAAACGGCAGACCCTAGATGTCATAGCTACAGAGACATAAAACACTTGGGGCATTTAACAAGAGACCTATCCCAGAGTTGTGAGACCTGGAGAGGAAGCCTAGTGAGGGGTGGGTACAGTAATTCAAGTACAGCCTTAGACTAGGAAACAGTGAAGCAAGCAACACAGTTGTTATGGTGGTGGTCAAGGAGGAAGGCAGGAGAGACAAAGTTGGCTCTGGGAGAGGCCATAGTCTGAAGTCCCCCAGCCATGAGGCTGTGGGCTCAACCCTGAGGTTTCATGGCAGCAAACGGATAGCCAATGAACATTTAATTCAGTTGGGTTTAGCTAGCCACTGAGTGGAAGTTGGAGAGAGGGTGGGCGGGAAATGGAAACCTTAATGGTTGGGGGGCAGAATAAGCAGCTTCACCATGCTCTAGGGTGGGAGTCCAAGGTCACCTCCCTCCCTCGCTGCCCCCTCTCTTTCATCCAGGGAAAGCCTTCGTCACTAAACTCAGTCAAGAAAATAAGATTCAGGTAGCAAGCACCCATGGCCAGGAGGTACTCGGGGCAGAAATCACTCATTATGATGGAAGTCAGTCCTGGGCTGTGGACAGACTTAGGATGAGGCTATCAAAGAAATCTTAGGGTCTCCAAGCTGATGGGGAGGGGCTTCTACCAGGCTCAAAGCTTGGCTAATTGCAAATAGAGCATGGAGAGGCATGGGGGTATTTTGTTGGCCTGCAATACCCTTCAAGTTGGGAAGCCCTTCCCCATCCTTGGGACAGGGACATCCTCTACACACTGCCTAAGGGTGGCTGAGCGCAAAGTGCTTCTAGTTCAGTTCATCTGGCACTCCCTCCCTCTCCCTGGCTTTCCTCCCTGCTCCTAAGAATTGCTTCAGAATCTTGATAAAGGAAGAGGCCACCTTCTCAGCCTGGGAACCTGTTAATCACAACCAGTGCGAGCGGCATTAGCCTTGGCCTCAATCCAAGGCTGCAGTGTTTCCATTCCAACCATTGTGCCACGTTAGTATCTCCACCCAACCTCTACCCCTCCCCTCTTGTCTATGGCATCCTGAGATGATGGAGGCTTCCAGGCTGCCTCCTTCCTCAACCCGGATGAGAAGTTACCTCAGGTGTTCTTATGGGGGCTGGGGAGAATTGAAGGCCCAAGGAACCTGAAGTCTTCCTGTGATAAACATATATGTTTCATCACTGGGTGACATGTTTTTGGGGGCCCTCCAAGAAGTGAATTCAGGTTGGGTACTGGAGTATGACGTCAGGCGCCGTGACAGGCTCCTCTTTGTCATCTCAGGTGGTACATTTTGTCCCCATTTCACAGCAGAGGGAACTTGAACCAGTCAGAAAGGCAGAGCTGGGCCTTGAGAACCCCAAATGTCACCACACAGAGCTCTCTGCTGGTGTAAGGAGCAATGGAGGAGTTCAGGTTCCTCCTAGGACATAATACCAGTGATGGCAAGTCCTCTCAAAACTCCAGTATGTCAGAATATGGTATGTTAAACATGAGTGTGTTAAGTGAGGTCATTAGAGTGTGTCCTGATCCCATATGACTAGCATCCTAAGAAATCAAGATTACAACAAGAAACAGGGACGTGACCACACATGGGCCCATCCCATTGTAGTCTTGAATTCAGACTTCTATCTTTCTGAGCTGGGAGCAAATGACTTTGTTTTTTTTTTTTTTTTAAACGATTTTATTTTTATGTGCATTGGTGTTTTTGCCAAGGGTTTCGGGTGCCATGAAATTGGAGCTTCAGACAGTTGAGAGCTGCTGGGAACTGAACCCAGGTCCTCTGGAAGAGCAGCCAGTGCTCTTAACCCTTGAGTCATCTCTCCAGTTCCGCAAATCACTTTTGATTGTGGGTGTATTTTGGAATAGCAGTCCACAGCAGACTCATGCAAGATCCCCTTCACTTCATATTCTGTTTTCACCCCTGTGCAGGGGGTGTGCATGGAGTCACCCTCCAAACAGAAGCCACCTGGAGAGGTGAGAAAGGACCCTGGCAAATGGCAGATGAACATAAAACCCCCTAACTGCTATTATCCTTTTTATACAGCTCAGCATGTCGTGTATTCCTTTCAACCGCCCTTCCATTTTAATTCTCTTGGCAATAACACCCTCATACACATCTCAAGACAGGAACTGAAGGAGGGAACCAAGGCTAGTGATTTAGACAGTGATCTGTTGTGATTGTTGATGCCACTGACCTTGAAAGCGTAGCTAGGTGGCACGCCGGGCACTTCTTCTTGTGGGCTAATGGTAATCATGGCGAACTTTGAGTGTCTGCCCCCTAGTCCCGGAATCCTGCCTGTCCATCAATCATCACCCAGTGGTTGCTGATGCCCCTCTATGTTAAAGACTGCTGAACTATGCTGGCAAGCGAGAGGTCAGCCTGCGGGAGGGAGGAAATCGGTCCCTGAGTTTTGAGTTTTGTGAGAATTTAAATTGAGCACATCCTGTCGTGAGTGACGAGTTAACGCCCACAGAAAGAGTGAAGAAGAAAGTCCCTTTGAATTGTAAGGGGTGGGGAAGGACCCTGGGGGTTTTACAAGAATGGATCCATGGACCGAGAGGAAGGTTGTAAAGGAGCGGTTCCTGAAGAAGCAGCTCTGTGGCGTGACATTCTCTCTGTACGCACAGGGCTGGAGGTCAGTTCTCAGCACACAAAAGGGGGCTGGGGACAGGAGGAGAGAGAAGAGGCAGAGGAAGGAGAGGAGGAAGAGGAAGAAATCTACACACAAATTGCTTGTTTAGTAACACAGAATCCTAGGAAAATCCCAGAACTGCCCTGTAGGGAAGGTTAGCCCATCTCTAACACTGTTCTTTGTTTATCCAGTCAGTTGTAAAGAAGGCATGGGTACAGGAAGGATCACACACACACACACACACCACTATTTTTAGCATTCTACAGTTTAGCACTTTTTAAGACATGACAAATGCTAGAACATTACAACTGGTTTAGAATCTCTGTTTTGTCTGATCCAAAAGGCACACAGCTTAATCTTTCACCTTAAACTGACAGGGAAATCAGATTAATTAGATTTTTACTTTCAATACCCACAAAAATATTTGCTCTACAATTGCCTATACTGATATATTTGTAAAACATTTAACATCATATTTAGTTTATTCATATATATGAATATTTATACTTATTATATATTTTATAGCATATTTATTTTATACTATAAAATAATGGGGGGGAACATCTACCTGATCTTATATTCTGGGAAAGAATGTGTTTTAACCACACTTCATTACAAGGGGGGAAACATCCCCTTTCAAAGAACGGGAGGAAGGGAATGGGAGCAGGGGGATTATAATTCGGGTCAGGAAGTAGACCCTTTGGCCAAATTCAGGTCTACAGACTCACGATACAAGTGCCTTTACCCAGTGTACTAAGTTGCTGGCCCCTGAGTCATGTTTATCTTCCAAATAAAAATGCTTATTTTTAAATTAGGTATATGTGTATGTGTGTGAGTGTGTGTGTGTATGTGTGTCTGTGAGTGTGTGTCTGTGTCTGAGTGTGTGTGTGTGTCTCTGTGTGTGTATGTGTGTCTGTGAGTGTGTGTGTCTGTGTCTGAGTGTGTCTGAGTGTGTGTCTCTGTGTGTCTGAATGTGTGTGTCTCTGTGTGTGTATGTGTGTCTGTGTCTGAGTGTGTGTGTGTTTGTTTCTGTGTGTCTGTGTGTCTGTGAGTGTGTGTGTCTGTGTCTGAGTGTGTGTCTGTGTGTGTGTGTGTATGTGTGTCTGTGAGTGTGTGTGTCTGTGTCAGAGTGTGTATGTGTGTCTCTGTGCGTGTGTGTCTGTGAGTGTGTGTGTGTGTGTGTGAGCTTCAGGTGCCTGTGGAGCACAGAAGAGGTCTTCTAATCCCCTGGAGGTGGAGTTATAGGCAGTTATGATCTTCCCGATGTGGGTGCTGGGAACAAAGCCTGTCCCCTCAAGCGTAGTGTGAGCTCTTAAGCATGGAGCCACTTCTCTCCAGTCCCTGGGTCGTGTTTTAAAGTAAAAGTCCGGATTATCCAGAAGATGAGGCCCTCTGGAGAAAAAAGAAACCCTCCGTGGAGGAGCCGTGACACACACCCGCGTAAGGCAGCCCAGGTGAGAGTGCTGGGGGTGCCAAGAACAAGAGGGGAGTCTTCTGAGAGTGCTCTGCCAGCAAGAAACTTGTGGTAATGTGGGGTCCTCTTGTACCTCCCCACTTCGATGTCTCTTCTTCCCCCACTTGGGCTGGATGGGATAGGAGGGTCCCATTCAGCCTGAGAAGGCTGTTCATGATGTGGCTTGTGGGTCAGGACCCCTCGTGTGTGTTGGCGGCAGACACGCTTTGAATGACCCTTTCACAGAGGGCACCTAAGATCATCAGAAAACACAGATGTTTACATTACAATTCACACAGTAGCAAATTACAGTTACGAAATAGCAATGAAAATCATTTTATGGTTGGGGGTCCCCACCACAGGAGGGACTGTATTAAATGGTCACAGTGTTTGGAAGGTTGAGAACCACTGCTTAAGAGACTAAGAAAGGGTTCATACAAGGTAGATACTTTTCATTAGAAACAGTTCATTCCCAGCCTCTCATCCTTTTGCCTATCTGAAATCTCTGACGAGAGTCCTAGAGTATTTGTGAAGGACTGTGTGGCATTTGAAAGCCACTGGTCAGCTGGTAGGACCTGCTTATCATCTCCAGCGCCACCCCTTCTCCGGCACTGCCCCAAGCCTCCTTAAAAAGTGATGGGCTCGCAGTGAGCACCCATGGAAATAAAAAGCTCTCCACAAGGCCAAGAGGTGCCAGCAGGGAGTAGCCAAAACACCTGAGTGGCAGGGCACGCACCCTGTGAACTGGCTGGGCAGCCGGTGGGCTGTGTCCAGGACCTTCTCCAGAACTCTCCTGTGGACATCACAGATCAGTCTGAGGCTGGGGAGCAAACAAGCCATGGAAGGGGGCTTTTATAGCTTGCCCTTTTTTGTTTGTTTGTTTGTTTTGTTTTGTTTTTTGAGACTGGGTTTCTCTGTAACTTTTGAGCCTGTCCTGGAACTAGCTCTTGTAGACCAGGCTGGCCTTGAACTCACAGAGATCGGCCTGTTTCTGAGTGCTGGGATTAAAGGTGTGCGCCACCACTGCTTGACCCTAGTTTGCTTTTTATTCTTCACCGTTGAAGCAGACATTTTCTCAAAGACCGGCTGAGAATGGAAGGCAGGGTCTTCTGCATGCGGGGCCAGCGCTGTATGCTGAGCTCTGCCCAGGATTTCTGATGAACTTGTTTCCAGAATTCTTTACTGTTTTAAGTAAAGAAGACTTAGAAAATACATCCTAATGTTGTTAGGTTTCAAACCGGGGACAAATAGCTGTGGTACATATTTAATGTATCAAAGCAAACACTGGCTACCATGTTCTCTCTGCATCCCCCAGGTCCGACCTGCTATACAGGGCCCTTCTGGATGGCATACACCCTCTCTACCCTAAACTTCTCCAGCCCAGGGGGATGGGTTGCTCAGCCCTATATAACCTAACCATTTTGGTTGCCCGTTCTTTTGTACCTTTGGGCTTCCTGGCTGCTGCAGCTGGTCCTGTCTCTCTCCTCTCCCTTCCCCTTCCCTTCTTCCCCCGTGGCAGAGTCCTGACCACTCTGGAATCTCCCAATATCCTTGCCTCTGGCTATGCTCTCCCACTCATCACTAATACACTTTCTCCTCCATCATACCTAGGAGCAGTCATGTTCCTTTTCCTTTCTATTTCTTTTTTCATTCAAATATTTTCTGTTTACTTCTTAGCAAGAATTTAAGAATTTTTACATTAAAAAAAATTTTTTTTGAGATACTCTGTAACTGTGTGGCCCTGGCTAGCCTGGAACGTCACAAGGCTAAAAGGAGTCCTGATCATGCACTTCAGTATTTGGCTTGAAACACAGGAGCCCAGCCAAATCCTCAGCAGGATAATTTAGACACTTGGTTATCTTAAAAAATGCTAACAATAACCACATCCATCTCTTGGGTCTTATAGAAATCAAGGCAGTAAATGGGAGGGCTCCACTGAATGGTAATGGAAGTGGGAATGGGGCTGAGGCCTGGGTCGTCTGCACCTAGGCCAGCACGTGCCCTGTGGGTAGATTTTCGCATGGCTTTTGCATCATCTTGCTTCCCTTGTAGTTTCAGACAATTGCTTGCCTATTTTTAGCAGGCAAAATCCACTGGGGGAAGAGAGATGCTAACAAATAAAAGGAAAAGAATATAAGACACAAGGGCAGAATGAATGTCAGAGGTGAGATAACAGGTTTTATTTGTATTTTTTGAAGACTCCTGAGAGAAGTCAAGGGCAACCTTCCAGGGGTAGCAGTTAAGTGGCCAGGGATAACCTTATTCATGGCCATTCCGTTTCTTTCATTTCCCTAATCTGAATACAGTCCATTTCCTTTCTCTTCTGATCCTCCGTGGCATTTTTGTCTCTTCTATAAGGACATTTACTGGTTCCCGCTGAGCCAGGAGGCATCATGAGTGATTTGGCACACTTATTTCTTGTGCTGAGGTTAGCAAGTCTGTTGAGTGAGTGAATAGATGAAGAAGAAAATACTCACAGCTAGAATGACAGAGAATAGGCTGAGTCCACATCCATTTGTTTTCAAAACCTGATCTTCCCCCTTTGAGGCATGCTCTATGTAGCCTCCTCCATGCACTACGACACCTGACAAAACAAAACAACCTCCAGCCCCCTGAACTTTCATTTGAATGTCTGACATTAATGATTGTCTCAAATAAAGAAAACCCATGACTTTCGTGCTCTGAGTATATATAGCCTATAAAGGAGTGACGGGGGCTGGAGATTCTTTCTGGTGTGGCACTGTCATGTGCTTGGCTTTGTGAAGGATGACGTGGGAAGGGTGGTGAAGAGTGCGTTTGGAATTGAGAGAAGCTCATCTGCTCAGAATCATATCATACAGGGTTGGAAACACATACGGAATCATACAGACAGGAAACTCTTGCACAAGCTTCATTTTCAGGGCGAAGAAATGTTGGCTAAGGGAGAACATCTTGCCCAAGGCCACTAAGCTAAATATGGGAGCATAGCTTTGATGGAGGAATTAGCAAATCAAATAGTAAGTAAAGCAATGCACTAAAAATTTTCCACAATGCACCTCCCCGGAAGCCTAGCATTTTAAGCCATTAGTAGGTAGCACAATGCCACCCACTGAAAAGAAAAGAGGATGATAAACTCACTTGACAAAAAGTCAGCACTAAAATGACCCATCGGATGGGCTTGGTGGCATACGTTTGTAATCCCAGAACTTCTGAAATGGAGGTAATGTTTGTGGAGTTTTTAGACTCAGAGGGTGGACTCTGGCAGTCCCAACAAGGTAGGCTCAGCCACCCCGTCCCTAGTATACCAACAAAGAGGCAGGTTAGAGGGAACAGCAGGGACAGATTTATTCACTGTGGCCCCATTGGAAAGAAAAAACAAAGTGACCCAGTACCACCCAGTCTGTCTTCCAGGCACTAACAGAGGTTTATGTTTAAATAGAGAGCAAAGGGTATGCATAATTAAGTCTTGGTCAAGGTTTGGTCTCTATCATGGTCTTGGCTGCAAAGTCTGTCCTAAAAAGTGGTCTGATAACCTGTGAAATATCTCTTCCTCCGAGTAAATTTCTCCTTCTG
Organism: Ondatra zibethicus; assembly: GCA_004026605.1. Classification (NCBI taxonomy): domain Eukaryota; kingdom Metazoa; phylum Chordata; class Mammalia; order Rodentia; family Cricetidae; genus Ondatra; species Ondatra zibethicus. The sequence continues at coordinate 17,160 of PVIU01000226.1, forward strand.
GCATTAGGGCATCAGCTTTTTCCTTCCACAATTTCCTGAAGAAATCTGAATTCTTTGGAATCTATTATTTCAATAGTCTTATAGCATGACAGTGGGATTAAGAGTTCAAGGATGGCCTCCTCTGCACAGCAGTTTTCAAGCCAGCCTGAGTTACAGGAAACACCATCTTATCTCATAAACTAAACTGAAGCTCTGTTTAGGTTGTGCTTTTGAATTATTTTGTTGATTTCTAGGTGTTAAAGATTCCCAAGGCCTTCAAACTCTAGCTTGAGGATCAGAGACAGGCAGGAAGGAGAAGTTCGTATTTCAATTCAGTGTCAGTTCTGTCTAAGGACACATTATGGGGACTCTTTCGGCTTGGAGCCTGAGTTGGACTCCAGTTCCTACCTGTATTTCACTATCAGAGCCCAAATAGGATCAGGTAAAAAGGATACTTCCTGTGCAATTGAGCATAATGAAAAAGGCTCAGAAGCCAGGGGATCCAACCAACTGCTCATCTTCACCTCCATTACTCATTTATCGATGATTTTTTTTTAAAGTTTTATTCAGTTACTTTGTGGCAGGGCTGTGAATCAAAGGTTGGCATCAAAACCAGAATAGAAGCCACAGTCTTCTCTGGGGATTGCACTCCTGGCTTCTAATTCCCAGATCACAAAACTTCCTAATTGGAAAGAAAAGTTCTTAAACAAGCGCAGGGATTTGCTGGGGCCTGACACCCGACTAAAAAGGTCGGTCTAAGGACTGTCTGATGAAAGGCAAGGGGACTCACGTGTCAAAGTGAAATTTTCAAAGCATTTCCACCCCAAGGTTTACTTCTGAATGTAAACTGGGAAATCCCACCCCAGTCCCTGCAGATATTCCCAATTAACTCTGAAACGACATTCAAGCCATCTTCGCCCAAATGCCTTTGTTTTCTGAAAGATTTTATTGACAAGCTGGCTCAGGAAGTTCCTGTGTAAACTGACTGTTTCTCACCCCTCAGCCGGCGGACCAATGCAAGGCTAGTTTTGTATCTTCTCTATAGCCGGTATTGGGTAGACCTTACATTGTAGTCACCTAACTGTGGACCAAATGGCTCACACGCTTCCATTACGAAAATTATCCAGGGTGCTCACACAGCATCCGGGTAAACACAATGCTGTCATTTAAAGCTCATTTGCTGACATTCACACACGGAAGGCAATTCCTGAACTGGGGGAAAGGGATTTTGTTGTTTTATTTCAACATCATCTTCTCAACAAAAGCCTCTCTTAGCTTAAATGTACTAAGTCCGAAGTGTCTGTCCCCCCTCCAGAAACAGGCGCGCAGGCGCCGGTATGCACACGTGGACACACACACTCACACGCGCCAGCTTACACCCCCTGCGTGTGACTCTACGCGATTTATGGGCTTCTCCAGCACGGATTACTGTCAGGTGCAGAAGCAGCCCTTTGTTCGGTGGGCATCCCCCCCCCACCTCCCCGCACCAACCCGGATTTGACTGTTATTTACGGGCCACGTGAGCACTGGGCCCGGGCCCGGCCGGCGGGGGGAGGGGGGAGTCCCCTAGTGCAGGGCAGACAAAGGCTAGCCGAGCGTGGCCAGCGCCACCTGGGGACAACCCCCCACCCCCACCCCACTCCTGTAACTCGGGTGAAATCGGTTCAGACCTGGTTCGGACTGAGACTCTTTGGAGAAACGTTGTGTCAACGCCCTTGTAAAGCAGTCTGGGCTTCCTTGCTCTGGGAGCTGAGGCCTGGTACCCGCTGGATTTGTAAACTGGGGGAGCCGCCCCCAACAAGAGCGAATCTGGTCCCGGCTGTCAAGGCACCAGGGATGCCTAGGACAGGGCCACGAATGCCGGGCTAGCGAGTCCTCACAGCACTCCACCTCCGCCCGCCCCCACCCCACCGCGCCCCGCAGCAAGAGAAACCGAATCCAGCCCCTTTTGCCCTCCTCACTGGGGTAGCGCGTCCTTCCTGCCCTCCCAGCCCGAGTGACGAGTGTCCAAGACCCTGCCCCGGGAAGCCTGTGTTGTGGCTTCTTCCGGAGCCCGGATTAGTGTGCTCACGCAGCAAGGTGCGACGGGGGTCACTAAAAATGTCAATCAATAAATTAATCCACATTTATCTTTTTAGTTGGAAAAAAATCCATGAGCAAAATTAAAAATTTAAGGCAGGAACATTCCAGTGCCCATTTTGGAACCTGAAGTAAAATGGAAAGATCTCCACGGATGATCACCCCACTGGACCCAGATCGGGGTGTCGGGGACTTCAGGGTGCACGTGGAAAGGAGAACAGGTAGAAGGCCTTAGAGATGGGTGCTGGGGGAGCCGCTTCGCAGGGAACAAAGCAGAGGGCTAGAGTAGAGAGGGCAGAACTGGGCGGGAAGGACCTTGAGGCAGCCCTCTTCCACCCGCGACCTGAAATGGAATACTCGACCTCGCCGCTACCAAGGCCGCGGGCGAATCCCGTAATTCCCTCGTTCGGTGATTAATTCTTGCTAACAAGACTTGGCAAGATCTCGGCAGAATAATTTTTGGCTTCTGTAAGGTCCCCACCGCGTGCGCGCACAACCTCCCCTCTTGCCAAAAGCAAGCCCTTGGGAAATTAAATGCCTCTGGCAAAGTAAAACCTGGGTGCGGATACTAGGTGATCCGGAAAGAGGGATGTAGAAACTCGAATCTTCTCCGAACTGATTAGACTTGTTCAAAAGGTGAGTCTTTGCATGGACACTTTTCAGCATCTCCCTTAGCACCAAATGTGGACCCTAATAGTCATTTCCTGAGAGGACAGTTCGCGGGTGATCAAGAGGGAGGCGAGGACTTCCCCCCGAAACGGAAAACGTCGGGGTATTCTCCCCTCCCCAACCATGGTTAAATAAAGACGTTATAGGAAGCTTGGGCCTGAGTGCAGCCCAGCTCTCTGGCATCGGCATACCTTTCGGCTAATTAACGCCCCCCTCTGGGTTGTAAAGTAACAAATTCTACACTTCTCTTTTGTTACTGGGCTTTGGCGCGAGGGCCTCCCCTTTCATCTTCTAAATCGAGGTTTGCCCACGTTCCACGGGAAGCTATAAAGCTGATATAATGGATCAGGCTGGAAATCGATCACGCTAATCTAAAAACCAACGTCTGGGAAATCAATCGCATTAAAAACAAAACGAAACGCAACGGGCAGAACTCCAAGAATAAAGTCCGGCGAGAGGAGGTCCCCAAGCTCTGCGGGGTGACAGCTGCTCAGCGCTCGGGTCCACTGAGCTGCAGGAGGGAGACCTGGGAGATTCGGGGGCTGGGGAGGAGGGAGGCGATCGTAGAGGCGAAGACCTCCAGCCTGAGAGCCCAGGCCTCGGTTAGGCCGGCCTCGCCACCCGCTACCGTCTTTGCGCGGACGCCGAGCTCCCGGGCTAAAGAAAGGACACAGAGACGCGCCGCGGCTCCATTCACAAAGTCCGGGAGCTGCCGGCTCGCGGGCGGGTCGGAGGCTGCCTCCTTTTTCCTCTAGGTCTTAGTTTTATGAATGGGCCTGGCAGCGAGCACCGAGCGCCCTGTTTACTCCTCTCTTTGTGACGTCGAGTTCCCGTGACTGGGTGCGAGGGGGCCGGCGCTCCATTCACGAGCTGGGGTGGGGGCGGGGCGTGGTGGGGCGGGGAGCTCGCGCGCGGGGGGCGGGGCCTGCCGAGGTAGTAATGACTCTTCCCTCCCCCGGGAGAGCCGGCGAGCATTAATAAATCTCTAAGCCGAGGAGGAAACTCTGGCTAGGGGAGTGCGCGCAGCTCCAGCGGGGTGTTGCGTGGAACAGCGGCGCCCGAGCGGGTAGCGGCAGGAGCAGCCCAGCTAGCAAAACACACTAGAGGCAACAAACCGAGGGGAGCCCTCTCTCGTAAACACACTCCTCTTCTCGGTCACTTTCCCCCCCGAAGGCCGCGCGCCTGCCTGCTTCTGGAGTCCGAGAAGGCTCGGACTGCTATGTAACGTCGAGGCTGCGGGAGGAGGAAGGGGTGTAGGGAGAAGAAGAGGCTGGGGCCAAGTTTGCGGCCACTCCGACAGGCGCCCTCTTAGCCCTCGCCTGCGCCTTCCTGTAGTTGGCTTGGGTGCCCTTGTCTTCTCCAGCTCCCCAGCTGCTGCGGTTCCCGGCGACATGGTGACGATGGAGGAACTGCGGGAGATGGACTGCAGCGTGCTCAAAAGGCTGATGAACCGAGATGAGAACGGCGGCGGCGCGGGCGGCAGCAGCAGCCACGGCGCCCTGGGGCTGCTGAGCAGCGGCAAGTGCCTGCTGCTGGACTGCAGACCGTTTCTGGCTCACAGCGCGGGCTACATCCGAGGCTCGGTTAACGTGCGCTGCAACACCATCGTGAGGCGGAGGGCCAAGGGCTCCGTGAGCTTGGAGCAGATTCTGCCCGCCGAGGAAGAAGTGCGCGCCCGCCTGCGCTCCGGCCTCTACTCGGCGGTCATCGTCTACGACGAGCGCAGCCCGCGCGCCGAGAGCCTTCGCGAGGACAGCACCGTGTCGCTGGTCGTGCAGGCGCTGCGCCGTAACGCCGAGCGCACAGATATCTGTCTGCTTAAAGGTAAACGTGGACGCCCGGGAAGGGAGCTGAGGGATAGGTAGGTAGGTGTAAGGGACTTGGCGGCCTGCGCCCTACCGGGCATGGGAAGAAGTACCCGAGTGACTTCGGGCTGCGGGAGTCCCCGAGCGGGTCAGTGTGCACGGTTTTGCCATGGTTTTGAGCCCAAGTCTGGGGGAGGTGGGGAGGCGTGCTGGCGTGTGTCTCCAGCCACCTGCAATCTGCATGCTTCCTAGAGTTCCCGTGTTTATTGACAAGAACGGTTCTGGCCTGGAAGCTGGCAGCGATCCCTCTGCGCAGCCCAGTTTCGAGTGTTGAGAACGCGCTCGTAAGTCCTACAGGGACAAGAGAGGCCTGTTAGTTCGGTGTGGCCCCGAGAACCCTAGAGAGAGGTGAAGGAAGGTGAACGCCGAGGTGGGATCTGCCTCTAGAGTTCGTACACAGTCCCGCCTTTGGTAAATACAGGAAGGAGAATTGGGTTGCAGATCTGAGGAGCGTTCTTATCTTGTCTCCTGTTGCCCCAACTCAGAGCTTTTCTGGAAGGCAGCCAACTCCTCCTGCCCTGGGCTAGATATAGGCTCCCGGAGCGGGGAGGCTGGAGTGTGCTGTATAGGGAGGACACTGGACAGGACCGCGCCGCCTCCTGCTAATCCAGGCAGCGGAGAATCACTACCTTTTGTTCACACACCGTTCTCCACTCTCTGGTAGCGGCGCGTGCCTGGTAGAAGCGAACCCTGGCCTAAATAGGCGGCCGGAGAGAAGGTAGCTTGCCATTTAGAAGTCAGACCTCCCCCAAAAGGTCGCACACTGTCCCAGTCCCTGGAGAAAGGAACCGTTGGCTCGCAGCACCTGCCAACCCGGCGGCTGTGCGGGCCTCCGGCTGCGGAACGGGCGGCGAGAGCGGGGGTCGGGCGCCCCCTGCCGCGCTGCGCCCTTACCTCCGGCCGCCGCATTCCGCACATTCTTTCGCGCGGGTCGGGTCTTAATTTTAAACCCGGGAGGTATTTCGGATTCCCCGCCTTCTAAGAGCCGCCCCTTTCCCTGTCGAAGTTCCCTTCTTGTACACTTTTCCTCTCGGAGCCTTGTTCATCACTAGAAGGGACGCTGGGGGAGAAACCTTTTCTCCGGCCCCTTCGGAAAAAGCACTGGGAAACGGCTGGGTGCGGGCGAGCGGGGCTGGCCCTGCGGAACAGCGGGGGGCTTTGTTCTTCGCAGTTGTTTCCTGACCATTTGACCCATCAGCTGCTGGGGAAACGCTGCTGTTGACCCGAGGCTGAACTGCTAAGGCGATTTTGCTGACTTTTCTTTCTTTTTCCGCGAGGGCCGCCTTTTGCTCCTTCAGGGGATTCCTAGTCTCTCCGCCTTCTCCCTAAAGCATTTTAAGAGCGACTGCCGGGAAGACGCATCCGGATCTAGCGACCGCCTAGCGGTCAAAGCCGAGCCCCACGCGGTACCCGGAGCCCCGGGTCAGGCGAGGTCCCGTGTCTTCCCCTCGGTGGGGTCCTTCTTGGACCACAGGCTGCGCGTCTGTGCTATTGCTCAAGCCTGCCTGCTCTCCCCGAATCGGTATCGGGGGTGGGAAAGGTGAAAGTCCCCTGGGGGAGCCCAGGCTGCCCTGGGTTCCTCAGCCATTAGATAGAGCCAGGGCTATGCTTTCCGACTCTAGCTTCGGGAGCATTTAAGCCCCACGTGGAGTCAGGGATTGTTTTGTTTTTCTTCCTGGAAGAAATCCGGAGGGGACCGCCCCGGAGCGGCAGCTGTGGGCCTTAGTCCTGAGCCCTTAAGGCTTCCTTCCGGGCCGCAGGCTCTGGGACCTGGCGCCTAGAGAAGGAAGCATATTTTTAAGGTTAAATCTCGTGGCTCGCGGCACTCTGCCGGTCCTCATTCGGATCCGGAGACCGGGAGGCCAGGCCAGTTCTGAGAAACGCTTCTGGACAAATACTGACGTAAGACCCGGTAGGACAGGTGGCCTCTGGGCAAAATGACAGTCCCCTCCGTAATGGATGGTCAGATGCCTGGTCCACAGAAAGACATTTCCTTTAAGCCGTGTTTGACTGATCTCTGCCTTCCCAGCTCACTTCCCTTGTCATTTGTTTGTCCGTATTGGACAAGGAGGCTATCCCCTTCCCCATCAAAAGCCAAAAGGCCACTTCCCAGTCCTCTGAGGCCTGGACTGCTTTGTTTTCATCTGTTTAGGAACAGCTGCTATCCCAACTTCACCACCAGCCCTAGCCAGAAGTTCAGCGTACTGACGTTGGGAGCAAGAGGCTAAAATGAGGGCGGGTTCTGGAGAGGTAGCAGAGCGTCCATCTGCCAGCCTTAGTTTATGTGAACGTACATACTGAGCCACAACCTCGTCCCTCCTCTTTTCTGCCAGCTATTGACTGGCCTCGGTAGAGAGGGCAGCAAGAAAATGTCTGCTGTAGGAAGAAGTCATGAGCACTAACACTCCCCCATGCCCTTCCCCCACCACCACGGGGAGGGGGTGCCAGCCTGGAAGATATGGCTTGGTGGGAGAGAATCACGGCCCAGAGGCCTGATAGATTTGTTCTTAGTTATTAAAGGGATAATTGGCTCAGCTGGGGAATCAGGGTCTCCTTCTGCTGGCGGAGCAAGGGAGCAGACAGTGCACAAGAAGGAAGGAGACGTGGTGGGTGTCCCTGCCGTCCCTGGGATGAGGAGACAGAACAACAGTCTCAGAAATGCTGTCCTTCGGGCCTAAGCAATCGATCAATTTGTCATCTTCCACCCACCCCCACCCCCGTTAGTTGCCTTTAAAAGAAATCTCAGTTTTCCTATTTTTTTTTTTTTTTGGTCATTTAAAAGGATGATTTGTTACACATTGTCAGTAGTTAACAGTGGATTTTCACAAGCATGGGTTCAAAAGCAGGAATTAAACTTCGCCGAAGTATTTTAATCCTGTATATTTGCTGCTATTGATCACATTTTGTTAAAAGCAGTTAACTAAGATCTTATATTTTTTTTTGCTAGTAAAAGTCATGGAAGATACTTTTAACTTAAAATTTTATAAGGCATTTTAGGGACAGTTTTTAAATTTTTAAGTTTTCAAATTTTTATCCTCGGTATACATCTTTCAGATTCTTTCCCTCCGTAAATGTTTGGCTTTGTGAGTTTTAGAAAAGCCTGACTTTTAAAAAACAGAAGAAATTTCTTACCCTAATAGTAATAATAATTCTTTTCTGCCAGCATTTCCAATGTCACACATTAATCGGTCTCTCTCTCTCTCTCTCTCTCACACACACACACACACACACTGATTTCAGCCTGGTGTGGTGGATGCACACCTATGATTTTAGTAACCTAGAGGCCGAGGCAGCTGGATTACAAATTTCTTGACCAGCCTGCTCCACACACAGGGCCTGCTTTGAACAATTTCATCTTCCCTCCTGTCTAGAATTGATCCCTTGACTTAAGTTCTCACTCAAACCTCATTGCAGCATTATCCAGGGGGCTGTTTTGAGCAGCTGGGACAGTCCTCTATGCGGTCCACCTTCCTCGCCTGGTTAAAACTCACCTGCCCCGGGCCTTTGACCTGACCCTGACTTGAGCCAGGGAGGAAAGGGACCAGGACCTCTGCTGGTGCTTGCTTGTCCCTTTCTCAGTTCTTTCCCAGTGCCATCCCAGAGCTTAGCTCAAGGGCTTGCCTACAGTTCCTGCCTTTTGTAGGCAGAGGGAGAATGGCGTGCCTTTTCCTGTTTGTAAATACAACACTGTCCCAGAGAGGAAAAGATTGGGAGTGTTAGGGTTATAAAAGTGATAGGTCTCAAGCAAGAATTCCAAGCCTTACTGGCATTGGCTACGCCATCAAAATGAATGGCTTCTAGATGTTTAGAGCCAAGGAAGGTAACTGACTAAAGATGGCGAGGCGTTCAGTGGCGTTTGTCCTTGATCCTCAAGATCTTCAGAGCTTCTTACCTTGTAGGGCAAGGTGGTCGTTTAGGAGCCAAGAAATTCCTTTAGATGCTCAGAACCTGTAACACTGGATAGCTGTTTTTCTTACTGAGAGAGACCGTTCCTGGCAGAAGGAACAAGTCACCCTGTAACAGGCCAGCCTGCTGGACATAACTGATAGTGTGGGAGGACAGGGACTGACTGCAGAGAGAGCTAGGGAGGCCTTAGGGGGTTCAGCCAGCTGGCCCGGGAAGGACAGATTCTCTGAACTGGGAACCACAGACAGAAGCCCACTTAGGTCAGCATAGTCTGAGGACTGCTCAAAGTGAGGTTCCCAAAGGCATACGACCTTGAGACAACCTAGATTTCCTTTCTGGGCCAGAGTGGCTCAGGAGGATAGGAAAAGTGGCAGCCTCATTAAGATCCAAGGCCATAGTCACCACCATAGCCACTCCCCTTTAGGAATCCCGTGATGGTGGCATTACCAGCACCAACCTTAGCTCCACTCCTGCTGGGCCCAGCAGCCAACTAGAGTGGAAAATTTATGGCCAGGAGGCCCCGTGTTCGTTATTTATGCTTTGCTCTGAGTGTAAAAGAATTAGGGTCTTGGAGCTAACTGGGGATATAGTTTCTACTCAAGCAAGCCCTGTGCAGGCCATGCCTAATTTTCCATTCCTGTCTTACAGGTTAAAAGATAATAAGCAGGGGAAATAAGTTCTTTATTTGTTGGCTCCCCCCTCCCCCCCTCCAGGAGCCAGCCCGCTGTTTTATATGTGCTTAGCAAGCATTCTACCACTGAACCTCACCCCAGCCTTAGGAATTATATGCTTAAATACCATTAAGAAATCTGTTAGGTGATTACATTCAGCAGGACTTAGGAAAAACAGGTTGAAATTCATTGGCATGTTAGGAAATTCTATTCAGAAGATGCCCGGTGCTTCAGAGATGGCCAGACTGACTTGATATGTGCCATCACGGTTGGCTTCCACTTTCCTTGGACCTGTGCAGTAGGTGCAGGGAAAGCCTGACCCTCGTGTGTATGGTGGGTTAAATTTTGGATAAAACTGACTCTTTACTACAAAGGCTGTGGCCATGTGGTACTGGCACGAAGATGGGGTTTGCTAGGAGGGCCTGATGGGAAGGTATTTTCAGGCAGTTTCCCCTACACCCTGTAAGAAATAACACCGCTCCTCGGTGGTGGCTCACACCTGTAACCCCAGCCCTTGGGGAGCGGGAAGTCTGAGGCAGGAAGATTGTCATGAGTTTGAGGCCAGCCTGGACTACAGAGTGTGGCCCGTCTCAGTCAAACCAGATCCCTTACGTTTACATCATGACCAAGAAGAGGGTTACATGCACCCCAGTGGACATTCCCTAAACTGACACACCCTAAAAACACAACACATTCTTCTACTCAAGTTTGCTTCTCTGACGATGACGTGTGGGTTACATCCATGCTCACTGGAAACGCCTCACTGGGCAGGAGCTGAGGAGGCGTCAGCAGGGCTCTTTCTGATCTCTTGTGTGGGCATGAGAAGTCTGATCGTCCACCTGGGGAAACCAGCAGAGTTCCCAAGGGAAAGGCCAGTGAGAATGAACAGACTTACCCTGATGATCATTCTGGCATCAAGGCTGGCCCCTCCCCTTAAACTTCCTGTGAGACCGCTGGGTGGCTTCCTTGTCTGTTCTGTATAACCCTGGAACTCATGCTTTCCACAGGGCTGCTTGGCATATCGGCCTGTTTGGGGTATTTCGTTTTTAGTAATCCAGGTATCTTCCGAAAGGCTCAAAAGAGGCGTGGCCATGGGAGGCAAGGACTTAATGGTTTCTTCCTCCTTGTCAGGGACAACTCTATACTTGCCTTTACAGCCCTCAAACAGCCACGGCTCCCCAAAGCCAGCAGCTCCTCTCCCAAGGTGCCTCTGCCAGGCAGGCACATCAGTCTGCCATGAACTCCATGCCAGGGGAGATTAATCTCCTTACCTAGGAGCAGGAGGCTCCCAGAGGTTAGAGGGTGGCGGGTGGCGGTAGTAGAACCCACAGCCGATGACGCAGGAGGCCAAGATGTGACCTGTCTGCAGAGCCCATGTCCTTTCTGAATCTTCAGGCTGGCAGGACCACAGCTGTACCCTTTATGATGGGGAGGGCAGGGATATTTCCCCCGGTGCTTTGAGACTGTCTGGAGGGTCCTGCTATTGTTCCTTGGAATCTGGGTTCCAGTGGTCAGCCCCACCCTTTATTTTTAGGTAAGGCTGGGCGAGCTTGTTTCCTGGGTGGGAAGCTTTTTGCCAAGAACCACTGGTAACTTCACTCTTTAAAAAAATATTCTGATTGCCTAAATGGATGTTAATAGACAAAGAGATAGTTAAAAATTTGAAGTCTTACGAAAGAAGTACACAGAGGGACAAATGGCCTTTACTGATGGATGATGGAGGTGTTCAGCCAGTCCGCTTTCCCTTTCCCTAATGGGGGCCATAGACCTAAGTTTCTTAGCAGAGACCAAGGGCTTTTGGTGACAGACCTTTATTGTTCCTTCATCCCTCAGCTTCTCATCTCTACCCCTTTGGGGTGGCTTTAGGAACAAGGGTTTCTGATGAGAGGGGGAGGGTGCTGTGGCCACAAACACATTCATAGCTGGCAGACCAGGTCTGCCCCTCTGGAGGCTGGCCACGGTGACTCAGCAGGAAGAACTCCAACCACAGAGATATCCTTCTATATCCGGAGGGAGTGAGCAGAGGGTAAGCAAAGCCGCCGCGGGGGGGGGACGGGGGGACGGGGCGGTGCCTTGCTTCTGAAAAACCCTTGTGATGTGGCCGCAGGAAGCAGTTTTCTAGGGTTGGAATTTCGGAGCCAGGCACTTGACTAACTGGTCACATGTCATCCCTCTGGTAGGTAGTAGCTGGAGGATATAGGCCTGCAGAGGTGCCTTCTAGCAGGGCCAGGCACAGGGTAGGAGCTAGCCAACCAGTGACCACGCACCACTTCCGGTCTGTCCTTGAGTGGTTGATCCCGCTCTGTGGGCTGCGTGGAGCTCTTTTCCCCCTGTACCTGCCCTCAGGCTCTTGTGGGACAGCACCCAGCTGTCCCAGATAAGCTATCTCTTTGTTACAAAACCCCTCCCAGAAGAGGTGGCCGATAAACTTTGCTGGGCTGGTCCACACTCAGGTCAGGAAATCTTTTCTTGCTTCCAACCTGTGCCTCAGAAGAGGTTTCCTCTTGTTTGTGGCCCTTTTGGTAGAGACAGTGCAGTTGGTATCTGCTCCAACTCAGACTCAGAAGGGCTCCTGGCAGGGTATTCTAAGTCCGTCTCCCTCCTCTCCCATTCTTTCCCATCTCGGAAAGGGTACCGCTTGGGGATACCAGATGGGTATCCTCACCAGGCCAGAGCACCACTGGCTGGCTGCCTAAGTGCGCATGGGTCTCTCATGGCACGTGGCACTCTAGAAATTGTCATACATCTTGCTTTGTATTTTTATCTGAAATTGAAGACGTGGCCATAAGTTGGAGTCCTCAGCATCCTTCCGTCCTCCATAAGGCCCTCTGACCAAACCTCTCTGGGAAATGCTCCGCAGCCTTTATCTCTAGGCCCACAGCGCCACTTAGTGGCACACACCGAGCCAACAGCTCTTCTTGATTGTCCTCGCTTCCCCCTGGCTCTGGCTCCACTAACCTGAACCACTCTTCTCCTTCACAGGTGGCTACGAGAGGTTTTCTTCTGAGTACCCAGAATTCTGCTCTAAAACCAAGACCCTGGCAGCCATCCCACCACCTGTGCCCCCCAGTGCCACTGAGTCCTTGGACCTGGGCTGCAGCTCCTGTGGGACCCCACTGCATGACCAGGTAGGTGTAGTAGTACCCTGGGCAGAATTCAAGTCAGACAGTGCAGGGGAGCGTGAAGGTACTTTCTTTTGAGAATTTTGAATTTCCGGCTTCAAACACAACTCCTTAATTCGAAGACAGCATGGTGAACCTCCAGTTTCATGGTAGAATTTTAGGTTAGGTGTATTGAATTATTTCTTCCCTCTCTTATTATCCCCAAATTATTATCCCCAAATATTAGCCTCTATTTTGTTTTGTTTTTGTTTTGAAACAGGGTTTCCCTTTGTAGCCCAGGCTACCCTTGAACTTGTTATTTCTACTTCAGCTTCCTGGTACTGGAATTTCAGGCAGGCCTGCTTGGGCCCATCTTGCAGGGATCTTGAGACTATCGTTCTGGAAAGGGTGAGGCCTTGCAATAAATAGCTGGGCTCCCATGACAGCCAGGTTCTCTTTCATATACCAGCAAGTTATAAAGTACTAGTGGACTTGGAGGACCAGCCATGCCCCCTAAAACAATCAACTTGACCTTCTAGCCCATGCCCACCCACCCTTCCAATCGGTCATAAATCTTACCACGTGTCTTAGGATATCACTCCCTGTCGTGGTCTCTCTTGTTGGAGACACCTCTCTGATGCATTAATTGTAGACACAGAAGACCAAACAGATCCCTCAAGCACATGACACACAGCTCTGTGATGCATTAGCAGAGTAAACTCCCAGTGTGGCCGAGTGCGCTGCATAGTCACTGGGCTGTCCTGCTGTCCCGAGAGCCCCAGTACCTTCCAGCCTTAGTCTGGGTTGCCGGACGCCTGTTCTACTGTGGTCTTTATGTTTCTTTTCGGTGCAGGGGGGTCCTGTGGAGATCCTTCCTTTCCTCTACCTCGGCAGTGCCTACCACGCTGCTCGCAGGGACATGCTTGACGCCCTGGGGATCACGGCTCTGCTCAATGTCTCCTCGGACTGCCCCAACCACTTTGAAGGACACTACCAGTACAAGTGCATCCCAGTGGAAGATAACCACAAGGCGGACATCAGCTCCTGGTTCATGGAAGCCATCGAGTATATTGGTAGGCTGCCCTCCCTCAGGGTAGTGAAGGGAACCCCAGGGAACGGTAGGCGGGGATTTCAGGTACTGTGTGCAGGCTAGAAGACTCCCCTTGTATGGCTGTAATTGCTACCTCCAAATACTTGATGCAAAGCAACTTAAGGGAGGGACTGACTCTGGCTTCCAGTTGAAGAAGGATGTAGTCCCTTACAGTGGGGACAGCCTGGTGCCAGGAGTATGAGGCAGTTGTCTGTTAACCTGCAGTCAGGAAGCAGACAGGGCCTGGGAAGTCGGGCCGGGTATCAGACCTCAAGGCCGGCCCCTAGTTAACCTGTTTCTTCAGCACAGCCCCTCAGGAGGTTTCATGGCCTTTCCAAACAGCTCAATCAACAGTGCTCTCAGTACACGAGCCTGTGGGGGATTCCACCCAAAATACCGCCCTTCACCAGAAAGCCCGTCCATGGGGACTTGTGTGTGGTGGGAGTTGGAAGCCATTACCCATGCCTGGCCAAGGAGCCAGTCATCTTGCATGGTCCACATGTGTCCAAAGTAAGACTTTTGTCTGGAGAGGAAGACAAAAGGAGATTTGAGTCCCTGTTCTCTCTGATCTAACCGCCTCTGCCATGTGATTTCCCTGGGTGTCTGCTTCAAAAACACTTGCGTTGTTGTTGTATAGTCTAGCAGGGCTGTCCCTTTTCCTAGGAACAGTGCATCCATCCTCCAGGATGTCTGGTCTAACCTACTCCCACATCTTAGCTTCTGCCACATGCAGTGGTGGTGATGCCTGAAGTCTGCCAAGGGCCCTAATCACTTCCCACTCTCTGCCCCAGATGCCGTGAAGGACTGCCGAGGACGGGTGCTGGTCCACTGCCAGGCAGGCATCTCCCGATCAGCCACCATTTGCTTGGCCTACCTGATGATGAAGAAGCGCGTGCGGCTGGAGGAGGCTTTCGAGTTCGTCAAGCAGCGCAGGAGCATCATCTCGCCCAACTTCAGCTTCATGGGGCAGCTGCTGCAGTTCGAGTCTCAGGTGCTCACCACGACCTGCGCTGCCGAGGCCGCTAGCCCTTCGGGGCCCCTGCGGGAGAGGGGCAAGGCCACTCCCACCCCCACCTCGCAGTTCGTCTTTAGCTTCCCGGTGTCTGTGGGTGTGCATTCGGCCCCCAGTAGCCTGCCGTACTTACACAGTCCCATCACCACGTCCCCCAGCTGTTAGGGCTTGTCTCTGAATGCCAAGTCCAGGGGTGGCCCCCAGCCAGGGTTGTACAAGCTACGTGTGCGCAGCAAGTAGGGACTGACCAGTGGGGGGGCCAGGTGACCATGCTCCGTCCCCTTCCATTTCTCCCTGGCTAACCACAGGGCCAGCTAGAATGGCAATAACGACTTTGACTACACCTTAAAAGCAAACAAACAAAACACTCCAACCAAGAGCAATAATGGCAGCATCTGCTGCCAGGGAAGACTGATTGGTTTATGTGTTGGTTTTACTTTGCAGGTAGAAACTTACCTCATTTTTTTCTTTTTTTTTTTCCTTAAAGTGGTAAGGACTGAAGTTATGAAACCCACAGATCCTGGCAAGTGCTCAACCAATTTTATTAAGTGGGGAGGGAAAGAGGAGGAAGCAAGTTTGCCAGAAGTGCCTGGCTGTGTGCTTGTTCTTCTATTGTATTCATAGGAATTTTGTTCTAGATAACTTCTAGGCCGCAGCATTCACTTCTGATTAGTCACCAACTGAATAATTCTGCTTAGTGACTGTTTGAGAACTTCAGATGTACAAGCAGGAGTCTGTGATGTGGATTGGGAATGTATTTCTGTGGCAGTCATGCAGGAGAGTATGGAAACACATAGGTGTGCTAGCAACAAGGGAGTGAGTGGTGGCGGCATGGTCGCCCTCCTGCGATGCTCACCTAGAAGCGGGCAGGGCGATAGTGCAAGGGAAAGGTCTGTGGTTGGTCACTTTCACAGCTGGTTCCTGAGCACAGTGACCCCTTTGGTGGTGGCTAGAGCGTTTTCTTCCACTAGGATTTGGATATTGTCTGTGATAAATGCCGTGTTTTAAGAGGTGCTCTGGGAGAATTGGGGTGCAATTCAGAGTTCCGTACGGTGAATCATTTGGCAAGGCCCCCATCAAAGCCAGATCCCTAAAGATGAACTAAAAACGAATCCTTTTGTAAGTCAAAATGTACCATCCTCTCTCTCTCTCTCTCTCTCGGATAAATTGGCGTTGTCACTTTTAGGAATTTACTTGAAGTACACCTTCTTGTTATTAAATCCCTCCTTGACAAGTGAATACTTTCAAAGGCCCTCTTTTGAATAAAAAGATAAGGGTCTGCCATGACTTGGGGCTCCTTAAAGTATGGAGGACTGGGAGCACAGTGGTGGGGGCTGGCTGCCGGCTCTTGTGAAGTACATCCTGGGGGGGACTTGGCCGTCTTGGGTTCTGACTGGGCTAAGGCCATTTGTAAGGCTGCAAGGAGCCTTTCCATATGGAGTTTTTTCTATGGGGAAGGCTTGGGGTGGGTGGGGTGGGGCGGGGGAGGGGACATGTCCCATCTGTAGTACTGGGGAACAGTATTTAGGATTTTGGAGTGTCCGATGACAGATCACTGCGGGCTTGTCAGGAATGATCTCCGTGAACATTCTTGACCACACATAAATAACTTCAAGTCTCGGGGTCACGATCATGGTGGAATGCTCTTTTCTCATCCGCCATCCCAGATAGCCCGGGTTCCTTCCATTTCCCTCCGTGAACTGTGAACCTGTGTTGGCATGACTTGTATTGGTGGCCTGGGTCAAACTCTGCCTTTGGGTGAGTTCAGAGTCCTCACTTCGTGTTTTTAGAAGAAGGAAGGGCTACCCTGCTTCCCTGCCTCCACTACTTGGCTGAAGGCACGAGGGAGCTGAGCTCCAGGATGGCGGACCAGTTGTATGGGCCTCCATTTCCCCTGCTTCCTGGCTGCTGAAGAGTTGGATGAGGAGTTTTGTGGCTAGGCAAGCCCTGGGCTCCGAGAATGGAAGGGCTTCTGGAGGGCAGATAGGCAGCCTTTAGACTACATTCACTTTTTATATGAGTGTGTTTGCCAAATGTGCCCTAGTTCCCAGACTGGATCCCAACCACGCAGGCAGTGGGAGCTGCAGAGGTCCCTCCCCAGCTTCCCAGTTGAGGCCCTTCTATGACAGTGTCAAGGGGCTATTTATAAAGTCATTTTCTTTGTACTTGGTAGCAGCATGAGACCTAAAACTCTTAGAAAGAAAGTAGGACATTGGTTTGATTGAAAAAAAAAGGGGGGGGGACCTTAAAAAAAACTGTTGTTCTCTCTCCAGAAGCCTCTTTGATGGCTTGGAATAGCTCTAATGAAGACCCTGTCCCAGGGACATTCCAGATGGTTAGTTTCAAAAGACAGCATCCTGTCCAAGAACTGATTTCTGGTGATGGGACATCTTTGTAATGGCCAAAAGCTATTAAATATTTGTCAGGGAATGAGGAACACTCACAATTCTCCCCAGGAACTTTGTCTCATCCGTGGGTGTTTGTGGAGGAGTCCGAAGGCTGAAGCACAGGTGAGCAGGTGGCTCTCAGCTCTCAGCTTCATTTGCCCCTGCAACCTGTGCTTGGTTTTCCATACGCTTGGGGAAGCCATGAGAAGCAACTCAAGAGTCCTCTGGAAGGTGGGAAGATTGGGGGTTGATCCCAAGGGGAAGGGACTGGGCCGTGAACATGAAGCCTGTGAGAATGATACAATAGTTATTAGTGGTTGTCCATCACAGTTGCCTGGGCAACATTAAACCCCTCAAATCCACATGACCCTCGCCGAGATAAACCAGGACTTGTGTGGATGGGACATGGACGCTGGTATGTTACAGTGTTCCTAGGTACTTTCTGGGTGCCTAGTTTCAGCCAGGTTTTGGAGATGCCACTGCTTCTGGGTGGTGGAATTCCCACGGAGGTGAAACAGGAGCTACAGCAGAACATTGGTGCTGGGTCAGTGTGGTCCCATTGTCCACAGCTGGCTGAGGGATGAGGTGGTTTCTTCGCGGGAGCCCCTGAGTGGGAGCCAATTTGTGGAGCACTGTGAGTAGGCTCAGTGTAGTGTCTGGTTATTGATGTATTTCCTTCAACTTTGTCTCCATCAAGAAAGATGGAGAAAGTATGTGTTCGTTTTGAAGCCCTCCTTCCAGGGCCCTGCCCTTCCTCCCTGCTTATGACTCATCCAATAGACCTCAGAAAGATAACAATGCAATACTTGTACCTTGTGTAAATAGCCCCGTCTTTCTGAGTGGCGTCATTTCTACATTTGATATGCTTGTATTTCTGTAGGATGTACATAGTTTAGGGGATTTTTGTTTTCTAGAAGAGTCAAACATGTCTGTTTTTATTTATTGCTTGAAAACGATCATTTATTTGGAAATAAATACATTTTCAACCGTTTCTGCTTTTGTGGACTCTTCATTGGAACACATCCTGCTGCTAGTACTTGGAAGGGCTTAGAAGGACCTGGGACCTCAAGTAATTGTGTCTGCTTAGAACCTGAAACCCGTGTCCTGAGGTGGGGGCTGCTTACTAGCAGTCAGAAGAGCCAATGGCAATAAGAGTCTATCCTGCAAGGATCTAGTGTAGGGAGTGTCAGAGGTGACATGGATGGAATGGAAGAGGCCACAGCATTAAAACAGCAAAGAGGGCTGTCATAGAAGATTGTGAAAGGAATTCCTGTACAAGGAGGGTCCAGGGTCTGAGGTTCAAAGAATCTGGGGCAATAGCACTCACTGGCTTCATAGTCTGTCAGGACTATGGAAATAGCAATTACACTCCAAGGCTAGAGTGAACGCAAGCTAATGGCCATGTAAAACGGTTGATAGAAGATGTGCTGGCATGATGAAAACATGCTGATCCACACTTTATTTTTTATTGAGACAGGGTTTCCCAGTAACTATGGAGTCAGTCCTGGAACTTGCTCTGTAGATTAGGCTGGTCTCAAACTCAGATCCTCCTGTCCCTGCCCCCTGAGCACTGGGATTAAAGGCGTGTGCCACCACCGCCCCGCCAAACGTCATTTTTGTCAGATTCCATTGGTATGGCTTTCCCTAGTTGCAAACTGAATAGTAAAAATACTTTGCCACCGTCTCATAATTATTTAACATCCTGGAAAATGGTCAAATGAAATTCAGAAGATTTTGAAAAAATTAACTTCATTTCCTCAGATTCCATTGGTATGGCTTTCCCTAGTTGCAAACTGAATAGTAAAAATACTTTGCCACCGTCTCATAATTATTTAACATCCTGGAAAATGGTCAAATGAAATTCAGAAGATTTTGAAAAAATTAACTTCATTTCCTATACAGAAACGCCAAGTGTTGCAAAAGGCCCGTGGGCTTGCTTTTGGTCCCGGCGGTCACCCGGCTCCCGCCGCCCGGTGCCTGGCTAGCTTATACCCGAAATAATTACATGGAAACTATTCATTTAAATACTGCCTGGCCCATTATCTCCAGCCCCTTATTGGCTAACTCTCACATATTATTTTAGCCCATCTCCATTAATGTGTATCGCCACTTGAGTTGTGGCTTACTGGCATGAGTCTAACCAGTGTCCATCTTGTGCTGGAGAAGCATGGCATCTGCCACACAGCCTTCTCTCTCACAGCATTCCATTCTATCTACTCCGCCTACCTAAGGGCTGCCCTATCAAAAAGCCAAGGCAGTTTTCTTTATTTAACCAATGAGGGCAATATACAAATAGAAGACCCTCCTACACAGTTTCCCCTTTTTCTGTTTAAACAAAAAAAGAAAGGCTTTAACTTTAACATAGTAAAATTACATAACAAAATTTATCATGTAAGAATTATAGTTATAACCTATTTTATCTTTTATCATGACAAAGGAAAACTATAACTATCCATTCTTTAACTCCATCAAAGACTCTAGAAGGATAAAATATTACCTAAGTAAACAAGAAATAAGCAACTTCCAAATTCTAGAAATGACAGAGACATCTCACTGCCTGGACAGTCGCCCAAAGTTCCTCTGTACCGTTGGGGCATCCATCTTCAGCCTACAGGCCCATAGTATCCAGTAGACATTTCCATGATGCAGGAAAATTTAAAGACAGTTCAGTCACTTTCTTTTGTGTCCTGCAGAATGTCTCGTAGACTCTTTCATGAATCAGGAACCCTGAAGGATCATCTCACCTTTAGGCAAGTTTAGCAGTCCTCTGTCTGTGGGTTTTTTGTGTCCAGTTAAGCAGTCCAGGCAAGAGCAGTTTCTTGCCCAAATGGCAAACCAACTCCATAAGGAGTCTCTTTTTTTTTTATTTATTATGTATACAACATTCTGCCTCCAGGTATGCCCACACGCCAGAAGAGGGCGCCAGATCTCACTACAGATGGTTGTGAGCCACCGTGTGGTTGCTGGGAATTGAACTCAGGACCTCTGGAAGAGCAGCCAGTGCTCTTAACCACTGAGCCATCTCTCCAGCCCCAGGAGTCTCTTTGATGCCCATCTTCCTCTTGAAGTAGCTGGTGCTGCCAGGAGCAGACGTGTCTCATTGTCATGAAAAGTCCTAAGTTACTAAAACATTAAATGCCATATTCTGTCGTCTTTGAAAGATATGAAGAATGTCTATATATCTAGAAAATCTAGCTAACATGACTACAAGCTTGACTATATCAATGATTATCTATTAACAACCTATATTTCCTAATTATACATTACATTTTAAAATGAACTACATAATCACAATACCTTAATCAAGAGCAGAAATATAACAAGATTGACCTTAAATTTATAGCAATAAGGCAAAATTTATACCAATGTAAATTATCCATATCTATATCATCTCCCCCTTTAAAGAACATTTATAAACAATATTTGGAAATATGGGCGTAGTTACTTCTCTCCAAACTTCTTCCTGCTGTATGGGGGCGCTGTCAATCAGGTCTTTCATGGTGTATCCTGTTCATCTCAGTCACCAGTTGAGTGAAATAATTTTCTGAAAGTGTTCACAGTGACCTTTTATAATGACAATTTAAAGATAAAGTGCCTACAATAAACAATTAGGAACAGGCAAGAGCTTTATTATGGACAAGGGATAACATGCTTGTGGAAAACAGTATCTCCTATGTTCATGGATAAAGTAATATAATTAGCTCAGTCTATTAGGATTTCGGGAAGAACATATTTCCTTCAGAGGAATAAATTTGGAAACAAAAATAACTCCAGGGAGGGAATCAAAGGTAGGGCTGTCTTATGTCTGTTTTTTTGCCGCTCTAACAGTAGGCAGAATGGACACATCTACTCCCCGTGATGTAGGCCTCTTACTATCTCACCAACCTTAAAGATCTGCATTTATGCGACCTCCTTAATAAACAGCAGGGGTTGGGGAGGGATACAGACTTGGTGGTAGAATAGTTTTGAGGCAGAAGGGTGTTCCTGAATGGAACCGAAGAGTCCAGGGGATGGATGTCCTGGGTCTGTCCACTTGGAAACGGAGCTCCTGTGGGAGACAGTTGGTAGGGAGGCAATAGCTGGATATAAAAACACTTAGAAAGGGGCTACGAAGAGAGCCTTGTTGCCTATAGGACGCCCCCAAGCTCCAGCATCCAGAGATCTGGAGAAGCTCACCTACCCAGGTGACTTAGCGGATAAAGCTCCACAAGCTTGACGGCCTGAGTCAGGTCTCTGAATCCCAAGGAAAGGGCAGAAGAGAACCAACTCCAGAGTTGTTCTTTGATTTTCACATATGCACCCTGGCATGCATGTGGGTGTGTGAGTATGCATGTGTGTGTGTGAATGTGTGTGTGTGCGCGCGTGCACGCCTTTAATCCCAGCACTCGGGAGGAAGAGGCAGGCGGATCTCTGTGAGTTCGAGGCCAGCCTGGTCTACAGAGCTTCCAGGACAGGCTCCAAGGCCACAGAGAAACCCTGTCTCGAAAAACCAAAAGAAAAGTTAACATTACCTTGAGTGGTAATTGTGTCCCAACTTGCTCCCCCCATCCCCACACTCCAGGATGGGAGGGTTGAGCACCTGGGCCATCCTCTAAGCTTGATGCACATGCTCACACTAGCTGCTAAGGTTACTGTGGCCTCACTAAATTCCTGGACGGCGCCACATTCCTGGGTCAGTAAGGAGCGAGCAGAAGTTATGGGCTGATTGCTTTGTCAAGGTTCCACCTCTGCAGCACCCCGGGCTCCAGTCTGGCCGAGAACAGTGGGGTGGGGTCTGTCTTAGGCGGTTATATAGACTTGCTTTCTTTTAACTCCCTTTTTAGCCAATTGTGCTTTGTCTTGGGGGCCAAGGGGAGCAGAGCCAGTTTTTTAATTAAAAAAGACCATCGCGTTATCTCACATGCACTAAGAAATAGTAAGAACACTCATGGGGGATGCCAGAGGCCTTGAACCAGACCAGGGACTCATTGCGATGAACAGTGCGTGGGTGGAATTGATTGGACAAAAGGGTGACACACTGCAGCTCCCAAAGAAGTGTTGGCAGGACGGAGGAGCAAAGTGGGTTTTTGTTTATTTTGTTTCCAATTAATTTGGGGGGACATGTTGCAGGGGTGTGGGACAGATATGGAGGGGCTGGGAGGTGGGTGGGATTGGGTGCACAATGTGAAATTTCCAGAGTCAATAAAGAATTCTGAAAAAGAAAAAACCAAGATAAGAAATTGAGGCAACTGGGCACATCCTCTGGATAGCAAGTGGCAGGACCAGGTTGCTACTCCATATGGTAGAGCTGGGGCCTCATCTTAATCCTGCAGTGTTTCAGCAAATCAGCTGCTCTGACAGACTCCCTCAGGGCCCACATTTCTCACCGTTCTAATGAGGCAGAAAGCCACGATAGCGAAGAACAGGAAGAAACAGCCCTGGTTCCTTTGGAGCTTGACAAACCACAAGACCTGAAAGCCAAGACCACACAATTGACCAAACTGCTGCAAGTCCATGTGCAGTAAGAAGTATACACGTAGAAGAAACATCTCAAACAAGACGACTTAAACAGCTAATGCACCATGCTTCGGACCTTCCAGTCTATTAGCTATACTGATAGTTTATTGGTGTTTTTTTCAACATGGTTTCTCTGTAGCTTTGGAGCCTTTCCTGGAACTAGCTCTTGTAGACCAGGTTGGCCTCGAACTCAACAGAGATCAGCCTGCCTCTGCCTCCCGAGTGCTTGAGTGCTGGCATTAAAGGCATGAGCCACCAATGCCTGGCTCTATTTGCATTTTAAGAAACAAAGCTTGTCTGAAGATCAGAGTGCAGAGTTAAACCACCAGAGGCCAAGGAGTGGTGGCACACACCTTTAATCCCAGGATTTATGGCCACCCTGGGCTACAGAAGATTGAATCTGTCTAAAAAGAAAGACCGAACTCACACAAAGGGAGGTGGAGACAGGAGTGATATGGCTGGGCAGAGAGAGGGATAGAAGGCAGGAGGAGACAGGAGCTCAGTACAGTCTGAGGTTTGGTGGAGAGCATTATAGTGTGCAGTCACACTGAGGACAGGATCACACCTTTGTTTGTCTGAGCCTTGGTAGAGGTAAGAACTCTCTAGTGGCTTGGCTGTTTTGCTTTCTGTTCTTTTGTTTTGTTTTGCTTTTCTGATCTTCAACTTGAACCCTAATATCTGTCTCTGGGCTTTTATTATGCGTGTTACGATCAGCATTCCGCTCACCCAGAAGACTGAAACTCACCTCATAAAACAACCTATATTTTTATTTACGAAGGGAAATTTTTTTTGAGTAAGTGAAGTAACTGCTGTTTTGAGCTTCTGTCATCTTTCAACTTGGTTATCGACATAGATAACATCCCGTTAATGGTGTGCTTCAAAAGCCACCACAGTACCTAAGAGGTCATGGAGTCTTGCCTGCACCCCCTCCCCATCTCCTGTCTTTCAGTTCTCCTGTGATGGAGGTCAGGATCCCTGCAGCACTGAGTCCCTGGGAACTCCTTAGACCGCACAGCCTACAACAGGGAGTTGAGGACACTGGCACTCCAAAAGCATGGCATTTGTGCCACTGTGTCACATCCCATGCCATTCCAGGACAACTATTAAACAACTCTTGCAGGCACTTAACAGGGAAGTAGAGGCAAATACTGTTTACAGAACTTGCCTGGGGATTCTAAGAGTTTAGTGTGGTACACCCTGGTTTTCTTCATGTTTGGCCTCTCCATAGCCCACAGTCCTGACTCACAACGGTTTCCTCATGCTTTGTTTTGTTTACATGCAGAATTATAAAGAAAAGCTCCTCGGCCCTTCTGTATAAACCAGTCCTATGCCAGGTGAAGAATGTCAAGAATCTTAATAAATCTAACTGAAACAAAACCAACACGCTCCATGCCCACTGACTCAGCTGAAGCAGGTATGTTAATATTATAACTTTTGCTATTGCTAATAGATCTGTGTGCTCCTTTGGCGTGTGTTATGATTATAAAATTAGAGGAGTGAATCAGGCCAACAATAAAGGTTTATAAGCACTCTAAGGCTTCAACTTGACACAGTGGGTCACAACTAACTGCAAAGCACTGTAAGCCACAGAAGTTAAAAAAGTTCCCCACCGGGGCTGGAACAAAGTGCTGGCCTAGAATGCGCATGGTTGTAGTCAGTCCACAGTTTACCATACCCCCTTTCAAAACTGGTGACAAAGAAAATGCTTCTCCCTATATGGGATTTGCTTTCGTTATAATTTCCTCTTAAAAAATAAATCCAGTTTAGCAAGTGTTTTAGAAAACCTGTGTGAATGTGTATATGTATTTACATATACACATACACGATATATATAGTGTGTATATATGTATGTATATATATAGTATATATATATATATAGTGTGTGTGTGTGTGTGTGTGTGTGTGTGTATGCATTCATGTGTGTGAATGCCACAATACTGCATGTGAAGATCAGAAGCAGTGGTGGTTTGAATAAAACAGTCCCCATAAACCCATAGGGAGTGGAACTATTAGGAGGTGTGGCCTTGTTGGAGTGGGTGTGGTGTTGTTGGAGGAAGTGTTATGGCGGCAGGCTTTGAGGGCTCAGATGCTCAAAGCCTCACCCAGTGTGGCAATCTCTTCCTGCTGCCTGTAGATCCAGATGTAGAACTCTCGGCTCCAGATGTCTGTCTGCGTGCTGCCACGCTTCCCCGCCATGATAGTGGACTAAACTTTTGAAACTGTAAGCCAGCCCCAATGAAATGTTTTCCTTTATAAGCATGACCATGGTCATGGCGTCTCTTCACAGCAATAAAAACCCTAATTAAAACAGAAGTCAACCTCAAGCGTTTGTCTCTGTTTTCTACCTAGGCAGGGTCTCTTGTTTTATCCCGCTAGCTGTCCTGGGAGCTTCTGGGGATTTACCTGTCTCTTCCAGGGAGTGCTGGTAACAGACACTACTACTGCTTTTACAGGGGTCCTGGGGGATAGGAATCAGGGCCTCACAACAGCCTAGCAAGTGCTTTACTCAGAGTCTCCTCATCCTCAGTCTAGGAAGTGATTTATTCCCTCTCCCCATTTCTGTCAAGCCACCATACAGTGGGCCAAGCTCTAAAAGCTGATGTACTGAGCGGCTGAGATTCTAAGGTGTTTACTTCTGTTGTACTTGCCATGGGTGCACAGTGCTGATCACCTCTATGCTCTGCCAGTCTCAGGGCGCTGTGAACATCCTGAACCTGATCTTCCTGTGAAGCACGGATGACATACGGTAACAAAGCCACACCCGCATGTCATCTAAGCATCACGTATAATCAGGGCCCGCACAGCGCTGTGAACATCCTGAACCTGATCTTCCTGTGAGGCACGGATGGCATACGGTAACAAAGCCGCACCCGCATGTCATCTAAACATCACGTATAATCAGGGCCCGCACAGTAGCTGATGCTTGGGCTCTCAGTGGAAGGTATTGTGAGATCCACATTATTCCTGCCATGTTACCTTCAAGTTTAACAGTGAAACGGGGAATCAAAAGATTTTTCAGGGTTATTTGATTAATGACAACACAGAGCATGAAGAGAAACAAATGACACACAACAACAACCCCACCAAAACAAACAAAACCAACCCCCCCCCAAAAAATAAAAAAAAAAAAACCAACAAAATTTCTAGACGTTACCTACCAGGCCACGACCACTCAGAGCCTGACCCCTAGTGGCTCAGGTGGAGTACAAATGGCCAGCCTCGAGAAACAACTGCTATAAAATTTACCATCTAGTAAGAAGTTCAGCTGTTGCTGGGCGGTGGTGGCTCACACCTTTAATCCCAGCACTTGGGAGGCAGAGGCAGGTGGATCTCTGTGAGTTTGAGGCCAGCCTAGTCTACAGAGCGAGTTCCAGGACAGGTTCCAAAGCTGTCTCAAAAGAAACCAAAAGAGTTAGCCTGGCTATTTTGCTATGGACCCCACACAAACGGACTGAAGACCTGGTTAAGTTCCCATTATACAAGTATTTCCACACATTCCCTCAGCACACAGTTCCCATTGCTTCTTTGCAACGTTTCAATAAATTCCACTTCTGTCTGTGCCCTTGGTAGATTCTGGTAGACTACCAGTTGCCTTTCATAAACCACTCCATGCATCTTCTAGGTTCAGGGAAACTAAAGTGCTCCTAAGAATTTATGTTTTTAACTGACAAGCCTTCTAGTAGACAAGCTATGGAAACACACCTAGCTTCAAATTTGCTACCTAAAGATCACTAGCTGTGGAGAAAGAGTACCGGTGAGAGGTGGAAAAGCTCTTTGCTTCTTGGGGACACGATGGGTAGGTCATCCCATGCAAACCAGACTGGCCTGAAACTTATGATCTTCCTGCCTCAGCATCCTAAGTGCTGGGACTGCAGGTTAGTACACCACACTCAGCTGTGTGAGATCTCAAATGTTCCCCATGGCATGTTCAGAACCTTTCTCCTTCAACTCTCCTTGCTGTGAACTGCTCTCCGGGTCTGATGTCGGAGACCACAGCCTTTGTTTAAAAGGTTTTTCTGAAGTTTCTCCTGCTATTGCTGTGCTTCCATAGCACCCTGGGGTTTACTGCTCTGAGGTCTTTCTATAGCTCCCATGTGGGTGTACAGGTTATAAGGAACTTCAAGCTGAGAAGAGGGGAAAGGAGAATTGTTACATGAATTTTGACAGTTTTAGGTCAGTTGTACTGCGGATAGTCAAGCTGACATGAACAAAACAGGACGAAAGGAAACACAAGCTGAATGCTATAAACACACAGTGTATTTTAAAATGTTTTTATTGAATATTAATCAGTTACAAGTACTGTAAGTTAGACATTAAGCCAAAGCACAATTACAGGTTAAATATAATCACAGAGATGTTTTAAATAGAAACCCACCATGTAGGCTGGTTAAGTTCCTTGATGCCTCTTTTAGAAATAAGGTGAGAGAGAGAGAGAAAGAGAGAGAGGGAGGGAGGGGAAGAGGGAGGGAGGGGGAGAGGGAGAGAGAAAGAGAGAGAGGGAGGGAGGGGGAGAGGGAGAGAGAAAGAAAGGGAGGGAGGGGTAGGGAGAGAAAGGGAGAGAGAGGTAGAGAGAGAGAGAGAGAGAGAAAGAGAGAGTCTTCCATTTCAGGTGAAAGCCATAAAGACCAGAGAATATACATGCTGTGAGTATCCTTTTGTGATCAAACCACTAAGGCTATTAGATTTAGAAAAACTACAAATAAAACAAAAATCTAGGCTATTCAGTCAAAAATCTGAATTTCAGATAATGAACATTTTTAAAAAAAATGCACAGATATGTAAAATATTGCATGAAATATACTTGAGCTAAAAAACTGCCTGAAATTCAAATCTAACTGGGCATCTTGAATCTTGTCTGACAAACCTACAGATGGACAAATGGAAAAAAAGAACAAGGTGGGGTTGGAATCCTGCTGCTGGCGGGTTCCACAGAGACCAGACACAAGAAAACACTAACGACAAACTCAAGGGCCTCCACACTGGTTATTCACACAGAGCAACATCACAGGAAGAAAGCACAATCACGACTCCAAACACTGTGTCAGAAACAGCCTCCACGCTGGTTTCCTAAGTTTCTGAGAGATCTTGACACTCAAAGTACCTTTTGAGTTTGGTACATATCAAAGACAGATCTTACTAGCACAAAGGATAAGCTTAGCATACACACAGGAAGAGGTCCAGTGTTCTGTGTAGTGAATATGTTTATTATACAGCAAGGTTATTGTCTAAGTCTATGCTACTAGCTTCAAAATTTTTAGTTCCTTCCTTTCTTCTACTGTGGCATTTTCTAGTTTTTCTTCCTGCACATTGGGAGGGGTTCAGCGACATCCCCTTACCAAATTTGAGCTAACAAGGGGCATTCAGGGTCACTTGAAGGGTAGACAAAGAAATAATTCTGGAAGATGAGAAAAAAAATCTTTGAAAGGACATGGAAGGGTGAGGGGATCTGAAGTGTACAGAAGAGAGACGGTGAAAGAATGAAGGGTCCAGTGCAGTTATCTCTATGGCGTGTTTTCTGGATTTTGCAGAACTCTGGCAGAAGTGTAAAACTGGCCACATCATGACCTTACTGAATCTTACAGAGTATATAAAATCTTCACTTCCTACAGGTTTTGAATTTAATGTATCATAGTTTATACTTTAAAACGACTAAAACCCAACTTCCATACTACTCAAACTCCACATGGGATCACATACTATGAATCCCCCACACAAGTGCACAGGTTTGGAAATCCTTCCAGTCTTCTTTCAAACCGGAAGACCTGGAAGCTGAGGAACTGAGTGTTCCATCAGCTCCACTGCGTGTGGCGTACTGCTTACAACATGCCCAAAACACATCCCCAGGCAGGGAGCACAGTGACGTAGCCTCCTACTGACACCGGTCGAGCACTAAGAAGTGATTCATGTTTTACTGCTAGACAGGAAAAGGGTAAGAAGTTTCTGCCATGAATAAGGTCTTCTTAACAAGAAAAACTCAACTGGCTGTTACCTGCAGAATGCATAAGTTGGCTGAGGATGCTTCACTTTTTAGGGCGGTTCCAAAAAAATTTTTTTTTATATGCTAGATGTAGCTAGCAATACTTTAAATATTACTTTCACAATTACTCTCATTTGTCATTGCTTTGACACCAAACACCAGTCTTTAATTTCTGATACATGAAAACCTATTTTAATGTAGTTTTTAAATATTTGCTGAATGGCTCAAAGTCTGTAGCTCTATGCAACAGAAAACATAGTAAGAAGGCTGTCTCACAAACAAGATCTGGGTACATGGGCTGGGGGACAGGACAGGGAAGAGATGGGCTTAAAAATACACACCATTTTTGTTCACAAGACCATTAATAGGAACCCAAACAGCGAATGTTTAAAGGGGAGAGGATGCAACTGGGCATATACTGAAATAGAGGAAAACCTAGACAATTTACTGCACTCTAATGCTGTTTGCTACCATCAACCAAAATATTATTGTTTGTAATAAAGATGTTAATGTGTGCTTATTAGTTTGCCATATTCAAGTACTTCTATGTAGTCCAAGTACACTTTGCTATTCTGACAGCACAGAGAAATGAGTCGAGTCTAGTCAGTAACATGATGCTCAGAGGAGCCCGGGCTGCTTCCATGAGATGCTAGTGTTGTTAGCTACTTCCACTGTGTGGAGCTCTAACTGCTAAGAAGGGAAAGGAAAGAATCCTGGTTGTACTGCTATTATTTTGTATAGAATTAAAACACTGGATTGATTCCATGCTGCCATTTGTTAGCACATTGGCAGAATTTTTTGAGCAGAAAGTGGATGAGGACTAAACCCAGTTCTGGTCTTGATATGAAAATTACAGTTACCTGGATTCCTTCTTTAAGGCCCAAGATGAAGAAAGGAAGAAGGTGAATGGGGCCAAACACAGGAGTTACTTCTAATACTAGATCAGCAATCTGAGGAGGAGCAAGAGTAAAGTACGTGCCTTAATTTATGCCTGAGTTAAGTGTCTAGCTGGCCAGACCCGGTAAACTGGGACCATGAGGGCTCTAGAAAAACCCTTGGAAGTGAGGCTCATAGAGACACTTGACTTCTCTCTGCAGTTCCGTTGGGAAGCTGGAGTCCAAAACTTGCTGGTGGTTCTAACTAATGAACATAGAGAAACTAACCAGATTTCAGCTGAATGCCATGCTTTTATATTCCAGAGGGCTTTTCATATTGCTACACAAGGAAGGTCCAAACAATCACCTTTTGCCAACTTGAATACACTCACGATGCCTCTAGTTTTCAAGTTCTGAAATTATCTATTAGCTCTACTGTCCCACTCTTTTTAAACAGATCATATATGTGTATTCTGTCATATGTAAGTCATACTGAGATGATGAGCACTGCAATTCTTTATACAGTGCCTTTCCTTGGCACAGAGGACATCAGGCATGCAGCACAGGTGGTTAGTGAACCATAGCTAACTTCTCAAGGTAAGGCCCAAGTTAACCTAGCTAGTACGATGGAGACGACACGATACACAACCGCAGTCAGATAGTGGTTCATCTTTTAATGAAGCGGTAAAACTTTCCATGTATCTCTCTATACCACTTAACTCCTTTAACTAAAATCACAGCTGCGTTTAGCGTTCTAAACTAGTCAGGAGGGGGCAAATAACATACACATTATAGCTACTACAACTATACAGATGGCAACTTCTTCAGCCTTTGTTAACAGTGGGAGAAAAAAAGCAAGGAGAAAGCTTTCTGAACCAACATCAACCTTTGAAGCTTATATGGAACCCTAGTTGCTATTAAATACACAGCCAAAGACACAATTACCCAGCTCAGGCCACAGGACTTCAATAGAAGTAAAAACTGAGGCTAATTCTTAATTCTGAGGAACCCATGCAAGATATAACTATAAAGTCCACCCTAGACTGGATGCCTCGTTCTAGCATTGGGCTCAAGCTAACAAAAATTAAATAAATAAAATGAAAAAGAGAAATGTGTATTTTGAGAGCCAGGGAAATGAAGGTGGTCACAGCTTAATATGCTTACATTAAAAAAGTAAAAAATCTAGTTTTCAGGACTTCCGACTGAAATGGTTAAGTGTGTCACACTGTTTTCCCTCTATGTTTATATGACTTTTGCTTCAAAGTTGAGTAGACAGATGCAGTATGAACCTAAATAAAGTAATGTGTTCAGTTCAATACTCAGTTAAGGGCCATGAGGGCATTAGCAGGAAGCATGTTCTGCTCAATGTTGCACACACTTGGCGAATGCCATTAGACAAGCAGGTATTTTCACAAAGAGACTTTTCTCTATCGGGCATTTAAAAAAATAAGTCAAAGAGCCTTTGGTTTCAATTTTTGTTTTTCTTGTATAAATATATTAAGAACTTTAAGGAAATGGTTTGAATCAAGAAAAAGGGATCTTATAAGCCATTTGAAAGATACTACTCAAAATAAAGGCTGAATGTGGAGGAAACAAAAAGTCCTTGCGTTTGTGCATATATCTTTCTTCGGGTTTGAATCCTGGCTTTCTAAACTAAAGAGGAGAGTAAAATGTTGGGGACCCTAACGGAGTACGACAGTTCCCTGACTTTGGAAGCAAAGGGCAATGTTGGATGACATAAAGGGGGTGACAATTCTGGCGGTTCAGATTAAGTGAAGTTTTTATTGAGACATCCCTGGGTTTGCCTGGTTGCAGCCACAAAGCACTGTGTTCCACTCACCCCCCCTTCTTAATGGGTTCTTCCCTCACAACCTGCTAGTCATTCACCAGGAAGAGAAGTCATAGCCGCCTCCCTTAGACCTCTTCCTGGCAATGAATGCTCTTTTGCCATTTGTAGCATGGTCCTGTAAGCCCTGCAGATTGCAAAGAGCACAGAGAGGTGTTTGCACCCTTCCTTTTCAGATGGGTCAGTTTATAAAAGGAAACTAAACCTGGATGCTCTTCTTTAATGCTCACAAGAAGCGGAGATACAAAATCTAACAAGAGAAGTGGAAGCCGTGTCTTGCTCGGTCAGAAGCTCTGGTTGCACTGCTAATGATTTTAGTCAATGCGATTCTGCAAAATATCCCAGGAAGACTCTGGCTCATTTTCAAAGTAACAACGACAACAACAAACAACAAGCATCAACCATGTATGTTTGGCAAAACTAAAAATGAGCCCATCACATGTGTCTATCTGCTATACATATGCCAAACACAATAAAGAAAATGTAGTGTGTGAATATTCCCTTTTCCCATTTCTGCGTCTCAAGCAAAGCATCTTGTTTTAGAAATGGTTAACCGTAGGAAAAGGAGCCCGACGAGACACGTTCAGGGCCGCCCAGTAAACATCTCCTCAAAGGGAAAGAGGCAGGTGAGAGTGCTCAGCCACTCACTGTACCATCACTTGAGCAACGTGTTATAAAAGACAAACAGCGCATTTCTTGGCTGTTGGGTTAAAGAATATTGTTTTTTGTTGTTGTTGTTGGAAGCAATCCACTGTAATCCAGTCGCAGGTTTGACTCACTCTGGCCTTCACCAGGGCAGTCACTAGGTCTTCTGCTCTGCAGCTGTTGCGGTCTGTGAAGGGGCTTCCGGCTTCATGATCTGGTAGGTGATGAGATATTCTGGATACGCCTGGAAAGGTCAAGAAGGCAAACAACTCATCATCCCCTTGAAGGTGCAGCAGTGGAGCCTTACTTACTCAGAGGTCGGGCTGCATAAACACACATAAATCCACCATCTATAAAATTATTTGTATAGTATTTCTACTTATACTATTTTCTTCTCTACCTTACATAAGGCAGCATTTTTCTCCCCCGCAAAACAGGGTTTCTCTGTAGCTTTGGAGCCTGTCCTGGAACTAGCTCTTGTAGACCAGGCTGGTCTTGAACTCACAGAGATCAGTCTGCCTCTGCCTCCCGAGTGCTGGGACTAACAGTGTGCGCCACCACAGCCCGGCCATAAGCCAGCATTGTACATATCATTTCAGTAAAATGGACAAAACGTTGGTAGCAATCACTAACCAGAGCGTCTCTTTTTATATCTGATGCAGGTGTGAAGTAAAGCGCACAGATTACTCTTCTCCCTACCCCATGTGTTGGTAAGTGAATCCAGGGCCTGGACATGGAGGCAAGGGCTCGCTATGGAGCCACACAACAGCCTCTCCTGATATTTAAGTCTAATCATGTTATAATCAAAGCCAATTTTCCTTTCAGGTATACACCAATTTCAGTATATCTTTTAACCCTTAAAAAAATTCCCATCCACAATATCCTCCAACTAAATCAGCTATGTGTTCTTGAAAATGTTAGACATTAAGAATCAAATATAATTGAATAACTAGAGAGAACAAAGAGACTATGAGAGGAAAACTTCCTAAACTCAGGGAAAACTGTTAATGGAAAATGATGCAATTAGCAGATACTGCAGTTGACGTGACCCGTGTGGAGAAGCCCTCCTGTTACGGAAGACAAGCATTCTCCCAGAAAAACATTGTGTGCATGTCATTTCATCAAGGCCCTTCCACATTCCCCTCAGCAGGTTTGTCCATCACTCTATCCTACCCTTTAGGAGGAGGTTCTAAGCAGTTACCAAGTTGTTAAGATAGAGTCTCTTGGATGCTCCCCAGGCTATGCTGGCCCATCTCAGCCACCCGTCCCTAATGGGTGATGTACACTGTGGTGAGTTGGTCAGGGCACTTCCCTCTTTCCTCAGTGGTGATCACTGCCTCTGGTCCTTGTAGCTTTGCAATAAGCATGCAAATATTCCTCTTATGGAAATTACCCTCTAAATTCAGCATCCATTCTTGCTTGAGCTAACCATGATGGTTTGCAGGTAGGAACTTTTCCAACTCCAGCACTCCTCCCACTTCTATTTATGGTATTCTACCATGAGCCAAGAAATTCCCTTTCGCACTCATTCAGCAGTAAAGAGTAACAAATACTTATTTACTTTCCCCCCAAATTCAGCACTGTATTTATTTTGGTATGCAAATTGCTCAGATTTGGCCAGAGGAAGCTCCTTCAATGGTTTTTAGGTCCCTGTACTATGCCTATGTCAAGCAGATACATTCAAAAGGCATGCTGTGCCTGCAACGACTGTAGATGTTGTCTGAAATATGGCTTCTTCTTTTTAAGAATGGTTTAGTGACTTGCTCATGCTGATTTGACCAGTAACATACCTGTTCTCCTCTGTAGATGACATATTCAGCATACGCCAGCCCATTGACACTTGGTCTACCAATAACTGAATGATGCCCTGGAGGAGCGTGAGCCATTTTCATGGTGCTGAATTGCAAAAAGGATTTCCCAAGGGTCACTCTACAGAAAAGCATTTGTCTAAAGAAAAAACAAAGCAATACTTAAAATGTAACTGTTAGGTTTATTAGTATTTTTAAAAAAGAAAAATCCACACAATGCAACCTAATTTAAATGCTATTCTCAAGTTTGTGTGTAGCAATGGGATAAAATTTGATATACCAATTTACTATCTAACAATTACCAGGCTCAATATCAATAGTTAGACCAACAGTTTAAGGCAGTGTTGAAGTAGCATAGGAATCTAGCACAGGACACACATACACACACACACATACACACACACACACACACACACACACGAACTAACACACAAAGGTGCGCACTTTTTTTTGTTGTTTCTGGAAACAGGTCTTGCTTGCCATTCTGGAACTGTAGACCAGGCTGGCCTCAAACTCAGTTATTTATGAGCACAGGAGAGGAAAGGTGAGAAAGAGTGGAGGAACTGAGAGACTTGTGCAGCAAGAGTCTTATTAGAATAGGCCGGGTAATGGTGGCGCATGCCTTTAATCCCAGCAATGGGGAGGCAGAGGCAGGTGGATCTCTGAATTTGAGGCCAGCCTGGTATACTAGAGTTAGTTCTAGGACAGGCCCTAAAGCTACAGAGAAACCCTGTCTCAAAAACAAAACAAAACAAAAGAACCTTATAAGAATCATGACCCTTCATATAGGAACTGGGGGAAATCAGGGCTGGGAGATGAGCTGTGCCAAGTGCAAAAGGATACGCTAGAGAAAGCTGAGTTTGCACATGAATGCACAAAAAGAAAGGAATCAGATGGGAACAGAACCTGAGATTAATATTGCTGTGTGGTATGTGTGTGTATGTGTGTTAGCATGTGGCTGGTAGAGTTTTTTTCTGCCTCTGTGTAATGAGGCTGGCTGGCCTCAGAGCTCCCGAGGATTCCAGAGAAGTGTCGGGCTTATAAACACTCATGCTATGCACTTGGATTTTACATAGACCAAAGGGATTCAAACCTAGGTCATCATGCTTGCCTGGCAGATGCTTTCACCTCTTGAGCCACCTCCCCAGACAAAATCAGGCTTGACTCATTATGGGTAAACAGTAAAAACTGGGATGATAGATATAGTAATAAAAAAAAGTGAAACATGAACAAAAATACTTAGTTTAGCTGGGCGGTGGTAATGCATGCTTTTAATCCCAGCACTTGGGAGGCATTGTTAAATTTCTGTGAGATTGAGGCCAGCCTGGTCTACAGAACAAGTTCTAGGACAGCCACGGCTATACAAAGAAACCCTGTCTTGAAAAACCAAAAATAAGTAGCTTAAATACATGACTGAAATCTAATATTGAAATTGAAGCAGATGTTAAATATTGTACAGGATAAGAAAAACTGGTTGACTGGAAATTATAAGCTATAGTCATTGGTTTAAAACTAGCTGGCAACTGGCTTTATAAATATAATCTTACTAGACTAAAGCCATGCACTGATTTTACACAGCTGCTTCTACACTCCAAGAGAAGGGATGAGTCTTTGACAAGGATACACACAAAGCTCAAGATAATTATTGCCCAACCCTTTAAAGAAAGTCAACCCTTAAACACTACACATTTAACTAAGTAATACAATTAGTCTCACTGTTAAATATAAATACTGTGTACTATTGGAGTATGATCTCTGTGTTATGACTGAGTTCTGTCTCGCTGGTTTTTCAGCTGGATGCCACTGGTAACCCTTTGGGTAAAGGCTTGGTACCACTTGTATTTTCTTGTAGGTCTTATAGGAAAAAAAGGTCTTGTTATATATTAGGATGACACATTTTTTAAAGTTTTATTTATTATATGAGTGTTTTGCCTACATGTATGTTTGTACACCATGTATATGCCTGGTACCCACAAAAGCCAAGAGAGTGTCAGATGCCCTGGAACTTGAAACTGGAGTTACAGCTGGATGTGTGAGAATGCTAGAACTCGGGCTCTGCAAGAGCAACAAGTGCTCTTAACTGCAGAGCCTTCTCTCCAGGCCCCAAAGAGGCTTTCTCAGCTCCACCTTTAACATCATGGCAGCGTGCTGTCAGCAGCTTTGGGCAGCCTCGATGTTACATGACACGACACTTGACTAGACAGGCCTCAGCTTCCTGTTTTCTGCTTCCAGGAATAGACCTAGTCTGCTGGACCGACCTAGTCAGAGCACAAAGATGCAAGTGAGTAGGTGCTGGAGCTGGCTTGGTTCATATTCGTGGTATTATGTAGATGTAACAGCTAAGAAACAGAGGGGTGAGCACCTGGAGGCAAATGTTGGCAAACATGAGATGGGAGCCAGCAGAGAAAATCCATTTCTTTTCTCCACACAAACATCATTGCTCTGAGACACAGCAGTTTCTGCAGTTCCTCTGAAGGCATCTCATGGGCTGCGCAATGAACTGCACTTGTTAATGGAGCCGTGACCAGCTTGCTCCCCATGCTCATCACTGTGCGCTCTGCCTCCTTCCTGCTTCCTGGGGACTACCCTTGCCAATCAAGTGCAAGCTGCATGCTTTTGTTCAGGCTCCATTTTCTAAGAGATCCTGGCTAGGACATAAACTTGTCTGTCTAATTTTACCGAGTGCCCATTAATCCTCAGCTAGGTTCACTTTAGTGTTCATTTTAGGTCCTGCCTCCACGGGAGGCATGTTTTGAGATATCATTGATCCTTAGGAATTTCTCTGTTTTTAATTACAGTGCTCCTCTTAATGGAAAACAGTTTCCTTCTGAGGAGATGGTATTCATCTTAGAGCTGCAGATGACTAGTATAAGAGATAATGCAACTGCAGATGAGTTTAAGGGCATTAGTTATAAGGAATTTCAAGTTTACATTTTAAGGTATTAAGTGAATCATAAGATACCTTATTCACATAACTTTCTAAAAACATACATTGAGTAGTTTAAAAAGTAGCATATGGCACTGTAAACTGAGACAAAGTCCATGCTGGGGAGAGCTGGGGGAAATCTACTATTGTTGTTTTGCGAAATGGACATGATATAAAGTTGCCACCTAAATGTTTATGTGTATACCTGTCTATTAGTACTACTCTCCACACTAGGGAAGCTTTTTGAGGAGGCAGCAATCAATGCAGATTTACAGCTGGTCAGATGCTGAGAGGAAGTGACTGCTGGGTGCTCAGCCCTACATAGGACACCTCCATCAATCTGGCCAAGGCTCAGGGAACATTGTGGAGGGGATGGAACCGATGGAAGAGCAGGAGGATAACGAGGAGATCTGTGAGATGCTGCCTTAGGGCAGGATATGGTCACTGTACTCGTGAGGTCACAGCAGCTATGGTCGTCATCCACACTGGATCAAGTCAGTTGATATTCCAGCACAGATTGGAGCATGAGGCTACATACCTAGCTGAGGAGCTATAGGCAACTGAGGGCTTCTGGGAGAGGAAGTTTATTTTTCTTTGGGGGTGTGGCTATGGTGGGTTACCCAGCTTCACTCATGCACATTACAGTAGCTCAATCAGACTGAGAGAATGATCAAAACTCATAAAGACATGAAGGTTGGTGGGGAAAGGAAGGTGGGGTCTGGGGCACGTGCAAGGGGTAGCTGGGGTATGATCAGGATACAATGTATGAAATTGCCAAAAAATAATCAAAAACAAATGTAATAAATCCTAATATTTTTATTGTTTTCTATTGGTGGGGAAAGAAATATTGCTTTTTCACTCACTTAAATGTAATTTTCTCCAACTTCTGAATTATAAAATCCTATTTTAAAAAGCTGATATTCAGCTGGGTGGTGGTGGTACATACCTTTAATACCAGCACTTGGGAGGCAGAGGCAGACAGATCTCTGAGTTTGAGGCCAGCCTGGTCTACAGAGTGAGTTCCAGGACAGCCAGGGCTACACAGAGAAATCCTGTCTTAAAAAAAAAAAAAACAACAAAACAACAAAAAACAAAACAAAATTCCCGAACCAACCAAACAAAAAAAAAATAAAACACCTCAAACAACAACAGCAGCAGCAACAAAGCTGACATTCATTTGCTTGCTATTAATTTCAAAGCTGATGTTCTGAAGCTGGACTTTCCAAGGGGAATTATTATTAAGCTGACTATAAACAAGTGGCATCACTAGCAACAGCAGAAATATGGCCTTGAGTCTCACGACCTGAGCTTGTTTGTTCAGATGTGACAATCGCTTTCGTCCTATGGTACTCATTCTTAGTGCTTTCTAGTAAAGATGCTAAGTAAGGACTGAAATGCAGCTTCATACAAGCTGCACCCAGTGCATGGGTCTGGTTCGCACCACTGGTACCAGCCCAGCACTTCAGTCACTGCTCTAGAGCAAGGACTGACCAGCAAGTTGAATAGAAGCTGCTAAACTCATTTAGTTAGCAGAGGGTGGCAACCATTCCACTTGCTGCAGGATGCTCACCTGTGGCATATATAACATGACCGGTCTTTGTGTGTGGGACAGCCTGTGCCTCCTCCAATCCCATAAACATACTGGTTGCTTTTTGAGGAGTTTTCAGCAAAGTAAATTCCAGCTCCAAACATCCCTCCAATATATGCATGTCGCTCATCAAACCCTTTATGAATAATTGCATTAATGAAAGGAGAACCTAAAATATAAAGGTAGAAAAATTAGTTTACACTATTTTCACCAAATACACTAATACTAAAGAAGGAAAAGAAAAAAACCCAGGTGGGCTCAAGTTGGAATTTGAGTTCAAAAGTTCAGAAAGCCATTCACATTGCACATACTTGGGAAAGACTGTGCCAACATGCAAATCATTAGAAAACTAGGAATTATTTCAGTTCAATAAATGCAAACACATTACTAATCCCATGGGCTTTCCTGTCCCTCACCCCCGAAGTGCAGGCACTCACCGTGGAACAGCATGCGTTCATTGTGATGGTTGTGATTCTCCTCAGATACCTCTTTCTGTCTGTGACAGAACCGCTCCCTCAGCTTTTTGTTCACAACTTTCTGAATCTTCATGAAGGAAGGAAGGAAGAAGTTGTTACTAGTTAAATGTAAATATATAAATATCTGATTTAAAATGACAATTAGTTTTCCCTTTAGTGGTGTCAATTTTGTTTTATTTGACACATTATCTAATAGTCACTGTGTCAGTGGAATTCAGTTAACAGACTAGCTTTTCGTGACACAACTTTTACAGTTCTTGTTACTTAGCACTCCATTGCTGTTTTGTATGTGCGCATGTGCAGGAAAGCGAGTGCCCGTGAGAGTGAAGCCAGAAACCAACGATGAGAATTCTGCTCTATCATCTCCACCTTACTTTTGAGGCAGGTCCCTCACTGACCCTGAAGTTTAGACTAGCTAGCTGGTGAGTGAGCTTTCGGGATCCTCCTATCTCCGTCTCCTGGCTGAGATAAGGGTGCACACCACCATGCATGGTCTACATGAATGCTGGGGATTCTAACTCAGCCCCCTTGCAAACGTTTGTGTGGATACAGCTCACACTATATCCACTAAGCCATTTCCTCGCTGCCTCTATTTTGTATTAAACATCCAACCAACAACAAAACCTTTTATGGATTATTTGATATACACCAGGATAATCCCTGCAAATCTATTAAGAGATGATTAAACCAGTTCTCAACAGACGCAACTCACCTTCACTCCAGTTTCTGAAAAGCAGGCAATGGCCACACAGCTTTTTCTGTGACTTGAGAGACATGCATTCTGATCTCATGGATGACAAGTAGACATACAATCTAGGCTTTACTAAATGCTACTTTCAACTGATTTAAAGCAAAAAGCCACCGCTACTGAGGACCTGAGGATGCGCAGGACGTCTGTGATGGTGGAACATCTGTGGCACTGACACAGTTGCCATGTGACCGGCCTTCTGTTTGGAACTTTGCTATTTTCAGGGTGTTTCAATTTTTGGCCCAGTTTGGTTTTGAGGGTTAGAGGTTGCAGTGAAAAGAACAACAGGTGATCTCAGGACAACAGATGATTATTTTTGACAATTTGAATTTTTTCCTCCAAAATTCTTACAATTCTTTTTATTGTCTACATTATTTTTGTGTTAGCTTTGTAATCCAGTTTTCACCAGTTTTACAAACTTACCCGAATGACATTGTATCTGTTGAAGATGCCACCAGCATTTCCACCATCTCTGTGCTCTCGGATAGTACTCTGCATCTGCAGAACAAAGGGAAATAATTAACTTCACGAGAGCCAACAGTGTGCATTCCTTCTGCTATCTCCAGAATATTCCAGTTCTCCCAGCTGTCTCCCTGATGAGTCTGAATCTCATAAACAGGGGCTCACTACACACTGATCAACAAATTTAATGAGTATTTGTGTCAGGAAATGGTCATGAATACTAATGTAAGCATTTTCTGATAAAAGTTTTGGAAGAATTTTTTGAAACACAATAGGGAAACTGAAAAAAATTATCACTTTAAATAATGTATGATTACTATTTTGTTACTGAGAATGAAAAGAAACTGAATAAGTGAAACTAAAATGTTAGTCAACTGAAACCACATTAAATGCTAAAAACAAATATTTTAAAAATATTATTTCATTTTCTCTCAGTTATCTTTGGGATTTTGATATATCAACTCAGGCAAGAGAAGCTGAGTGTTTTTTTACAATTAGATGGGTAACCTTCTCCTGAATTGCTATATCTTCATTATGAAATTGAAAATTATTATGGAAAAGAAGGTGTTTTAAAGATTTAAGTGAGACCCCAGGTTTCAAGTCAGCATCACAGAAATGCCCGAGTCTCTGGCAACTGACGTAGAGTGAGCTCTACTTACACTCCACATGACCAGAACTTACTAAGGGACAATGGGACAATTAGGTACCAGAAGACACACCATCTTCCTGAATGTGAACTGAAACACTACTACAGGGCATGACAATTCTGTATTTCCTAGTGGGATTTCCTAGCACTGAATGAGGATAATATGAGCACTAAAAATAAAAAAAAAAAATAAAGCAAACAACAACAGAAAACCGTTAACTGAGGCAATCCAGTTACTGCTTGGGTGTTTGTATAAGCTGCCAGGCAGCTTACTCACAATGATAGTTAGATATGGCCTTAGAGGCAGGACATCCAAGACACCAGCGCAGAGGAAATTCCTATGCCCCTTTCATAAGTAATTATTACAAATAGTGTTGGAAAGAACTGTGACTGTGGAAATTAATTGTAAGATAGATGCACATGTGATAACCAGACACTTTTCTAAAGAAACACACTTAATAATTACATAAAAAAAGACTAGAAGGTATTTTCTGTCTACGAGACAAGGTTCTTTCTCTATCTCAATCTTAGGTGCATCTTACTGTATGACAATGTTCTAAAAGAATTATTATTTGCATGATTTAAAACTTACAAAATTTCCAGGATAAAAAGATAGAGCTATTCTACACACAGACTTGTGATACAACAGCAATGCGTACAGTGTTAGTTTATGATCACATTCAAACGCTTGCTGGGGACTGAGAATGAGCAACAGGCAGTGACCCCAGAACAGAATAAGGTGAGCTGATGTCTCCCAGAAAACAGTCTTAATAGAATTTGGGAAAATAGAAACTTTTTGATGTCTATTACCTCTTCTTCTACTGACTGATATTCTTTGTCTTCTGGAGCAAGATCTAGCAAAATAGTCCCCTGATTCACACAGTGAAAAGTCAAATATGGATTTGTTCCTGTAGAAAAACAAAACCAAAAACCAAACAAACGTATAAAGCACAAGTCCACTTCACCGCAGTCCCACTAAGTTTATGAAAAACTTGGTTATAAATAACTGACAGTTTGGAACAGCCTGCACTTTTCAATCTCCACCTCAAATACAGGCTGTTAAGCAAGTGCACCAGAGCACGTGAGGAAATGAGGTGCTGAGGGACTTAGGCACTCCCACGAACTCCTACACAGCAGGGCTCAACCTGCTGAGCTCAACTAATCATGAACAAAGCTGATGACATGCATACTCAAAAGAGACACACGCACTGAATTATAATGGAGTGAGCTCTAAAATACAAGAATTGTCCTCAAAAACTCTTGGGATGGCTTAAAATGGTCACCAACAGAACTTATCTGTTAATTCCATAGGATTGACTAAAATACATGTTTGAAAAAAAAAACAAAAACAAGAGTCAAATTCAAAATTGTCTGAGTTTTAGTTGTATGCAATTCTATGGAGTTAATCAACTCCATAGATAAACGACTTGTTTCCTTGTCTTTATTTTCTCTCCTCTATGGCAATGCTTCTAACAAGAAGAAACACAGTAAACATGGAAGAGAAGATGCCTGTGACAATGAAGGGCACGGGTGATGGACATCGATGAATTGTGGTCCTGAGGGTGGGAGAAGAGCTCAAAATGAAATAAGAAAGGTCAGATTATGAAAAGTCGCGTGTCAGTGTCTGATTTTACTGACAGCACAGGGTGCTATGGATGGGTTCAGTGCAGGAGAGAGGGTCGGACTCATGCTGGAGGGTCCTCTGGTGGCACTGGAGAAGGCCCCCAGGGAGGTCAAGATGCAGGCGGGGGATAAGCTGACAGAGGCTCTGAGGCCCAGCAGAGAGAACGGTGGCTTGAGTTAGGTGACAGCAGTGGCTCAGTGGTTAAGAGCACTGACTGCTCTTCCAGAGGTCCTGAGTTCAATTCCCAGCAACCACATGGTGGCTTATAACCATCTGTATTAAGATCTGGTGCCCTCTTCTGGCCTGCAGGCATATATGCAGGCAGAACACTGTATACACAATAAATAAATAAATGGGGCTGGAGAGATGGCTCAGAGGTTAAGAGCACCGGCTGCTCTTCCAGAGGTCCTGAGTTCAATTCCCAGCAAGCACATGGTGGCTCACAACCATGTATAATAAGATCTGGTGACTCTTCTGGTGTATATATGTTAACAGAACATTGTATGCATAATAAATAAATAAATCTTAAAAAAAAAGATTTGAGAGCAAATTCAGGCCATAAAGTCTCTCCAGATAGATGGAGATAGGGAGAGGGATGATCCCGGGCTTGCCCAGTTATCAAAAGTGATTAGTTGAGTTGAGGAAGGCAGCGGGCGCTATACCTGTTATCTGCACATGCTCAGACTCTCAAACCAGTTTTTATATTCAGAACTTAGTGAAGAAATATTTATTAAAATATTCATAAATTATATAGAAAATATATGATACATATAAATATAAAAATACTTTTTAAATAGCTTACCTTGTTGTCCACCTAAAAGTCTTTCAACGCCCTTGATTAACTTGTGGCGGTGTCCATATGCATTGATGCCTATTTCTTTCAATTCTTCATGACCCATATCAGCCAACACATCTAATGTAATCTGCAAAATGAAAGAAATTACATACTAAATCTGCAACAGCTCTTTGGAGGATATAAGCTCTTGTACCTGTCTATAGTGCTATGACTACCACACAAGTTAAAGAACCTGTTTCCTTTTATAAACATGACCTTCAAGCTGCTTAAGAAGACTGGCAGCCTTCTAGCTCAGTAAAAACACTTCTGCATTTGCTTCAAGCAGATGGAGAATTAAGACAGAGACCCAGTGAGATAGGAGACGAATGATCACTGCCATGTTTTTTTCTGACTGCAATTCTACCATTTTCTGTTTGCCCTCAGATAGACGGATTAGCAGCTTGAAAATGGGAAGATCCCAAATTCAGTATCATGTGGGTAGCAGAAATGAAGAGCAGAGGAAGGGAGAAGCATTTTAATTAATCACAGTGTGGCAAAAGCAAGCCTACCTTAGATAAGAAAATTCCCAGTGCCAGGAAGTAAGCAAGCCAGTAGTGGCCTCAGGAAGTAGTTAGACTTAAAGTTTAAGTTTAGACCACAGGTCATTTCTATAAAGAAGCGACATCAGAAATCCCAGTTTGGAAAAAAGAGAAAGATGGTTTTTAAGCTCATAAATTGTCAGGTTAGCAATCCTGCTGCCTAACACACATTTGATGTTGGTACAGAACGGTGGCCTTTGAGTTCTGGTGATTCATCAAATGACAAGCAGGAGCTTGCTGATTTCCTCATAGCTTTGTGGACTGTAGTAATTGTGACTCTACCTCCACCCAGTGGCAAAGTTCTGAAATCACCTGTGGCCAGAATGGCACTGGTAGTTTTCCAAGACAGAAAAAGGCCCTGGGATAAATATAGGTCTGTCACTCCTCAGTTCTTCTTTCTTTGGAGAACTGAAATATTGTTTTATAGACGATTTTTTTTAATCTAACTCATACAAGATTAAAGAATCATAAGTATCCAAGCCGGAGAGATGGCTCAGAGGTTAAGAATACTGGCTGCTCTTTCAGAGGTTCTGATCTCAATTCCCAGCAACAACATGGTGGCTCACAAACACCCATAATAAGACCTGGTGCCCTCTTCTGGCATGTGGGTAGAACACTGTATACAAACTAAATACATTTTTATATGTGCATAACTTTCTCAATCCTTACACTTAAGCACAAAAGGACAAATCAGGCCATGAGCTCTGAGTTTTACTATCAAAATGAAACATTACACAATGAGCTGGATCATCTCAGGGCAAGGAACACCACTGCTCATTCTCTGAAGTAATTTAGTACAGTACTGCTAAGTGGCCACTGAAGAATAACTGTTTCATTCTACAAAATGGGGAACTCACTTCTAATCACCCAAAGGAAGTTTTCAACAGAGCTTTCAAAAGACAGCAAGGTACCAGATGAAATATTCATCTTTGAAATAGAACAGTTTACAAAAT
Source organism: Ondatra zibethicus (assembly GCA_004026605.1). NCBI lineage: Eukaryota > Metazoa > Chordata > Mammalia > Rodentia > Cricetidae > Ondatra > Ondatra zibethicus. The sequence continues at coordinate 61,363 of PVIU01000226.1, forward strand.
AGGAATCTTTACATTTTAAGTTAGAGCTGACTTTAACATAATTTGTGAACAGTGTTACTGATATCTTTCTCATTGATATTATCTTTTTTTTATATTTATTTATTTATGATGTATACAATATTCTGTCTGTGTGTATGTCTGCAGGCCAGAAGAGGGCACCAGACCTCATTACAGATGGTTGTGAGCCACCATGTGGTTGCTGGGAATTGAACTCAGGACCTTTGGAAAAGCAGGCAATGCTCTTAACCAATGAGCCATCTCTCCAGCCCCCTCATTGATATATCTTATACTTCAGTTTAAACACAGCTGACAATAGAAACACGGCCTCATATATAGGTGGTAACTTTAGATTATACACTTCAAAATCTTTTTAATTGATGCACATAGTATATAGTGGAAGGGTGGCAAAACCAGATTAGAAGTCAAAACAAAACCCTAAAGAAAGAATATTTATAATCACGTTCTAGAGAAAAAAATGAAGTTTAATATACAGACTTGCAGTAAAAGAAAAAAAAATGGATGTAAAACTCCTTGCCCAAGCCCCTTGCCTGAGCAAAGGAACCCTGAAGTTACTATACTCCAGTTTACAAAGCAGGGCTCCTACATGGTGTTGAAAGCAGCCTCTAAAACGGCTGCCAGAGATCCTCAGCCCCTAGTATTCGAGCCCTGATTATAATCCCTCCCCCTTGGGTGTGGGTGGGCTGCACTCACTGACCAGTTACTAACAGTGATAAAGCGAAAATGACAGAACAGTACTTTTTCCCTTACATTCAATCAATTCATTTATTATTTTTAAACCTCATTAGTATGGAAGAACAGTCAGAGAACATGCTTAGGTATTTGGAAGGAATCACAAATTTGCTTCCCTAGTTATTTTCTCTGAGGGGAGGGAGTTACTCATGTCTACATCAATATAAAATCTTTAAAATAAGGTTTATTCACTTACGAGCTAAAAATAGGTCAGCATGCAAAGTAAATGCCATGTCTATCAATATAAAATCTTTAAAATAAGGTTTATTCATTTACGAGCTAAAAATAGGTCAGCATGCAAAGTAAATGCCATGTCTCCTAAGATTTGTTCATTTTACCTGGCGTGTGGAGAGAAAATTATTTTAACTGAAAAGATCTTTTACTTGGGTGGTGGTGGTGGCGGCGAATTTATAATCATATTTACAATGAATTTATTTGAGTTCAAGCTTTTGTTTTATTACAATTTGAAAGGAAAACGTATATGGTCACTTTCTGTGAAAATATACAGGTTGATTATAAATGCACCCAGTTATAGCAGCTGAGCTCCAGAAATTACAATATAAATCTAAATTTTCTTTCTCATAGACGTGAGCACTCTAGATAGGAAGCTACATTTTAAGTGGGAGTGGATATTACAAAGTGTTACAGTTAATTAGAAGGGATTCTGGTATATTTTTGGAAAGTATCTATATGGAATAAGAGAACAGCTTTCTGAGCAATGAATGTGAAGGTGGAGCTGAAAATATGGTACACTAAAGCTCTCCCAGCACCAGAAAAATTATCTCCCTCCTTCCAGGGAGAGGGGTAGTCACATACAGGAACAGAAGGAGCAGCATACAGTATGTCAGAGTCTCAGGAAACATATAGGAATTCAGGGAACACAATGCATGCACTGCACACTTCCACTCTACACAAGTATGTTGACAATACATGTACTGCACACTTCCACTCTACACAAGTATGTTGACAATACATGTACTGTAACTTCCACTCTACACAAGTATGTTGACAATGCATGTACTGCACACTTCCACGCTACACACATTACTGGGTTGCTGTAGAATGCTCATGACAGAAAATTCTAATGGTATGCTATGGAAGAATTAAGTGGACTTAATATTTTATAACTGAGGACTAAGCATCTGCACTTGGTACAGTAAATACAGCAACACAGAAGGTGGTCAAACATGGTTGGACACTAAGAAAGGCACAGCATTGATCTAGAGGAGAGGGCTACAGCAGCTAATATACATAAGTGCAACAGTTAACATCTGTACTATGAAAAGGACACAGAAATTATTTTGGATAAAAGGAAAATCAATGGAACAAAACTTCAGGAAAAAGGAATACTAAAAACATGAAAACTCTAAGCTGTCGGAGGAAGTGATTGAAGGCTGAATCATCCAACTACTAAGTCAATAATATGAGAGAAACACACCCCAGGAGGTCAGCCACTGACAAAGAGAATCCACAACGAGAAGGAAAGAGCAAATAGAGCTGTACATTACAAGGCAAGCTGACAAAAGCACAGAACTACAGTTCGAGGAAAAGCTCTCAACAGGAGGCAGAGTCAGTTGTCTGAATTATGGTCTTTGGCTTATTAAACCAAGACAATTACTTCAATCACGATTCAGAATGAAGAGATGCAGTTGTCCATGTGGCAATAGCAGAGGATGTGGTCAAACAACGTAAAGCCTCTCTGTTGACAGTGCTCTCCCAGGAAATCTCTATGAAGACCATGTGATGCCTTAACAAAGTACGATTTCAAAGTTGACAAAAACACCCAATTTCACCAGGAATTTTAAGCATTCACATATTGTAGGTGTGCTTAACTGACTGGCAAGAGAAGTGGTAGCTAAATGCCTCTTAATCCACCTTTACAGTCAGAGAAAAACAGACCAAGGTATTTAGTTAGTTCAATTCTATTTCAACTGTTTGAGCCATTAAAAATACTAAGGATGAACTATAATAAATGTAAAATTTATTTAACCAAAGAAATAAAAGCATAATAAAATCTTACTATAAATCATATAAAAACATAACAACAACAACAACAACAAATAAGTAAACAAAACTCCTTCCAGATATTTTCTGAAGTAAGGTTTCACTAAAGCCCAAATTATCTTCTAACGGTCTAGGCTAACCTCAACCTTGTGATCCTCCTGCTTCATCCTCCCAAGTGCTAGTTATAGGAGTGTGCCACCTACCTATATTAACCCAAGGTATTTAAGTTAAAGATGGACTACGAGCTTACAAAGAATAAAAATCAGTGCAAGAACCCGCGAAGCACATTCTAGCTATGTCACATACTGAAACACTGGATGAGTTTATTGATTACAGAAGGGGTTACCTGTAGAGGCTGATGGTTGGAAAGGGAAAAGTCTATGACAAATTGCCTACGTCTTGAAATGATATGAAAGCTCAGTTGGGTGGTGGTGGCACATGCCTTTAATCCCAGGACTTGGGAGGAAGGGGCAGACGGAGTGCTATGAGTTTAAGGCCAGCCTGGTCTACAAAACGAGTTCCAGGACAGCCAGGCTGTTACACAGAGAAACCACTCTTGGGAAACTGAAAAAAAGAGAAAAGTTATATATACATAATTGCTGTGGGTTGGGCCGAGCCTTCAAAAAGGTAGGCCCTGGATGTAGGTAGTGGTACACACCTTTAATTAATCCCAGCACTTGAGAGGCAGAGGCAGGCAGATCTTTTTGAGTTCGAAACCAGGCTGGTCTACAGAGCTAATTCCAGTACAGTCAGGACTACACAAAGAAACCCCGTCTCAGAAAAACAAAAACTTAAACGAAAACAAAAACAAAAAACAAAAACAAAAAAAGGAGGCCCTTTTCCCTAGAAGAGATAAGTTCCAAATGAGTTAACGCTTTTTGGAGCAAGTGTCTCTAAGTGCTTAAATTAAGGATCTCGAGACCAGGAAACACCCAGGAGGACCCAAGTTTAAAGGAAGTGTCCCAGTAAGAGGCACATGAGAAGGCAGACACAGGACAAGGCAATGTGACAAAAACAGCAGAGACTGGAGTAATGAGACCATAAATCAAGGGGGCAGGAAGGGCAGGGAGCAGACTATTCTAGAATGGCTGCAGGGGGTGCACCTTGACAACCGGATTTCAGTCTCCTGAGAAAAGAGATTCCTGTTAGGCTACCAAGTCTGTGGTCATCTGTCATGTAGCTCTACCAAACTCAGAGCACATACCTACTAAAGAACAGACTTTTGTGCATGGGGCAGATTGTGGAACACAAGTCACAAAACAAAGCGATCTGCAGAAGTTCCTGAAGCTGGATAGATCTTAAAAAGACATGAACTACTATAGTCTATTTCCCTGCCAGAAAGGCTGACATGGTGTAAGAAGGTTAACTCTACAACTGGGAGAATGATGTACTGGGCTCTAAGTGTCTCTCCCATTCTCCAGCAGTAACACTAAACTCAATTTCATCTTCAGTGTTATCATGGAACACAGTAGTAGAAAACACAGTCCAGCAAACAGAAGAGTTCTCACTACTAAACACATGAGATGAGGACATAAGTGCCAGTGTCTTTTGGAAACAAAACACTGAAGACAAAATAAAATAGCATTATTGAGGCAGTTTCTTGATCTAAGTTCACCAAGTGTTCTCCCAACAGCCTGTACCCTCACTTCTCAGGGTCTAACCTGACGTGACAATCCACTGAGAAAGACTGCTCATAAAGAGAAAGGATAGGTCTCCCAATAATGCCGCAAAACAATCCCACGCCAGTTTGGAAATTATTATTAAAAGGGGTTATTTATTGGAGGGGAAAAAACTTACATATCAATGTCCCAAACCATAGTCCTCTCGTCACAAACAGGAAACAGAGAGTCTAGCAGTCTGAACGGGAGCGGGAAGCAAGAGAGAGAGCAGGAGAGCTGCCGCCGCTTTTTAAAATGAAAGAGATCACGCCCCAGTGGGCTGGTATCTTAAAGGCTATTGGCTAAAGGAGTGGAAGGAGCTCCCGCAGCATCTCAACTGTCAGATAGATGGAGAGATGCATAGAGTATTGGGCTCCCTGGCTTCTCCAGAAACGTCATAGACAGCTAATAAACATAGTAAAACATACCTGAAACAAATAGATTATGCGTGAGGCAGCTTGTGGAACACTTTAGGTCACAAAATAAAGAGAATATGTAATACAGAAAACAAATAGCTGCAAGTTCAAATAAAAAAAAAACCAAAAAACAACGTGTGGTAATAAATAACTCAATAGCTGAAAAGCTGAAAAAGTACACAAGAGTTTACCTGCTCTGTTTCAAAGATGTCCCGGAGATGCTCAAGCCCAAGGCTTTTAAGGAATTGGCTGATATTCATATCAAGACCTGCAACTAAAACAGAAACATTTAAATCTCTTAGAATTTTCTAATTCTGTGGAAGGTTTCGGCATTTCCATACAACTCAATTTCTTTATTTTCATTCATTCACTCACTCATTCACTCACTCACTCATTTTCAAGACAGGGTTTCTCTGGGTAACAGCCATGGCTGTTCTAGAACTCACTCTGTAGACCAGGCTGGCCTCGAACTCACAAAGATCTGCCTGCCTCTGCCTCCCAAGTGCTGGGATTGAAGGAGTGCAGCACCATTACCTGGCATAACCCTATTTCTTGACCCTTGCTTATACAGATGATTTCACAGGATATAAAATAATGCCAAATACACATATTTAACTTAAGCACTTCAAGTTATTCTGAATTTTATCTTTGGCATTGCAATAGAATAATACTTATATTAATTCTAAAACATACAAAATATAGAACTAAAATACAGGTTTATATATTGTAAGATATATAACAAATATATTAATTTTAATATAACAATATTATTTTATATAATATTTAAAGATTTTACTATTTTTAGTTGTGTGTGTGAGTGTGTGTTTATGTTTATGTGTGAGTATACGCAGGTTGAATCCAGGTGTCCCTGGAAGCTGTAAGAGGATACTGAAGTCCCTTCAGGTGAAGTAAAGGGGGTTGTGAGCTACCCAATGTGGGTGCTGGGAATTAAACTAGGTCCTCTGGTCTAGTTTAAAAGCAGTGTCTGTACTCCAACCCATATCTGATAGAATACTTTTAATGAATTAAAAAAGGAAAAGTCAAAAGTAGCAGCTATTGTTCTGATTTATTCTTTTTAAAAATTACTTTATTTCTGTGTGTAGAGTATATCTGTGTGTACATGTTTGTGTCTGTGGAGGCCAGAGGTCAATGTTGATCGTCTTCCTCATTATCTATCCATCCATCCACCTGTCCGTCCATCTGGCCACCCACCCGCCCACCCGTCCATCCATCTACCTATCTATCCATCCATCCATTTCCTACAGAGTCTCTTACTGAACCTGGATCTAAACTAGCTGGCCAGCAAGTCCCAGGGATCCTCTTGCCTTTGCCTCTTCAGTACTGGGACTACTTAGCCACTGTACCCAGTTTTTTACATTGGTGTTGGTTATCCAATGTCAAGTCCTTATTTCCTTTCTCCTTCCCCTTTCCTCTCATACCCCACCCCAATCTTCGATAGGGTCTTACCATGTAGTCCAGGTTAAGAGAGAGGCTATCTTTAAGTTTTTAATAACCAAAAGAAAAAAGTAACTGACCCACTAAAAAATTTAACCCAAGAAGCACTACCAACCTTCTCCTTCTTTCCTCTCTGCACCGGCAGCGCCATCCCCTGCATTGGAGGCCCCTCCTACAGCCAGCTCCGCCAAAGGGCCAGTCAGGTTATCTATGCTGCTGGCAGCAGAGAGGCAGGAGGGGGTGGACGCTGGCGAGATCAGAGAGGCACTAACCACAGTTGCCTGAGGTTTAAAACAGGTAGGCAAGGCCTCCGGGGGCATGGCATCTATCAGCAAAGCTCGGATATCATCAGCCTAAAATAATAATTAAAGAAAACACAAAAACATTATGAATGTTAAGTCTTTCACTAAGCACCAAGCATTTTGTGATTTTTTTTTTTAAAAAGGACTACCAGGCACAGAAATTGACACTTGCTTTTGGCTAGAGGCATCAAATGTTGAGTGGTGGCTGTGAACGAGAGCTGCAAGTTAGGCAACTGGCGAAGAAAGTTAAAGGGGCTGTTGACACATGAGATATCCCAGAAGTACAAAAGGAACATGTGGCTTCGGTTAAGATTTTCAGGAAGAACGCCAACTCTGCCAAATGAACTACTGCCAGGTGAGCACTGGAAGGCAGTGTCAGGCCTGACATCCTCGTGAACAATAACCACAGCTGCCACAAGGACTTACCGTTGCCAGATCTAAAGGTGTCTGACCTTCTTGGTTCTTCATGGTTGGGTCTGCGCCATGTGCTAGGAGTAGGGCACACAACTGTGTCCTTCCTTTCTGGGCTGCTTCATGAAGCGGAGTAAAGGCCCACTTGTCTGTTGCGTTTACACATGTGTTGTATTTTATCAGTAGCGCAGCTATGTCAACATGCTGGAAAAATCAAGAGGACACAGAGGCTTAAGAAGAAAACCACCAGGAAGAGTTCCATCAAGTATCCTTGTTTCTATTTACAATTCCTTCCAGGCCTGCGTTCTCATCTTTAATAGAAATTTCTTCTTAGCCGGGCGGTGGTGGCGCACGCCTTTAATCCCAGCACTTGGGAGGCAGAGGCAGGCGGATCTCTGTGAGTTCGAGACCAGCCTGGGCTACAAGAGCTAGTTCCAGGACAGGCTCCAAAGCCACAGAGAAACCCTGTCTTGAAAAGCCAAAAAAAAAAAAAAAAAAAAAAAAGGCTTCCCACTGCCAATAATATGAAGGGAGGGACACAATGAAACTAGGGTTCTTCTGAGATCAGGCTAGTTTGAAAACTCTTTGGGGATTATGAGAACATTATAAAATTAATTTTGCAGTTTATGTGCAGACTAACATGAAAGCTATGATTTTATTAAAATCACTTCAAACAAAATAAAACCCCAACTGTCTTCCATTTCATTCAAAGGATGTGTTGGAAAAGCACTTCTATTCAGTCATTCCAAAACATGGGATAATTTAAAACTATTCCTCAAATCATATAAGATACTTAAATTGTGCTTCCTGTATTTTATTAAAAGAGTAATGCAATTTGGTAGACTAATTGGCACAGACTTTCAAAATTATATAGTCCAAGAGAAGTTACATTTTGTATGTATGTGGGTGTATAAATGAGCTGTGTATTCAGTATGTATTGTTAAACATTCTTTCTATTGAATCTACAGTGTGTGTTTACTGAAACCAATTACATGCTTGCTAAATTGGCTGGCAAATGTCTAAAAGACCAATGAAGGAGTATTACCCAAGCAGAGTTGAAATACAACTCTTAGGCTTTTCAGTTCTTTTTAGGTAGCTATATCACTAGGGCAAATAACAAAAAATGAGGGTTAAATGCACAAAGAAGCTGCAGCTTAGCTCTGGTCTCCTGTGACAGCAAAGGACTGAGTGAGGAGCTTAGACAAGGGGCTTATTCTGCTGTAGAGTGTCTAGTTTGATGCCAGTTTGATGGGTTTCAGCATTGAGCTGCATCACAAAATGCTGTGAGTGACAAATGGCATAAAGACAGGGGACTAAATTTTAAAAAGATGGGAAATAGGAGAGAAATATGGGCTATAGTTAAAGCCATTTAATTGTATGTAGTTTATAGAACAATGATGGCATGCAACCTTCAAATAACATCCCTTTGAGGGAAAAACTGCAAAATGAGAAAGAAAACAAACCAGCCAAATGACTTACTCTTATAAAATCACAGGCTTTGGGTAAGGGAAAAATACCAACACTTTAAGACTTATTAACAAATATTTATTAACAGTACAGAAATTAACTGCCCTTTGTATGTACAGATTAATAATACCTAACACATTATAATATAAAGGATACTAAGCAGAATAAGGCCCATTATCATAAAAAATTTCTCATGAAACTTGTAATTTTTCTTTAAGCTGCTTCTTCTTCTTTTTTTTTTTTTTTTTTTGAGACACGGTTTCTCTGTGGCTTTGGAGCCTGTCCTGGAACTAGCTCTTGTAGACCAGGCTGGCCTCAAACTCACAGAGATCCGCCTGCCTCTGCCTCCCGAGTGCTGGGATTAAAGGTGTGCGCCACCACTGCCTGGCTTTCTTTAAGCTTCTTAAACATGTATTTGTCTCTCTATTTGAAAAAACTGAGGTGGCTTTTTAAAAAAATGCAGATCCAAAGGGCAGACTGAGCTCAAACCTGGCATTTGAGAACGCAGTGTTACAATAGAAACAGTAGGGAATGCTCTTTAGTTTTCTTTTTTTGCAGAAAGAAAAGGAAAGCAGGACTGTGGACACTTACAAAGTAGGTCTGTATGAAAATGAACAGTGGGGGTCACTAAATCACCCAAGAACCTGGTACACAGGAACTGCTAGATAACTGGGGATTTATATCCAAGAAGGAGATGTGCAAAAACAGACAAGCACGGGAGCATTCTTCATGTCTGACTTACATCTACTGCGATGCATCAGGCCTGAGCACCTTGGTTACTGCTAGTTCTGACAAATGGCATCAAGGCACTGCAGCATCTCCCCTTCCCGGTGAACACAGTTACAGCGCCTGGAAAGATGGCTTCGTACTTTCACTTGGGAGGGTACTCCCTCAGCGGAATGCTATTAAACTATGTGTGAACTGCTTAAATACTTGGCTTGACACTTTTAAGATTCTAGAGATAAACATGAGCAACTACAATAATTTCTAAAATCTGTCCGAGGTAGAGGTAAGATTTATACATGACCCACTACACACCAATTACTGTGTTAGATAATGTGCTAGAGACAGAATGCTTTCAAAAGTGCGGGCATTCTTCAAAAAGGAATTACAAGGGAAAGTGTGACAAAACTTACATAGATGGTTAAAATGCATTCAACTACGCTGCTGGTTAGAAATCTGTTCCTTAACATGTAATGCATATTTAGCATAGTATTAAATGCCAGGGAAGGTTTCTAGATGTTCACTATGTCATGCTCACCCCATAAGATGCTGCATTGTGAAGTGGAATTAAACCTCCTTTGTCCTGGGCATTAACATCAGCTCCATGCTCTAGAAGGTACTCAGCTACTTCCAGGTTATTGTAGCCTGCTGTTAGAGTAAAAAGGGACATGTCAGGTCAAGAGAAATGAATACAACTCTCACATATGTATAAATAAAGACCAGAAAAATTTAAGATTTTAATTTTTTTCCTCAAAGGCCAATACTATCTTCACATAATTGAGTCTTTACTCAAGTGTACAATGCATGCCAATCTCTTTCACAGGCATTGCGGGAACCAAGCATGAGTTTGGAGATCTTAGAACAATGACAATCTACAGGTGTTGCTTCTCAGTTGTCCACATGAGTTCCGGGAATTGAACTTGGGTCGAGAAGCTTGGTGGCAAGCACCTTTACCTGTTGGGCTATCTCACCAATCCTCTTTCACCATGCAAACCAAGTGGTTAAGCACCCAGCACACATTTAGCAGTATTTAACTGAATGTTAAAAAGGACCATGGGATGACGCACAGTGACATTTACCTGCCAGATGCAGAGGAGTTGAGTTTCTGCCCTGGGTATCTCTGCAGTTGATATTCTCTGGGGTACAAAGCTTCTGCACCCTGGCCAGGCAGCCCTTCTTGGCAGCATCCAACAGTGCGGCGTCCCCCCTCAGTAGGTCCTGAATATCTGTGTCTCCTTCTTTGACCAGATCTAGGGGTGTATTTCCATCTCTATTTTTCTTAGTTGGATCTGCTCCATGCTGTAAGACAAAACCGAATGGTGACTGTGTGTTTGCAAGTGGGCAGGTACCATACACATCATTTAATTTGCTATCTATACCCTTGCTTGTCAGGAAAAAAAAAAAATCTATTATACATGCACTTTGAAAACAGGAATCTAAGCCGGGTGGTGGTGGCGCACGCCTTTAATCCCAGCACTTGGGAGACAGAGGCAGGTGGATCTCTGTGAGTTCGAGACCAGCCTGGTCTACAAGAGCTAGTTCCAGGAAAGGCTCCAAAGCCACAGAGAAACCCTGTCTCGAAAAACCAAAAAAAAAAAAAAAAAAAAAAAAAAAAAAAAAAAAAAAAAAAAAAAAAAAAAAAAAAAAAAAAAGAAAACAGGAATCTAAATTCTGCTTTATTTTGTAACTACTTAGAAAAGTGACCCAAATCTTGCAAACTACTAACTGAAGTCTCAGGGTCCAGGGTGATAGTGAAGCTGGGAGGGTAGTGGGCATCTTCTGTTCTTTTGTGACAAGCTTTCCAAGAGACTTGAAGTATCCTCTGAAATCCCTTTCACTTTTTATAATGGTATAGATGTTAATTTTGGCCAGACTTAATTGTAACATGCCCCCCTCCACAAAGAATTTTAGTGATAAAACTAGGGCTTTACACTTGGTAGGCAAGCAATCCACCACTGAATTATAGCCCTAACTCAAATTGCATAAAGATATTTAGGCAGCATCATTAGAAAGAAAAAATAAATAAATACAAGTAGGAAAAAACTACTGAACTCTAAATGGCATTGGTTAAAAAAAGTATCATAGTTTTAAAAATGTATTTCATGATGTGTTTACACCTGTAGGCCAAGAATTTTTACTATAGCCCTGACACAGACAGCTGTTGACCTATTGTGGAAATTAAGAATAATCTAAGGTAGATAGGTGTGGTGGCACACACCTTTAATCCCAGAATTTGTAGGGCAGAGGCGGGTAGATCTCTGTAAGTTCCAGGCCAGTGAGGGCTACAGAGTAAGACTTTGTTTTAAATAAACAAACCCAATATTCAAGTAGACAATGAATTAATAATGAACTAAAAGTGATTTGCTTTTTAAAACTGATCAGTGGTAATATTTGCCATATGTATTTACGGTATTAATTGTATCAAATAAAAATATAAAATGTGCTTACATGTAACAAGAATAATTTTTCTCTGGTTAAAATGGGAAACCACACAGTTGTCTTGCATGACAAACAAGTGTATATGATATTTAGTAAGGCTGAGTTATCATTAGCTTTGAGGGTAGCAATAGTAACCGTATTGCAAACAGCAACATGAGTGAAGAGGTTCCTAGGCCATTTTTTCCTAATATTGGTGCTATATTAGATAAGCCATACAAATTAAATCAGCTCTCCCCGAAACCTTCTTTAATAACATGACCTCCATTGAATCTACTCAGAAAGAACTGTCAAGCACTATGTGAGTATCATGATGTCACCTGGAAATGGACGGTCTCCTCAGCACTTTTTTCAGTAGATTTTTTTCAATAGTTTTCAATAGATTCCAATACTCTTTTAATTTCAAGCAATAACTAAAGCCAGGCAGCTGCTTCATAGCTACATACTTTTAGAAGGAGCTTGCAGATTTCATATTTTCCCTTGGCTGCCGCTTCATGGAGAGGGGTAAATTTCCACAAGTCTGCAACATTGACGGAAGCTCCATGCCTCACCAAGAGCTCAGCTACCTCATAGTGTCCATAGGAACAGGCATTGTGAAGAGGAACCAAGCCACTAAGCAAAAGAAAATTAGAGTTATAAAACAGATCATATCTTTTAGCTAAAATAACATAATAAAATGCTCTTTTGCTGGATGTGGTGTATATATTAGTTACTCGGGAGGTAAAGGCAGGAGTTCTAGGGCATCCTCAGGTACAGACGGGTTTTCAACCCAGCACAGGCTAAATGAGACTCTGCCTCAACTTCTCCTCTTTCTACGGGATTGGGTACACTGAACATCCACTCAAAAAGAAATACTTCCTCTTTGGTCTCTTAGATATGGGCTCCCATTTCTAGGCAGGACTAACAATTTTTATATACTGTGCAGTAGGTATGTTACCATGGCACATGTGGAGGTCAGAGGACAACTCTGAGTCAGCTCTCTCCAATCTCCTTTATTTTAGTTCTAGGGTTTGAATTCAGGTCAACAGGCTTGCACACTGGGTGACTTTACCTGCTAAGCCATCTCACCAACTCAAACATTAATAATTAAAAAAATTCCAATATAAAATCTTATATTACAGCAACAATTAGTCTTGAAATACATGTAGATATACACACTCACAGAATAAAATGTAATCACAATACAGTTTTTTGAGTAGTGCTGGAATTAAAACCCAGGGTCTCATGCATGCTAGGGTATTCAACCACTGAGCTACACACCTAGCCTTTTCTATTTTAAGATAGATATTCTTGAACTCATTCTGTAAACCAAGCAGGCACTGATTTCAAATCCTACAGCCTCAGTCTCCCAAGCAGCTGGGACACTGGGTCTGTTTAACAGACCCAATCCTTTCAATTCTTATTTTCACCCTAGCAAGGAAAAGCTCTGTACACTACAAAGTATTAGCACAAATACTAACCAATCTGTTTTTATCATCTCTCAGATTTTCTTTGACTTTGATTTTATTAATGAAAATTCTTAGCATACATATATGATGCATAATATACAATAATGTAATATGCAATACATAAAATATATAGAACATCTACTTATTCAGTTGACAAGTTTCACCATTTGTTTTAGTTATTTTTTAATTCATAAGGTTTCAGTAGTGGTCTCTCTGCACAATTTAAAATGTTGAGGTACCAAGCAATGAAAACTCAAATTTGATCCCAGTGGTGGTTCATGCCTTAATCCCAGCACTTAGGAAGCAGAGGCAGAAGATCTCTGTGAGTTTGTGCTCATCCTGGTCTACACAGCAATTTTCAGGGGAGCCAGACTACAGAGAGAAACCTTCATCTCAAACAAGCCAAACTCTAACCCTTTCCCCTATAAGAAGAGAATTCACCAAGGGAAATAAAGGCTCTCCATTATAAATTCTACTCAGGTAAGAGAACCTAGCATCCTTGTTTCCTAAGGAAACTTGCAGATGACCACATTTTCACAGAAACCAGGTGACATTCTCAAAGGTAGCTCAAAAAGACAGACTTTCAAATCAGTGCACTGAAGGATCAGCTTTAGTTGATGTAGGACACAGTAAAAACAAGATACTGGTGCCGTTCTAGGTAGAAATCAGTGTCCTCTGAAATGATGGCTTTATGATGAAATATGCTAGCACTACAATGAGTCATAGGAGCACACTGGCTGCTCTCCAATGCACTACAGTATTTTGAAACAACTAGTGATGATGTTCTCAAATCGTCATGTTTGGTGAATTACTTTAGAAAGATAAACACATAATGGTTGCCTGAAGCCTAAATCATGCAATTTCACTTATAGCTCTATGCAAAGCAAGTGCATATAGAACACGGCTGGTTTATCTGAGCAGGTGCAAAATTACTCAGACTATGGAAATTCATTCTGGCTAAAATACTCTTCTTACATTTCTAAGCAGCTGCTTTAAAAGTTTTACCTGGTTTGTCAAATAATTCATCTAATATAAAAATACAATTTAAACTAGTAGAAACAGAATTATATTTCTATTAACACTGGTGATTCTGGCATGGATTGAATTCTTTTTGGAAGAAAACATCTATTTTTAATAGCAAAAAAATATGAGAAGATGAACGTAAATTACAAATTACATGAAAACATTTATAAATGAAATAAAATCCTACACAGAGGCATGCAAGGGATGCACCAAATCAGAAGGCATCCCATACATATCTCCTGCGGGGTGAGACCAGGTGAAGATCAAAGCAGACTACAGAACAGCACCCTCGCCTATCTGCTGCACAGTGCAAATTCAGAGGTGCTAAGTGCTCACAACCCAAGCGATTCAATTGGTGTACACAACCAAAGATAAAGCTGGAGAATTGCAGGCAAACTGCTCACTTTGCATCTTTAGGAGGTGGGATGAAAGACCCTTCTCTTCCCATACTGTATGTCTGTGTAAATCATGATGTAAGTGAAACATGTATATTGTTTAAGTGGGGAAAGCACCTACAACACCAAAACACAATGTTTCAAAAAGGAGTCTGTCATTTGTAAATTTTCTTGTTCTAAAGAAAGCAATTATGTTCTGTAGGTAAAAAATATGTAATTTTATGCTAAAAATAAATAAATAGATTAAGTATGAGAAGAATGAAGCCCAAAGGCCTGGATTTGAAGACATACCCTTTGTCTTTGGCATGAACATCAGCTCCGTGGTGTAGAAGGTACTCCACAACAGACACGCGGTTATAGCCTGCAGCAAAGTGTAGGGGTGTAGAATGCCGGCCCTCCAGATCTCTGCAATTCACATTCTGTGGGCTGCAGAGTTGCTTTTGTGGTGTATGCAGATACAGAGACAGAAACAACACCATTAACAATCATTCACAAATTTTTCTCTAAAATTGTGTAGCATTTAGATCACTATAATTATACAGCAAATATCTTCTGGATGAGGTAATTAAAATGTTAAAAATCAGCACCAGAGCCAGACATGGTGAAGCACACCTAAAATCCCAGAGCTGGTGGAGGGTGAGGTGGGAGGATCTTTAATTTGGGGGCCAGTGTGGGTTACACAGTGAGTTTGAGGACAGTCTGGGCCACATACTGTTTCAAAAGCTCCAAAGGAGAATCCCCACTCCATTTGTCAGTACAGTGACCACAAACAACTCTCTCTCTCTCTCTCTATATATATATATATATACATTCATGTATGTATATATATATATACATATATATATATACACACACACATGAATTTAGTCTTTGTCAGCACGCTCTAGACCAACTCCTAATCCAACAGAAACCCCAAGGGCAGCAAATGAAGCCTCCCGCCTCTTGTGTGTCAATCTTATCACACATGAATTTTTATGGTACACTTAGATGTTCTTTGCTCAAATCAACTTGACCACAAGGAACTAAAGAAACTAAAGAGAGTTCCCTTGAATGTGGGTCAAGAGAAACTTGCTTTTTAGAACCTACAAGCTCTTGATTCTATTCTTTTCTGGTTGAATGTCAAAGTAACTGTATATCCTGTTTTTCAAATTTTAACACACTTTATACACTGAACATCCTTTTCCTTCCCTTCTCCCTCTAATTCTCTCTCTTCCCTTCCCCCCAGAAGGTGGAGGTGGGGAGAGAAGAGGTAGAGTATCATTCGTACAGTGCAGGCTATCCCAGAACTCACAGCAATGCTCATGCCTCAGCTTTCCAAGGGGATGAAAGGCATGAGCTACCATACCCAGTTAGCTTCTAATAATTTCTTACTCTTTTCAGAAAGAAATACACCAGACTGAATTTTCAATTTATATGTATTCTTTGGACATTTACATTCCACTATCAATATTAAATTTTCCTTTATTGTGAATGTATTGTTTAGAAACTTGAAAGCACATATTGCCGACCTGCATACAAACAGATGAATCTAAAATCTGAGCAAAAAATGAACAAAATGGCTCATGGGGTAAAGGCACTTGCCACCAAAACAGACAGCTTGAATTCAATTCCCAGGTTCCCCATGATGGAAAAAGAAAACTAACTCTAGAAAGTTGTCCCTTCCACACATGTACCACTGCACATGTGCACACATGCACATAGAAATTATAATTTTTATTACACCTGATGTAATAAAATTGTATGCATGCATATCTTATTTTTTTATGGTTTAGGTGCTAAGGCATAAAGTGGGAAAATCTTAGTAGCAGAGAACTCTCCTGTCTAGATATACCATCAATTATTTTTAAGTTATTATTATTATTATTTTTTTTTTTTTGGTTTTTCGAGACAGGGTTTCTCTGTGGCTTTGGAGCCTGTCCTGGAACTAGCTCTGTAGACTAGGCTGGTCTCGAACTCACAGAGATCCGCCTGCCTCTGCCTCCCGAGTGCTGGGATTAAAGGCGTGCGCCACCACCGCCTGGCTTAAATTTTTTTTTAAAAATTTGTTTTGAGTAGTAGATGCATACAAATGAACTGGGTAGCAAGATTCCAACAGTGAGAATAAAGGCACTATTTTACCTTCACAGTTTCTAAGTCCCCAGCTTTTGATGCCTCCAGGAGTCGATAGTCCACATCAGAAGTGCGGATAGGAGTACTCTCTGTATCCAAGAGAGGAAAGATTAGGTTGGCTTTTGGGTTACTATAGGAAGTTATGGAAGGAGATTGTTTAGTGAGGGAAGAGAGATTAAAGTTGGATATATCTGTGATATAAGGAATACTTCCCCAATCTTACTCAGATAAGCACCTTTTACTTCAATTTACACCTTACTGACATCCAATTTAAATAATTCTAGCACAGGGGAACACTTTGATGCTCCACTATTCTAGTCATCAAATGTTCTGGTTAAAGACTATTTCAAAGGGGAGTGAGCAAAGCTGGAGCCAGGAGATCAAAAATATCTCCACACTTTCCAATGCCTGGATAAGTGGAAGATATGATAACAATGCTAAACAGAACATATTGAGTTTGATTATTACATTTAGATACAAGTCAGATATTTTGATTCATCAACTATAACAAAAATTTATTCAACACTGGTCTTTAAAAAATTCAATATGCTCATGTTAAATGTGGTTTTCAGAATGTACATACATCAATACAAAAGGAGTGTGTGGCAGGAAATCTGACCACAGGTCTGGGCTCTATGTGAACTTTGGAGGATACTTCAGATTTCTGATATTTTTATTTATTATTATTAGTGTCTAGGGTACATGTGCCATGACACAGATGGAAGCCAGATATCAGGAGTCAGGTCTCTCCATCCATCACTGGCTACAGAGATTGAACTCGGGTTGTCAGGCTTGCTCAGCAAGCACCTGTAACCACTGAGCCATCTAGCCAGAATATTACCATAGTTTTTGCATTTCAAGTGTGAGAGGTGGTTGTTCTCAAAGTCTCTTTCCAGCTTAAGATTACATTATGTCATGATCAGAGATACCAAGTTCACAGGCCAAGTGGGAGGATCAAGTGATGCTACAAAAGGCTTCAGATTTTAGAAGAAACACTTTAGTTTTTCTACAGTGCTTTGTTCAGGAGAGTGACTTTTATAGATAAGTTATAGAATTCTTCTGTAGAAGACAAACTATTTGATCATATTAATAATACTTAGCAGATAAAATACTAAGATTAAAGCAGATAAAATACCAAGACTAAAGAGGAAAAAAGAATATCTCAGACAATGAAGTACATTATAAAAATATTTCTCCTTAAAGAATGTGTTATATTGCACTAGTTAAGTCTGTGGAGTTGCTAAGGACTAGAATCAGATCCTTGATCCTATTTATATTTCCCTTTTATAAACAGAACTCAAAAAATATTTGCCAAGTTGATTGTGGGCAACTTCATATTAGACTCAGTATGTCAAAGCTAATTCTTTTGGCTACCTGTATTCGCCTCCTTTCTGGTCCCCAGTCTCCATTCTCACAGTGCATATGTGCTACACTTACAGGTGAGTGAGGCTGTCCTGCAACACTCTACTGCATCTCTATGAGAGTGATTCCAGCAACAGCATCCTTTGTGTCCTTAAGTTACTCATCACAGAATGCTGATGGGGAGTGACTAGGAAAGTGCACCAGCTAGAATGCTTCTAAGAACTATGGAAGGTCAAAGAGTAAACGTTAAACATGCTGACTTATAATGACAGCAGCTGGGCAACTCTGCATCTGCACAAATCTAAAACACCAAGTTTAGAACAGACTTTCGGGGCTTGGAAGGCAAATCCCAGCTCCTGAAGAAGTAGGTGAACCATGAATATTACAGATCCAAGGCCTGTCTAGGTTACAGAGTGAGTTCAAGAACAGCATTGGCAAGTTAGACTGTGTCTCGAGGTTAAAAAGTAAAAAGAGATCTGGGAATGTAGAAATATTAGTATAAAAGAATCCTCCATATCCCCTTCCAAGAATGAAGTAATTTCAATTAAAAACAAAAAACTCAAACAAAACACAAAGAAAACCCAATGTTTCTCCATGGTTTTAAAAGGCCCTATTTTAGACAGTTCTATTATTTGCATTATCTTTCTAAATCAATAATGAATAGGGCAAACTGAGTCCTACCATTTCCTAAGTTAAGCATTTAATTAACTATATGTATCACAAATCAATTTTAGAGTAGAATTATAATAGTAACTGAAACTTTTTATTTATGATTCCATATTCAATTTCATTTTCCCCAGAAGTCATATATTTGAAATGCATTTGCTTTGAAGGCATTTAAAAGGCATTATATGGATCCAATTTGCTGGATTTATTTGATGTTTCATCCCCATTTTGTTAACCATTGTTAAAATTTATACACAGTATTGTGAGAAATTGATGCAGTAACTGTATGTTTATATATAGTTATAACTCACAGAAAGAAAAATTCAGTAGTGACTGATTCCCAGTAAAAAGCACAAAAGAATATTTCATAAAAATCACAATTTATAAAATGATTACAAGTTCTTAAAAGATGTATTTCTAGTGGGGGAGTAATTATCCTATCTTTCTGCAGCAGATAGCCTGCTGCTCTGTATAAGGCAGGTGTTGAATATTCAAGATTAAACTCCTGTCAGTCCATATTCTAGTGGTGAAGACTGGTGGAAAGGTCAATGAGTGAGGAAGACGAGTAACTATATTGACTCTTTAGCGTCTGGTTCCTAAGTTTTCAGTAGTTGTTCCTTCTAATTCTGGGAGTTAGGAAGCCAGTGCCTGCTTTCCTATCACTTTTATGCACGATCTCTGTCAGCAAATCTACAGACTGAAGCAGAGGAAACTGCAGGGGGAGGAAAAGTAAGGCTGTAAAATTACTTCTTGAGGTTGCTTCCCACATGCAGCATTCACACGCCTACCACCACCACCATGTACTTGAGATTCTGTGCTTCTTTACTGGGCTGTAATTCTTAGGAGCCCTTAAAAACATCTGTGGGTCAATTCTGGTCTTTGAGCCGTGTCCTGTTCAAGCTGTTATGTAATAACTGGAAGACTGTCTCCAGCTTACTAGCATTTTCCTCCTCATATTAGGATCTTTCAATATAGATGCTTAGGAAATGTAGATTTAATGTAGATTTTTAAGTACAGTTAGATCATGTAACATGTATTGATAATCTTAAGAATTTTATTTCTGGATAGAGGGTGCCATAAGGTACCTGCTATACAGGGGGTCCAGTGCCTAAAGAGCTTGAGTGTACTACTTATAGGCAGCAGAGGGGCCAGGCTTTTGACCACCAGTCTACAGCTGTCTCTATGTTTCTCTTTCAGTTTCTACAGTAGATGGAGCCCAGACAAAGGCCAGTGAGTGAGAAAGAAGAACAACTATATTGAATTCATTCATGTCTGGTTTTCAGTAGGCTGCTACTTCTAATTTTGAGAGTTACGACAGGGGAGATGTGAGAAGCAAGCACTCAGGTCCGGTGGCCCCAGCCTTGGGGAGAGGGAATGGGGAAGTGGAACTCACCACTCAGAATCTGCTGCACTGCTTCATTCCCCATCTGTGCTGCTGTAAAGCCTTGCAGGGAGATGATGGAAGGGTCAGAGCCGTAACTTAGCAGGAGGCGGCAGGTCTGCAGATGGCCTGCTAAGGCAGCTCTATGCAAAGCAGTCTGTCCAAGACTGTCCAGTGCATTCATCTGAAAGAGCATTGGTGGCCATGTGAAATCAGGTATTCTTTCATACTATAGCAAATCCACTCTTGCAAGAAAAGCCAACTTTGAAACTTTTTAGTAAAATGGCATTAACTTTTGCTTACCAGTGCTACAGAAATAGCTTCGTCTTAGTGGCCTGAGTGTCTAGGGAAAAAATAAAATCACACCCCCCTCCCCGACTTCCCTGACAGCTTCCTGACACACTCCACTCAGAAGAAGAATGGGAGGTCTTGGAGGGCAGGGACTCTCATCTGGCATTTACTGCTGGCCACACTGCGGACACCCAACAAACATCTAAGATTGAACGGTCTGCTCACATGCAGAGTATCAAGATAGCACAATATACATGCAAAGACTAGTAATGTAGTTCATTACATTTCTTTTTCATTTAGGAATGAATATTCTGGTTGGGGATCCCTAATTAGAAGTGTTTTCCAATTTCAAAATCTTTTGTGTTTGAGGGTACCTGTACATAAATAATGAGATATCTTGGAAACAGGACCCACATTCCACATCTAAACACAAACTTAATTTGTTTCATATATACTTTGTACACATAAGCTGAAGGCAACTGCATTTTTGTGTGCCTGTGTTGTCATTGTGGTCTATTGTATGAGGTCAAGTATGACATTTTCCATTGTATGATATAGATAATTCAAAACTTTTGATTTTAGAGCATTTTAGATTTCCTATTTTCAGGGTACTGATGCTCATCCTGCAACAGATACCTTAATTATATATACATTTGACTGGAAATTGCCTTGAGGGTTCAATGTTCATTTTCAAACATTGAAGAGTGTATATGAGAAACAGTGACTTAATTATGTTGAATAAATGTTCAGTGTTTGAGTTATGGTCATAATTTGGTCAAATTTAACTAGTCTAGTATTTTAGAATGTTCCAGCAAACACCTGTTACTCCAGTCAGATAAACTGTACAGCTGCTTTCAGAAACCCCTTCTCCAAGTCCTCCCTCATCTCTTGAGGCCTCAGCAACTAACCCCTTTCTGGATACCTATGTGACTCAGCACTTACAAATTATACCAGTTGGGATCATTTTTTCATCGACTTCAATTAACGCTGTTGAAAATACTGACTGTCTTCTTGAATGATATTAATAAGGGAATAACAGTAAAATCTCAGATTTATGCTAGTTGAACGTTCAAAACATTTTTACACCTCCCACAGCAGTAAGGCTAGGGTTTAAGAGACTCTATTTCCAGTCCTTTATCATTACTGGTAAAGCTGTGGCACTTGTTCAGATAAAGGTTCACTTAAACTCTTAATAGTCTGCAGAAAACTCACCAGCAAATGATATCATAATTTAATTCTATCACATTTTCCAGCAGGAAAAAACGACCTTGTACATAATAACAGTGAAACACTGTCGTATTTACTTCTTAATGGGAAACACAAGATACCAAACTAGAGTTTTTGTAAGAATGTTAGTTACTTCATTATGGAAGAATACACCCAGAACTGCAAATATTCTAATTATTCACACTTTTCTGGAAATTAGATGAGACATACACAATTATACAGCTGTAAAGATGAATGGAAACAATGAATTCCAATTTAGCTTGTTAAATCATGTAAATATGGTTTGAGAGTTATTTTTGTGAAATACAGATCTTACCAAGTTAAGATCTCAAATTAATGACTCTAGTCCTTCAAATAAAGCTGAATCCTCAGCAAACAAATGTTATGGGCAAGAGGGAGGATTCCATGGTTTTCTGTAAATCTAGGATCAGCCAGCTTCACCTGTACTGCTGAAGCAGATCAGCACAACACAGACAAAGAGCACACTGCACCTTCTGTAAAAAACAGTGGAACGGAGTGATATGGAAAATAGCTCATTCACATCCCCATTGCTCACTTACTCTGGGGAACTTTGTGTCTTAACAAGGAATAAAAATTTATGTGTCATTGGTTCTCAGAAATAATTTGAAAGGGAATTTTTAAGATTTAGTTTAAAAAGTTTCATTTGATAAGGACTGATAGATAACAATGAAAACCTGGTCCTATATTGAAATTTTATGTTCTACTTTCTATCCACATGAGATATTTACTTATTCCTTTAGGTGAATCTTGTTCTTCTGATACCTTAGACATTTTTTATATCCATAAAGTACAAGATACCAATGTAATGCAAAACCGTTTCTTTTAGCACACATATTTTTAAACTATGAAAGGAAGCATCATCTATCAAAGCATCTGCAAAGCATCATCTATCAAAGACTATCTACGGGATACTTTATCCAGCAACCACATGAAATCAAGAGTTACCAATGAGTGAAGCATTCACTCGATGGAGATAAACAGAAGAGCAGCCTAGAACAATTTCCTGATGGTCTCTCCGTCAGCCCTCTTAGAGCACCGATGTGCAGCAGACAGGGTGACTGAAAACAGGTTTTCTATAGGGACTGATGTGGAAGGGATTAGTCTTTACTTCACCAATTTCTCAGGGAGGCACACATAGAAGGATCCTCACACATCTGAGGTCTGCCTTGCGTACACTGCCAGTTCTAAGCTGGCTAGGACCACATGGTAGACTCTGCCTTCACAAACAGACAAAAACCAAAACCCCACCAAACAAAGCATGAATCTGCCCCCACCTCCCTTCTCTCCCTGAAGCCCCTGGTCTCACAGCCCTAAGAGTACCCTAAAATGGTTGGAGACCAAGTCCTAAGTCTTGACTTTCTCGACAAATCTTTAACATTCAATGCTAAGATTATTTTTATGTCTATTAAAGTGTGGAATTGCATTCAAGAAGGAAAATGCTTCATTTAATGTTACATACTCAACTGTATTAAAAAATAGTTAAAATTTTCTTAAGCCACCTATTTAGAGGCTGTGATTTTGATTGTGACCGTGATTGGACTAAGGAAGTGACTAAGTAGTAATTAGGAAAGGAAACTGTGTGTGTGTGTCTGTGAATGCTTTTCTATAGATGACTAGATTCTAAGGGTTTCAGTTTAAATGAATGTGTTAATCTGGTGACAGATTCCAAATCTGGGGGCTACTAAAAGATGGGACTGCAGAAAGTCCTGGTTTGACTGCAGGAGCAGGTCACTAGGGTTGTGTCCTCCGTGCTTATATCTTGCTCCACTCTGCTGTCTGTGTGGCATGATGTGACAATGGACGGAACCTCTGAACCATGAGTGACACACTTTTCCTCCCTTACGGTTTCTGTCAGGTACTGGATCGTAGGAACATGCTCAGAAAGTGCTACTGGAATCAGAGGGAAACCATGGGTCATTCAAAAACCAATGGGAACCACAGAAAGAATATACTAAGCAAGGAAAACATGGCCCAGCAGCAGCCAAGACAATTTTTACTAATACATGAAAGACTGAATGCACCAACCCTGTGTGTGTGTGTGCTTAGCATCCTGCCTTGGGGTCCTGGAATGAGTAACAGGGAGTTGACATAGCTTCTTCCTTTTTTCTTACTACCCCCCACTCCCTGCTGGTTTGCATGGAGCTTACTATGTAGACCAAGCCGGATTCAAACTCTCCAGAGATCTACTTGCTTCTGGATCCCAAATGCTAGGATTAAAGGCATCTGTCACTACAGCTAGCATGATATGGTATTTGAGATCTATTGATGACAACTTGCATTGTCTTTGTCCTTAAAGGAACTAATAACAACTTACTTGCTGCAGTGGAAGACCAGAAAGGATACACTACTCTACAAGTCATTCTGCATCACTGGCAGAATGTTTTCAATCAGAGAAGCCCACTGCTGAACTAAGATGATGATAATGAAAATGCATTATACACATGAATGGCTAAGTTAGGACTGAGAACCTTAGACCTACACAATGTCAATGAGACAGACTTTAAAATAACATTATTTTTCATAGGCTTTTCTGAAATAAAATGCCTTATCGATGACAACAAATAAATCATATCTTAAAAATTAAGAACATTATTCACAGTTTGTATGAGTATTATAAGTGTCATAAAAATACTTACAAACTCAGACCAGTACAAAAATAATGCTTATAAGTATAAGAGAAAGCCCACTTAGCTTATTGATATTTCTGCTTGACATAACATATTTATTTAACAATGCCATAGTTGTAGCTACAAAATAGGTAATAAATCTGTACAACTCTTCTCTTTGATTCTAACTCATCTTGATTTTAATTTAAAAAAAACCCACTAAATGTCCTTTTAAAGCAAAATTTTGGATATGTACTGTAAATGAAAGCATTTAATACACATAATCTTATTTGTAAAGGTATACTCAAGTAGTGCAATACTAAAACACCTGAACAGTGTTTAGTATTGAGGCTGACATAATGCAAGGGGAAAAGCAGAAGGCAGGAAGGATTAATTAAAATGGAAAGAAGCCTTTCCTTACTATGATGTAAAATATCATTTAGCTCTAGTAAGAATATTTTAATTGTTTTTAAAGGCTATTTTTAATTGCGTGTACATTATGTGTCTCTGTGTGGGAATGTGCACATGAGTGCAAGGTATCAAGGAGGTCAGAAGGTTAAGTTACCAAGATACCTAGAGCTGGACGTATAGGCAGCTGCGAGTTGCTCAACATGGGGCTAAGGATGGAACTCAGATCCTCTACAAAAGATGAGCCACTTCTCCAGCATCCAAATCCTTTCATCTTACAAAGAATTATGTAAGGATTGAGAGTCTGGTCACTGCTTAGTTGGGATACTTGGTTTCATCTGCTATTATTAGTGGAAGAGATTTCACACACATGTGGAGCCCATCTAAGAAACATATTATTAACTATGTTTACTAAAATGGTATTGTTTTTACTTGTAATGCAATTATTAATTACACTAAAGTTTTCACTGAAAAATCTGACAAATTTCATCTTTCCTTATGCTCTTGCAAAAACCACCTAAACACAAAGCAGGAAACATTTATACATACATTAGAAGATTGTGTTTTAATATTTTTTAATTATGAAGTTATGATAGGTGAATATGCTGGTTAGTTTTTTTAGGGGTAGGTCAAGTTAAAAGTTAAAGTTGTCTGGGAAGAAAGACCTTCAGTTAAGACTGGCCGGCCTGTGGGCAAGTCTGTAGGGGCATTTTCCTGACTAATATTTTTTTTTTTTTTAGGAGGGCCCAGGCCATTGTGCATGGTACCACCTTGGGCAAGTAGTTCTGAGCTGTATAAAAGTGTAAGCTGAGCAAGGTATGGAGTCACTAAGCAGCATTCCTCATGACATCAGCTCCAGTTCCTGCATTTCAAGTTCCTGCATTACTCCTACACATACAACAAAAATAAACCTAAAAAAGAAAGTTGACTGTAGCATTATATTAATTCTAGTATTAACTTAAAAATGGTATACGTTGTGGTAAACATAGCTGAGTGGTAGAGCACTTATCTAGAATGTGAGACCACAGGTTCAATCTCTAGCACTACAAAAAAAAAAAAAAAAAAAACAAAAAAACAATTCAACCCTACCCAAATAATGTAATTTCCATGTTTTAAAAAAGTATCTTAAAAAGTGTCTATTTTACTTATGTGTATATCTGTGTGGATATATGCCACCTGTGTGTAGGCCCCCATAGAGGATGTTGGATCCCCTGTAGCTTGAGTTTTGGGTGGCTGTGAACATCCTGGTGGAGATGCTGAACTCGGGTCTTTTCTAAGAGCAGCAAGCACTCTTGCCCACAGAGCTACCTTTCCACCTGCTTTCATGGTTTTGATATGGAGTGCCACCCATCAAGGCTCATGTTAGGGGTGTGGTTTCCAGACAATGGCACTATTCTGAAAGTTTTGAGAAGATGGGATGTGGTTGGATGACATAGATACTGAGGATGGATTGTTTAAGATATCTTATTCCTGGTCCTGTCCTATCTCGCTTTCTGCCTTCTACAAGGTGATCGCCATGCCTCTGTCATATGCTTCCACCACCATGGCTTTCTGCCCAAGGGACCACTAGAACTAACCCTTCTAAGATCATGAGCAAAATCATTTTTGAGTTGTTTCTGCCAGGTGTCTAATCACGGGGATGAGGAAAGGAACTAATACAAATGGAAAGCTGAATGTATTTCAAAATACAGCAGTCCAGCCAGCTGCCTATTGCTTTCTAGACCAGGAAGAAAGGACAAAGAAACATTTTTTTTTTTAGTAGAAAAAAAGTTAAGTCAACTTCATTGAACAACCTATGACTTTAAAGACAAACCCCAGAAACTAACTGTCCTTTCTGAGGAGGAGGAATTTCTTGGGGATTCAAGTATTGAGAGCAGAATAATTGCTGCCTCAGGCTGAGTTGGGCGCACCTTTGCTCCATGCTTATGCAGAACTTCCATGACGTCATTATGAGCTCTTTCAGCTGCGACATGCAAAGGGGTCATGAAACTATGGAAAGGAGAAAAAGAAGAGAATCTTGTAACTTTTTACTGTAACAACAATCAGTAGCTAATGGTTGCTGACAGAGGGGAGTCATTTTCTTTAGTGGTGTAGCCACTGCTAAGTTGCCTATGCTCATTCAAGCAACTTTAATTAAACTTAGTGAGTCAGAGAAAACCAAAACCCAAATAAACAGAACAAAAACGAGACATGAATCTAGGAAGGGGAGTTGTTGGGTAGAAGGGGTTCAGAGTGGGAAGGAGTGGAGTGGGCAATGGTGGGCTGAAAAGGACCAAATTACATCACACACGTATGAAATCATCAAATGAAAGAGAAGAAAAACGTTGCTCTGCTCTCTTGTAACTATACTTACTCCTTGTTTTTTTCATTGACATTGGCTCCTTTCCTAAGTAGCAGTTCTGCCACTTGCTTTCGTTTGGGATGCAAGGAGGCCACAGCACAGTGCTGTAACACAAACAAAATTCAGTTTAAGAAGAGCAAACTTCTATTTAAACATGAACTCCTGAATGAAATTGCAGCTGTGAGCTATTTGGAACATTGTAATCTCAAAATGCATCATGACATAATGATGCATTTTACTCTATGGAGATGGTCAATATTCCTTTTAAACACATTGGGAGCGCAAACCAAGTGAAATTATATTCTCAATTAAGCATTAAAGATACTTCATTTCTTTTTCTTCAGCCAATAAATACTACTAAGCATATATTGTATTGAAGGTGTTAGAACAATACTTTTTCAGAGCTGTGGAAATCTATACAAATGACTCAAGCCTTCACTGGTCTATCAGCCACAGAAGTCAGTGTTTCTTCATTATTCCAATAGGAGGATAAACTGATCTGCTCAGTCTTTGGTGAAAACGTGTGACCTTAAAGCAATTTAAAGGAAGCAATACTCTCAGAAACTTCACATTTTATCCTCACAATTATATAACTTTTGTATTTTGCTCCATTTTACAATGATGATTGTACTAACATTTTAAAAACTAAAACCACTCAAAATTGAGTAGAGTAACTACCCTAGAACAGCAGGACAAGTCCCTTATGGTGCTGGGGATTATACTCTGTGGCTCCTAGTGTCCTGGCCTAGCATCTGTAGACTGAAGTTATTTGAACTGGGTTTGATGGTTTTCAATTTAAGTTGGCCCATTTCAGTTTGGCTTATCTTTTAATGGTTTTCAGCAAAATGGACTAAATGGTCTTTCTGAGCCACACAGGTTTAAAGAAGTTAAATGAAGCATATTTACCAGTCTATGCTATAAAAACCACATATGCTTAAATTCTGAAGCTGGGGGTAGACACTAACCAACTAACACCTGTGCTTTAATGTGTTTAATGACACAAAAATAAGTGAATCTTTCTGAAAGAGTAGGAGGAGGAAAAAAGGACAGTTTTAAAGGTAATTTATACAGTCAGGAACAGAGAGATCAGATGGGACATTTCCTCATATGAACATACTCTGTTATTTGAATACAATTACACCAAAGGAAGATGCATATTATCTATGAAACCATATTTATTCTTGAGAAAACAGATATAATATTTATCTAGTAAGCATACGCCTAAAGAGAAGATTCTATCAGATCACACTTTGCATTATAATGAAAGCACTGAGTACAAAAGTAATTCATCACAATAAGCTTGGGTGAACACAAGTTCTAATAAAACAAGTCTAATCATGGCTGAGCAAATATCTAGTCCCTCACCCACAAAGAATCATGACCGAACCAAAGTTAAAAATCAGTGTAACGAACATTAAAATGCAAATTTCTGGCATTTCAGAGAGCAAGCCACTTTCAGGTTTCCTTATTTAACACTGCACCACCGTTACCAACTTAGGGATATATGGGCATCTTACCAGTGCTGTTTCATGAGACTGTGGCTGCTTGAAGTTGATGATTTCCAAAGCAAGTGTTTTCTTAACTTTGGCCAGGTCTGCTTCTCTGGCTGCTTGTAGTAAAGAATGGCCTTTAAATTCATCTGCCAATGAAATAACAGTTATTAAATAAGAATGGTTATTAAATAAAATGACAATTTTATAAGTTATAATCAATGCTGGAAATTGTAATTTGCAATCCTGTAGATCCAGCACTTGGAAGGCTGAGGCATGAAGATTACAATTCAAGGCTAGACTAGCCTGCAGAGCATCTGGGACCAGCTGTGTGAGAATGTCTCAAAAGGCCAGTACACACACAAATAAACAAAACCCCTCAAAATTGTAAGTAGGAAAATTATTAACTTTGCATTTATCTCGATTTTACTTAAAATAGTGGTATAAAATCATAATAATATATGAATGCAGGTACAGGTTAAGAAAAAGTTTTGAAATCTAAATACTCTGAAACGAGCCTTTTATACTCTCAGAGCTGATGGTGAGTCACACACTAAGGCATGCATTTCAGCAGCTGAATCACTAGTGCAGAGACAGGTGGATCTCTGTGAGTTTGTGGCCAGCCTGGTCTACAAGAACTAGTTCCAGGACAGGCTTCAAAGCTACAGAGAAACCCTGTCTTGAAAAACAACAAAAAAAGAATTTAATTTTAAAGTTTTATTTTTATTATTTTTAATTATGTGTGTCTGTGTCCATGTATGGGATGCTCATAGGGACCAGAGATATTGGATGCTCTGGAGCTGGAGTCCTAGTGGTTGTGAGCCACCCCAGTTGTGAACAGTCCCACATGGGTGCCGAGAACCAAATCTGAGTCCTCTGCATGAGCAGGAAACACTCTGAAGTCCTGGACCTTCCACCCTGCCCAGTCCAGGTGTTTGCTTTGAGAACATCAAAGACATACGGTTTAAAAGATGCTAAATCTACTATTGACACTAACACGGAAACCTGATAATTTTCATCTTTATAAAATGTCTTTCTAAATATATCTTAAAACAAGAATGAAGCTCAAACTACCTCGTTTATTTGGCTTTCCAAAAAGAATAAATAAAATCAAGAAAGGGGATAAGTATGTAGAATAATGTGGTTGTAATGAATAATAATGGCATGGTGTAAGCATTATAATTTTCTTCTTTGGGGGGTGTGTACCTAAGCATGAATGGAGGCCAGGGGAAGGTGTCCTGGTCCTTTGAAGCGGGGTTCTTCCTGAACCCAGAGCTGGAGCTCATGGCAGCCCTCCCCATGCCTAGGCTGGCAGTCAGCAAGCCTGAGATTGTCCTGTCTCTTCCCTCACAGCTAGGGATTACAGGCCCATGTGAAACGTGACTGGCTTGTTACGTGAGCTAGGACCAACATTCAGTTCCTTATGAATGCACTGCAAGCACTCTTAACCACTGAGCCATCTCTCCAGCCTCCTGTATAATTTTCTTTAAATTCTGTAATTTGAACGCCAACTACAAAGCAGAAAGCACAACACTGCAAACTGCAGTTAGAGAAGATCCCTAAATCCTTCCCTCCACATAATCCCCAGTAGAATCTTATTTAATAAGCACTGCTATTGAGAAGGTTTCAAACAGCTAAGAAACTGCTCCCTGTAAAAAGCTATACAAATTTAGGTAAATGTTAAAGTCTACAATAGAATAAGATAACCTAATAAAGCAGATTGTCTAGACTTCTAGTAAGACTCCTAATTTGTAAAAGGGTTGAGAGCAGAAGAAAAGGACAATGACGACATAAGGATAAATATGAGCCATCACATAAACTAAAGAAAGTAAATTAGCAAACAGAAAACACAAACCCCAAAAACCCAAAGCAAAACCAAACCAAATCAGGAACCTTGGCGAATTAATTAGAATTGGGCTTTAAAAAATATGTCTGCATACATGTATGTATGGAGTATATATAATGTGTGTGCTGCTCATATGTATGTAAGTATATGTAACATACATGTGTGTGTGTTAAGGCTCTTGTGGAATACATGAAGCAAAGCACATGATTAGAAATGAGTATGATAAACTAGTATACATGGAAGAAGGGAGGACACTGTCTGGTTAGAACACAGCATGGGTAATGGAGCAGAACTGAGACCGTCCTACTTATGGCTTAGGACACAAACACTTACAGGTCAGTCTTTCCCGGAGCTCAGGAGTTGGAGCCATATCAATAGCACTTTTGCCATGGCAGTTGACCAAGGTAGGATCTGCACCATGGCTAAGTAACAAAGAACAGACTTCTACACGGTTCTTGGAAGCAGCTTCATGTAGTGGAGTGAACTGCCACAGATCCATAGCATTAACACAGGCTCCATGCTGAATTAGGAAAAGTCCGGCATTAGTAACTATTTCTATGAGGGAAGCAAACTCAGAAAATGTATTCACTGAAAATTTCAGCTATAGCTTTTGAAATGTAATAGTTTTAAATATAGCTTTTAAAAAAGTTTAAGTTGAATTTTCAAAGTTTATAAGCAATGGAAATATTTTTATATTTTATCTTATTGTCCTAAGAATAACAATTGTTTAAAAAAATCCATAAAGTATAAACAACCTACAAAAACAAGAGGCAGGTCAATACTGTTCAATACTTTGGATCTCTCTTACCTTCAGCAGCAGCTCTGTGACCTCATAATGTCCATACGAGCATGCATTGTGAAGAGGTACAAGTCCGCTAGACGAAAAGAGGAAATTGAAACACTGAAATTCCAAACAACCATCTGATTGTGAACTGCTAAAACAAATCTAATAAATTCTATTTTTAAAAAGCATTTTAAGAATTTATGGAAAGAACTCAAAGCACAGCTTATATCACACCTTTATTATTTATCTGTGGTCTTTATGAACAATTCATAAATTTAATAAAAACTCCCAATCAGAAGAATTAAAGGAAAGACTAAGGCACTAATAAACAAGTATTAGTATGTAACAGGCATGGTTACTGGCAGGGAACCAAAATAGTTCTACTTTAGTCCACTGTCGTGATACTTTTTCAGAATAAGAAATATCCAAACTAATAAAGCTTCCCTCTCAGATTGCCCTTTCTGAGTGAGTTTAGAAGCCACCCTTTTCTGCCGTGTGCTTCTCAATGACTGCCTATTGTGCGCCCATCTGTTTTTAGATGTGCGTGAGGAAACAGGCTTACAAGGGCACCAGGCACTTGTGCCCCACTCTCTCAGGACACACGATTCACAGGAGGCATAAACTTGAAAAGCAAGAAACAGACAGCATGGAAAGGGGCAGATCTGAATTGGATGGATTCTCCTTCTTGTAACTGTCTCAAGAACTGGGTTCATTTCTATGCTTCCTGACAGGAATGTGAGCTGAATGAAAGAAGTCTCTCTCTAGGGCATTTGTTCTTTATGCTGTCAATCACAGAAGTCTAACATCATCTGCCTCACTGGGTAGAGTCAATTATCCTTGTCATCTTAAGGCCAGGTAATGAGAAATGTTAGCTTTTCATATAGGACAGAAAGCAAATGTTCACAGGTCATTTGAAACCAGAAGGAAATTGGTAACCTTCCAATATTTATCAATTCATAAGAAAATGATACTTTTTTGTTTCCTATCCATTACTTTACTAGGCCAATCAGTTTATAATTAATGTAGACCTCTGTGTGATTTCTTTGGGACTTAACGACTGTGGGAACCAGGCAGGACAGAAACCTCAGTCAACATTACTTCCTGTACCAATGTTTATCAAGAACATCCAGATTGAATTAGTTTAAGTGGATCAAAGAAAAACCCAGCTTAAAAAAAATTTACTCATTAGCACAGTTTATTAATAAGAGGAAATTCTCTTAATAGCTACTATGCTAGATAATCACAATTTTCAGTACTTTTAAATCGTTCTGAAATGCAGTTTAAGAGATAAAAGTGACTATAATTGTGAAAAATAATTTCAAATAGAATCGCAATAAAACTAAATTGGTGTAACAAATGGTTGTGAGACGTCTATAGTATAGTACATAAAATAACTTCTGAGAGCAAGTCAAAGACATTTTTCAA
Source organism: Ondatra zibethicus (assembly GCA_004026605.1). Classification (NCBI taxonomy): domain Eukaryota; kingdom Metazoa; phylum Chordata; class Mammalia; order Rodentia; family Cricetidae; genus Ondatra; species Ondatra zibethicus. The sequence goes on from PVIU01000226.1 coordinate 93,808, forward strand.
TTTATTATTATTCTATGTGTATGGTATTTGCCTGTTTATGTACCTGGTGTCCACAGATGCCAGAAAAGGGAACTGAATTCTGTGAAATGGGAGTTAGGCTTAGGTGTGAGCAACCCTGTGGGTGGTAGGAATGAAACCTAGTCTTCTGAAACCAAAGCCAGTGCTCTTAACTACTGAGCTTTCTCTTTCCAACCCCAGCTGAACATTCTTAATGAGTTAAAACCTTCAGACTATCAAAAGATGAAATAGCATAATCATCCATCCATGAAATCCTTAAACGGCAACAAATGGCTGCACCTACCCTTTGTCTTTTGCATGAACATCAGCACCATGCTGGAGAAGCAGCTGAACTATCCGAACTCTGTTGTAGCCTGCTGCCAGGTGTAAAGGAGTAGACTAGAAAGGAGAAAGAAAAGCTCATCACCTTTTCAGGTTTTGTTTTCAAGATGGCCTTGGTCCCCACTCAGTTTATAATTCCCTTTCCTAGAGTGAGAAGTCCGTTTCCAGTATTATCTGCAGTGGCTTGATTCTGGTCTGTCTACATCAAAACTCATGAGAGTTTTGATGAACCTAAGAGTATCCAGGTGCTCGGGCTTCAAGGGAGGGTACAGCTTTTCTTCAGGAAGTGAGTTAGGGCTAATATCAAAAAAAAAAAAAAAGGAGGTTTTGTGAAGCAAGTCCTGCTTTGGCTTGCTCTCTTGTCCTCTCCCCATGTGACCTTGCCCTCTCCTCCTGGCCTTCTTCCCTTCTCTGTTACACACTAACTCACTCATTCCTGCCATGATGAAGTAAGGGGTCCTTGCCAGACCCTGGCATCATGCCATCTGGATCTTCCAGTCACAAGAGTTACAAATCAAGCACACTTTTCTTTAAACATTCCTCAGATCAGCTTATAGCAGCATGGATAGGCTGACAACCTCATCCATGTCCCTACTGAGCCTCAAGGGCTTCAATAAGCAAGCTCTCCTGCAAGTCCTGTGTTGCTTCTTCCTTCCTTTCCAGCATGAACCATTCTTGTTATGCTAATTTAAAGTCAGGAAAGGGTCCTATTCCCAATAACTGAACACATAAAAATCTAACTTTCAAACTTTGATGGAAAAGACTGAGCGGCATCCATGAAGAACTATTTGAAGACACTCTAGTGGAACCCAAAAAGACAGTGCACTTCACCCATTCCTTATAACTTCTAGTAGTAAGGTGAAGCTCCACTGTTCCATTGGCTGCCTACTACACATGGCTTCTGAATCGGGAAGCTTCCTCCAGAGACAGTCCTACTATGGATGACTGCTCAGTAAGCTAGCAAGCTGTTATTTGGCAAACCTGACATTTAATATTTTGTGGAAAAGGTGGTAATTTAATTGAATACGAGCAAAAAAGATTTTCCTTTTTTATAATGCTCTTTACTCAACTTTATTTGCTCATAGTTGATTCAATACTTCCCATTTCCAAAAACGAACAAATTTATAAATGACAATACATACACTTATTTTAAATGTTTATGTTAACAGTCAAAATGTAAGAAAAATCAGCTTCCTACTTCTTAGATTTTTAAAAAATTCTTTGAGTAAAATTATAATGCTTTGAAAGTGGTAATATGCTTAGTTTATAAATGGTTGAAACACTTATGTAGCTCAGATAAATGAGGAGGCTCTGTAATTGATCAGGTAAAAAAATAAGAGGATGTCTGATATAACTGTGAAAAAAAAAAGGAGTTAAGAAATTTAAAAAGTTTTTACAAATTGATAACACTGGTACCTTGACTCAGGAAGACAGTGAAAAAACGCCAGTGTCCAGTTTGGAAAGAACCATTAGAGAAGGAAGCAGAGCCAAGGTGGCAATGGACAGAACTGGGGGCTAAGGTTACAGGATTTAAAGGGCTCCCACATGTCATTTTATGACATGCTTTGAATGTGGATAGCATCATTTTCATCAGCTGGGACCCAGACTGGTGCGATGGAGAATGAGCTGAGCACGGGCATGCATGCATTCCGTCTGTGGTGTGGATGTGACTAGCCGCTGCTTCAAGCTCCCACCATCCTGACTTCACAACAATGGACTGTACCCTGGAACTGTGAGCGAAATGAACCCCTTTCTCACCTATGTTGCATTTGTCAGGCTATGTTCTAGCAACAGGAACTGAAACTAAGATGGTCATGACCCTGACATTTAACCACGGGCAGTGTGGTATTCGTTGTATTTTCCAGGGAAGACTGAAGCCATAGCTATGAAGCTCTGGTGTAAGTCACCAGAGAGTCGTCTAATTCATCATGCATATACAGGGTTTTTATTTTCTTTAATATGAAAATTCAGTGTGGCTTATAGCAATCCCCTGTAATTTCTCAAGCAATGGTGACAACTTGTTTTGGTCTGTCCAGGACATTTCCTGGCTCCAGGAACTCACTGTTGTCAGGACTCCAGGCAGATTTAATACTGGTCAAATTTCTTAGTGTTAAGAGGTACCAAAGTCAGAAAGAGTTTGTGTGTGTGTGTGCATGTGTATACACACGTGTGCATCCTTACATGCATGTGCATTCCCAGGAAGACCTAGTACTTTAGTACATTAGAAGACTACTACCAAGAGTTAGTTCAAGACAATGAAGTCTACCCATTTTTTCATCTACTGCCTTATTTCTTCCAGAGACTCAGGCACGGCGTCTCTTAGCTCCATATACTTCACAATATAGGATGCTATTTAAGTTCTTCCTCCAGATTCTTGCTCTATAGTTTCAACTACAAAATGATTCTATAAAATAGTTTCATAATTTTTCAACATACAAATATGAAATTTCTTCTTCACTAAAAACAAGTTTAGAGAAATATTAAGCACCCATGCATTCATTTCCCATATTTTAATAGTCACTAGTTAATATGACATTGTTCCATGGACTCCTGTCATCTCTCTTGACTACATCTCTTCCCTACCTCCAAAAGTATTTTAAAAGCAAATTCTTTCAGACTTCCAAGTTACTATCAAACCCAACAAAATAGATCTCAAAGTCCAATGTTGATGTCAATATTCCGCTTTTATGGATGTTCCTATAAAACTGTTTGCAAGAATCAAGGTTAATATACTTGGTTACTGTGTCTTGTAAACTTCTCAAATCCAAAACAGTCTTCATGCACCCTAATGAAATACGAATTCCAACTGGTCTTAATAATAAAAACCCAGAGCTGGGTATGAGGGTTCTCTGAGAGAGCAGAGAAGCAGTGTAGCCAGCCACCAGAGAGACCTTTGACCTCTACTGAATCCTCAGACTGAAGGGGTGTTTTAGACAAAACAAGGGGAGAGAGGAATATAAGGTGGGAGGAGACAGGAGTTCAGATGTAGTTTGAGGTTTTGTAGAGATAGCATTTAGTCTGAGAATTTGTAGAGACAGGATCAGCCCTTTGGTCTGAGCATTGGTGGAGGTAAGAACTCTCTAGTGGCTGGCTGCATAGCTTCTCTGATATTTCACCTTTCATCTCCTAATATCTGTCTCTGTGTTTTTGTTATTAAGAACAATTAGAATTCGTGCGTGCTACACCCTGACTTTTGCTGTTGTTAAAATAGTGCCCTACTGAGGGAAATGCTTTAGCCTGTCTCCTTCCTAAAGTAACTAGCTTGTGGTTACACCTATGTTGCTTATAAACTGGGACTTCACTTTCTTCCTTCAGATGAACGTCTTAACTTTTCTCCCCATTACTACACAGTTTACAGAGAACCAGCATCTCTCCCCTATTACTACACAAGAACCCCAGCAGGGGACAGAGTAAGGCTAAACATTTCTGTTAGTGGTAAGACCGCTAAGTGTGTCATCAGTTCTGCAACCATGCTTCTATCAATCCATAAGTCTAGATACTGTCTTACTTTTAAACTGTCTTAGAAAAGCTGCACATAAATATAAACAAACAAAAGCTTGAAAATTCAACTTTTTTTGATCTATAAAATCATGCCTTTCTTTAAGTATGGCTTCTAAAGTGAAAGTATCAAAGATTTTCTCAATTTTAGCTGGTCTCAAATTATCAGTTTCTTTCTATGAGTCATTCTCTCCAGGGTAGAGCCGCTTTAAATGTATAGATTAATATCATCTCTCCAAACATGCAAGCAGTGAGGAAACCATGCCTGTGCTCTTCTGCAGGCCAGCTGCCCCTTTCCCAGAGGGAGTCACAGGCACAGCTGCTCAAGGGTCCTTGGAGCCTTCCTGTGTCCATGACGGTGTGTTTGCTCTTCCACACCAACAGGACCGCATTATAGCCTTCTGTGATTTGACTTTTTTTTTTCTAATGCTATCATAGAAAAGTCTGTCTTATTTTTTGTAATGGCTATACAGTATTTCTATTGTGTGGCTGTACCATGGTTATATACTCACTGCCTATAAATGAGTATTTAAGTACTTCAATTCTTGCTCTATTTTATCAAAGTATATCTCATTTGGACCTATTATTTGGTTAAAATAGATTGGTGTTTCCCTGATACAAATACAATACTACAGCAGCCATTAAGTCAAAACTCCTAGGTAAACACAATAAACATAATCAGAGCTTTATTAAATTTCTATCAACAGAGACATGATTAATCTGCTATGACGGAAAGCTTTAAGAAGTTCTTTGAGACACCGATACTTAGATGAGAATCCAAACAAATGAAAAGCCAGAGAATCAATATGGGCATGCATCCCTAGAAATAAGTGCATCTCGTTTCTGAGCCCTGACTTTTAAGTAGTGTAATTATGAGGATCAGCATCCTTGAAATTTCTGAACTCTTTTACAAAGTGTGTGTGTATCAACTGGCTAACACTATACTGGGTTTGAAACTACTATACCACCTTAGAGCAGATGAAGAAGCTGGGGAGCAGGGAGATAACAGTAGAGCGAGTCAGACCAAATCCAGAAAGGGTGCATCATTCTCATTCTGCATTCCTTATTTTCCATTGACCAAAAGCTCAGACTCACAGACTGATCTTCAGAAACAGACTGGTGTGGCTGAGTAGAAAGTATCTGTGGCAAGGAACTCATTGGTTCTAAGTATGTCAGCACTCATTCTCAGATTGTAATAATGAACTACATACTCCAATACTGAGACCATACCATTAGAATGAGCAGCCCAGAAATGTTGGGTTTCTTAATAATAAAAGCTGCCTAGAAGTACAGGCCCAGGAAGAGTAACGAAAATGAACATAGAGAGCAAGTTTTATTCTGCTTTCTTCCCACACTGTTGAATCTCTTGAAAGACGGGCACTTGCTTTCTTCAAGTAAGCCCCCTCAACTGTGTCAACTACTTGCAGAACAACTTCCTGGCTACTCTCGGTCAGTATTTCTTCTCAGATTCCCCAAATAGGTGCTAAATCTGGAATCAAACAGTTTTCAGCCAGGAAGATCTCTTTTTTAAAAAAACTCATAGCCAGGTAGTGGCAGTGCATGTCTTTAATGCCAGCACTCTGGAGGCAGAGGCAGGTGAATCTCTGTGAGTTCCAGGCCAGCCAGGGCTATATAGAGAAACTCTGTCTTGAAAAAAATGAAAAACAAAAACAATAAAATTCACTTAAGCACAACCTGTTGGCATTATTCCCTGAGAAAGTCTCAGCTCTGCACTGAGAGGCTATTATTATAAGGATCAGCATCCTTGAAGTTTCTGAAACTCTTTTTTTACAAAGTGCGTGGCTAGGTCAGCTGTCACTTGAAGCCTCTTCCTAAGATTCTGTGGATCCTAGACAGATTCCATGAAGAAATTGAGTGGGGTGACCCGAGTCTGTAGATTCTAGACAAATTCCACCAAGAAAAACAGAGGAATGACTGGTAGTTTATAGCCTCAAAGAGGATATTTTTCCAAAATAACAGACTCGTCAATAGGAAAATGTACAAATATCTGAATTCAAAGTTATAGACCTTATGAGATACTTTATAAAACAACTATTCTACATTTCAACTACCTTAAATTAAAAGTCAGTCCTGGGGGTACAAAACCTGCAATCCCAGCTATTCGAGAGGCAGGAAGATTCCAAGTTCAAGGCCAGCCTAAGTAACTTAGACCCCCATCTCAAAATAAAAAGGGAGCTGTGGCTATATCTCCATGGTAGAGCACTTGCCTAGTATGAAGAGGGCCCTAGACTCAAACCCCAGTAATGTCAGAAAGGTAATTTTAAAAGTATTTTTAAAGTGAAGCTATAAAGACTGTATTTTATATGTATTACAAAGATAAAGATAAAAGAAATGAATAGGGAACCCATGGGACAACATAACTCTAAATGCCAACTTAATTCAATTTGAACTCAACATCATTGTTGTAGAAATCCCAAGGAGATTCTTCAGCCAGCAACCAATTTGAGTTTCTCTTTTTAACCTCAGTCCAGAATCAGCCAAAGAAATCCAGCATGTGAATGGAAAGCTTTTAGCATCTTCTTACAGGGTGTGTGGGAGGAAAAACCGATACGTTTAAGCATTCTCAAAGCACAGCTCTAGCTCCTCAGTGTCTAGCGAGAAACAGTTGGCAAGCCAGGCTTGCTAGTTTGACCAAACCTTGGTATTTTGTGTTTTAAGGAGAAAAATCTTCACACTATCCAGCTCCTTGAAATACCATCCTACCCTTACTTCATGTTTGAGTGGATAGCTGTTGGTTAGTTTCGGCCTTTCCCCCTTCCTTTCAAAGTGGTGCTGGGAACTGAACTCCTGGTATTACACTAGCTAGACAAGCGCTGATGAGACATAGCCTTGGCTGTAGATTTCCTTCTGCAATTAATGTTTGCCATCTTAGGTATTCAGATCTAAACATAAAACATTTTTAAGCAACAGGGGGTAAGGGAGGCTGCACAGTGAAGAGTGCTTTGTTGCTCTTCCAGGACCCTAGTTCAGTTCCTAGCACCACATTGGGTGGCCCAGAATCTCCTTTAATTAATTATCAATTAACTAATATCCTTTAATTTAATTAATCCCCAGGCCCAGCTCCTGAGGATCCAATGCCCTCTTCTGGCCTCCACAAGTACCTGTACACACAAGATACACATATACACATAAATAAGAATAAAAATAAATCTCACAAAAGGTTCTAGACAATTTACAACAGACAGATAACAATTTTGAAAAGACAAGTTCAAATTGCAATTACTGGTGACCTGTGAGGACACAGAGGGACTACTCCCTTTACACCAGCCATGTAGGAAGTCATTACTGGTGACCTGTGAGGACACAGAAGGACTACTTCCTTTGGACCAGCCATGTAAGTAGTCATGGTAAATGGATGCCAGGAAATTGGGTGCTTCCTTGAGTTGCTATGAAGGTATAAAAAACCTCTAGGATGATGGAGATATGCTGCCACCTCAAGGTTCCTTCCACTGTGATGTCTGTGCTATTCTGGGACCTATTCACAGGGTCAATGGAGCAGCATCAGAGGTAGAGGCCTCCAGCCGTCCTTAATCACAGCCTTCTCATCGCCCACGGCCAGCAGGCAGTAAACCCTGCATAAAGGCAGTTTATTTTCTCTGGTGTTTTAGAGTAGTGTATTAGTATTAGTGTATTAGTACCTGCAATACAAAAAGTAAATCAGAGTTACAAAAGGAAAATACATTTAGAATTAGTCTGCTTTCAGTATTACTTCAATATTCAGTATTTCAACTGTTTATACTTGTTTATAGTTTTGAGTCTTACTACCAATGCCAATCTTAGAACAGAAACATTTTTTTCCTAGTTATTGAAAACATTCTTTTAAAAAGTGTATTGGCCAGGTGGTGGTGGTGCACGCCTTTAATCCCAGCAGTTGGGAAGCAGAGGCAGGTGGATCTCTGTGAGTTTAAGGCCACCTTGGTTTACAGAGTGAGCTCTAGGACAGGCTCCAAAGCTACACAGAGAAACTGTGCCCCACCAAAAAACAAGCAAACAAATAAATGGTGTATTATAAACATTTTTTATACTTTTAGAAATTTTTCATTATAATTTTAATATATATTTGAGGATATGAATATTCATGCAAAAAAGGTAGCAGAAGCCTTTTTGAAAAATTAAATTCTTCATGATAAAATGGGCACAGATGTTAAAAACCAGGTCATGTTGACTACTTGTAAGCCCTTTAAATTCCTGTGTTGAAGGCCACTCCTAAAGTGACAGGAAGTAATAAGGTTTCACTGAAGTCTAGGGTAGGGATCTGTGAAGGGACTTTTGTCCTAAGAAGAGGTAAGAGACTGCTTTCAGCTGATGTGAGCAACTGGTGAGAATGCAGCCAGGAGGACTCTCATTGCAGTCAAACTGGAGATACAGATAATTGTGAGGTGCCATGTGGGTGCTGGGAATTGAACCTGGCTCAGTCCTCCAGGAAGAGCAGTCAGTGCCCTTAACCACTGAGCCATCTCTCCAGCTCCAAACCAAGAATTCTTAAGTCCATTTTAGTTCTTCATTTTTTTTTTCCTCTTACTGCTTCTCAGACTCTCCACACCTAGCTGTGCCTCCTAGACACAGATTTTATCCCTTAAGAACTTTCTGAGTGTGTAGCACTAACTGGCCATTCTGTTCAAGCCAGGATTGTACGTAGTCATAATCCTTGCAGGGTGCTTTGGACTATCTTTTTTGTTTGTTTGTTTTTGGTTTTTGAGACAGAGTTTCTCTGTAGCTTTGGAGCCTATCCTGGAACTAGCTCTGGCTGGCCTCAAACTCACAGAGATCGGCCTGCCTCTGCCTCAGCCTCCCGAGTGCTGGGATTAAAGTGTGCCACCACTGCCTGGTCGCTTTGGACTATCTTTATCATACAAAGTTTATAATTTGCAAAGACAGGAAAGAAAAACCCTTTAATCTTAGATTCTAACAATTCACAGAGCAGATGTTGAAGAGGCACTTCTGAACACAACTTCTAAATACAATTGTAATAATGAATCACAACAGCCAAACATTCTCTCCTTAGTGCTCAGCTGATGCAGGGCTTAAGCTAGCCGTGTGACCGAGAGCCGGGCGGCGGGACCACAGCCGGCCCACTCGCCTCATTACTACAGATTGGCGCCCAACATGATGGACTAAATCCACTTAAAAACCTGAGAGGGCTTAAAAAGGAGGAGAGAGAGAGAGAGAGAGAGAGAGAGAGAGAGAGAGAGAGAGAGAGTTTAACACAGCTTTTTGCTGGGGCATGCCGCAGAGAGATTTCCTGACTCGGCAATAGCAGCAGGAAAAAAGCCATTTCTAATAATCTGTATGTTACTACGAGGTCGTGGCTTACCGGGAAAGATTCAGCATGTCTGACCTGGCAGCTTCATGGCGGCGTCTCTCTCTCTCTCTCTCTTCCTTCCCAGCATTCTGTTCTCTTTTCCCCGCCTAAGTTTTGCCCTATCAAAAGGCCAAGGCAGTTTCTTTATTTAATCAATGAAAGCAACACAAATACAGATGGACCTCCTACACCATCAGGCAGGACTTCTGGGCAAAGAGAGAACTCTGGGAAGAGGGCAACCAGATGTGGAGAAAGCAGCATGGTCTGTACAGAGAGATGAGGTAACAAGCCACACAACAGAACGTAGTTAGTATAAATGGGTTAATTTAAATTATCAGAGCTAGTGGGACAAGCCTAAGCTAAGGCTTAACAGCTTTCATAATTAAGAAGTCTCTGTGTCATTATTTGTGGGCTGGTGGCCAACAAGAAATTACTACTATATATGGCTTCCAACATAGGGGCTTGAATATCTAAATATAAGGCCCAAGAAAGCTAAGAAAAGAGTTCTGGACGAGAAGCCAGATGTGACTTCCTAGTCCTGCCATCTCTGAGGCAGGCAGGTGCTTGGTGGAGGCATACAGAGGTGTGGCTACTGGCTGGAGCTAGCCACCAGTGACATGTGCCCATGCTGTGCACAAAGCTGAGCCTGAGCGGTAGGTAACATGGCAGGTTTTTTTTTTTGTCTCATGTGGCCAGAGAACACTGCAGATGCTTAGTAAAGGTAGGTCCAGAAACAGAAAACCTCTAAAAAGGTACAGTATGTTTAATTATGTGCTTAGATGCCACAGAAAGAAAAGAAAATGTGTATAGTCAGTCATAGAAAAGAATGAAGACAAGTGACCCAGGTGATTCAGCCTCTTAGAATGCCTCTATTGTAGTTTCCTCATAATTCTGCATTCAGAACAACTTCAAAGCTGCTAGCTGAGATGGTCCAGTCTCACAGACTACTCCAGCCAGGAGTTCAGAGAAGCCCGACACTTTTCCATTATACAGAGACTAGACAACAAACAATATAGCTAGCTCTCCCAGGACTTGACCATTATTTCAGTTTTCTCAGGGTCCCTTAGAGATGCCCTCACCCCAGACAACAGGAAGCAGTCAAGAAAACACAATGTCAACATTCCCAAGAGCTAGGGTGGATGTTTTTTTGTTGTTGTTGTTTGGTGGATTTTGGATGTTTGTCATTGTTTAGGTGGGTTGGTTGCAAGTTGGTATTGGTCATAGTCAGAAAGGAAACTAAACAAAGAAGACTGAATTCAGGGATTTTGTTCTGAAAAGAAAAAGAGGGATATAGAAATGATAAGATAAAGAGTAGGTTACTGAATCTACTTTTTAAAAAATATTTATTTATTTATTATGTATACAATATTCTGTCTACATGTATGCCTGCAGGCCAGAAGAGGGCACCAGACCTCATTACAGATAGTTGTGAGCCACCATGTGGTTGCTGGGAATTGAACTCAGGACCTTTGGAAGAGCAAGCATTGCTCTTAACCGCTGAGCCATCTCTCCAGCCCCTTGAATCTACTTTTAAACTAAAAACAATTACAAGTCTCAAATATTTTATATTAGTATGGGTTTTTATGTTTGTTTGTTTTTTTGAGACAGGGTTTCTCTGTAGCTTTGAAGCCTGTCCTGGAACTAGCTCTTGTACACCAGGCTGGCCTCGAACTCACAGAGATCTGTCTGCCTCTGCCTCCCGAGTGCTGGGATTAAAGGTATGCCCCACCACTGCCCAGCTTAGTATGGAGGTTTGTATACTGATACAAATTTAAGGTTATTTTTGTTAGAATATACACTAAATGTTTCTACTCTTAAGATATTTTTGTATACTGATATAAATTTAAGGTTATTTTGCTATACTGTATATGTTTCTCCTCTTGTTTAGGTATTGTACCTATGCAGCTTATTTAAAAATGTAATGTAAAGGTTTAGTCCTTTATTATTGAGGATAATAGAGAAATACAGGTTAGTAATTAGTTATCTAACAATCTGTATATTTTCAAGGTCAAACATATATTTTAGTTAGACAGAAGGTGTTCAAATACTTCAGAGACCTCAGAATATAGCATTTATGATGTTTTAATAATCTAAGACTTTTCATGACAGTAAGACATGTCTGCTCCTGGCAGCACCAATTTACTTCAAAAAAGAATGTTGGGCACATGGAGTTTGTTTTTATTGTGGCAAAGTTAGCCACTGGGCAATAAACTGCCTTTACCCTGACTGATGATAATATTCTGTCCAAACTGGATAAGCAGGACACAAAAGAAGGCAAGTGCCGAACTTTATGAAGACAAGGTAGGACAGTCCTTCAAAAATTTCTTGCTTCACAAAAGTCTGTCAGATATTCTAGGCCTTTAGGCCAAAGATGGATGCCCAAATGTTGTACGGTCCAGGCAACCAGCTGTCTCTATCATTTCAATAGTTTTAGAAGTTGTTTTCTGCATTTCCTGTTTACTCAGGTAATACTTTAAATCCTTCTTGGGTCTCTGATGGGGATTGAAGACTAGATAGTATAAAGTTTTTCTTGTTACCAAGTACAGAAAAACTTACAAAAATATGTAAAGTTTATAAGTTGAGAACATAAAATCTTTATTTATCTAAAAAGATATTTCTAGGTCTAAAAAGGTATTTTTAGGATGGTAAATTATGATAGAAAATGGTTTAGGTATAAACTTTGGACTTATAAAGATAAGATAGATAATAGAGTAATTTTTCCAAATTTGACAAATACAAAGGGAATGGACATTGTAAATGTTAATTCTTACTAGATAATTGTTCTTATTTATATAATTGTACTATTAGAATTAAAACCTTTCCCTTTATTTAGACAAAAAGGGGGAAATGTGGGATATTTGTTTCACTGTGTGTAAATGGATTGCTGTGATTTGTGTAATAAAAAGATGAATGGCCAACAGCAAGGCAGAAGGTATAGGCAGGACTTCTGGGCAGAGAGAGAATTCTGGGAAGAAGGCTAAGTTGCCAGCCAGATGTGGAGGAAGTAGCATGGGTAATTACAGAGAGATGAAGTAATAAGCCACACAATAGACCATAGATTAGTATAAATGAGCTAATTTAAGTTATAAGAGCTGGTGGGACGGAGCCTAAGCTAAGGCTGAGCAGCTTTCATAATTAATAAGAAGTCTTTATATGGTATTTGTGGCTGGGTGGTGGACGAGAAACTACTACTACAAGAACGTCAGTCAAATTCTCTACAGGATGGCTCAACACAGCATGACGAGGAAGCCCCCTTTGTCTCAACTTTAAAAAAAAAAGCAGTGAGGCTTGGTAGCACACACCTTCAATCCCAGCATTAGAGAGGCAGAGCAGGCAGATCTCTGTCACAAGTTATAGTTTCAGGCCAACCCCAGAATAACGATGAGACACTACAGCTTCCACAACAAAATTCTTTTTTCTTGTTCTGTTTTTCTTTTAAATTTTGTTTTGGGAGGAGGTTGCAAGAGCAGAGGGTAGATTCCAGGGGACAATATAAGTGGGACTGGAATGCATGATGTGAAATGCACAAAGAATCAATAAAAGTTTTTTTAAAAGAATCACTTTGAAATCACCAACCCATTTGCTATCCTATTATTACTTTCCTGTGTTCTTTTCTGTCTTATAAAAATTCTTTTCTTCATTTTTTGAGACAGGATTTCATTATGAAGCCCAGACTGTCCCTGCTAATTTTCAATCTCCCTGCTTCAGCTTCCCCAAGTTACTGAGAGAATAAGCATATACCATGGTGTGCAACTTTAAATTTATGTGGTTTTGCCTTTTGATAAAAATGAAAGCAAAGTACAAGATAAAGCAGGCAGAGCCTTACTGGTGTGTCACCATTTTCCCAACTCTAGAGGCTAGACAGACAGACAAGGGGGTAAATCAAAATATTAACCACTCATATTACCTAACTACATCGTCATCAAGTCACAGCAATGAAATACAAGACAGTGAAAACTACGTTCGTGTGCAATCCCACATACAGCATTAAGAATACTAAATCTCACCCACTACACATCTCTAAGCAATTCTCCACCCGCAGTGACTGTTTAAGGAGCATTTCTTTCTAAAACTATTTGTGAATTTACATTTCCATGGGCCTTCGAAATGTACAAAACCAAGAAGTGTAGTAAAACAAAGACAGAAACCAGTTCAGTATTAGCAGTCTTTTGGAAAGCCTCTACAAACAGGATTTGGTTCTATGACCTGCTCTAATATAAAAGCCATACGGCATAGAAAAAGGAACCTTTATCTTTTTATAATGTAAAACCAAGTTCCCTCATTCTAGTAAACATATGAGAATGTCTTAGAAAATATACCAGATATCTGAGAGAGAAACTTGTGCTTTATCAGCTTGAATTGGCTCATATGTTTTCTTGTTATCTACTGCAAACAACACTGTCATAACTAGAGGATGACACCAGTCCCCACCAGCACAGAACACGCTTGTGGCTTCACACAACCGGTGCATGCTACTTAGTAAGAATCACTCCGTGCCATAAATGAGCATAAAAATCTAGACATAAACATTACCAACTTTAATGTATGCAATTCTATTTGTGATCTGCATACAGATGGCAACTTTGAATGAGTCCTTATAACATATTAACATATGCATTGCAATAAGCCCTAATAAATACCTATTTTTCTCGTTCCCTGATTTAAATTGAAAAAAGAAACCCTGATAATCTATATGCATGTGTGCATTATTTTAGAATATTACTGTATTATTTAAGTCGAAATCCTTCATTATGATAGCTCAGGTATGTTCCTAAAAATGTCTTATCCATGAAAATAATATAGTTCCTCCTCATGTTGTAACTATCTGGAAATCAACAGAATATAAAGTAAGACTAACAGAAAACATACAATCTCTCAATCACATCCTATAGATTTAATTTTCTTAAAGGCAAGGGCAGAGACGATTTTCTCATATGGGGTTTGTCAGCGAGTCAGACTAATACTCTAAAGCTGCTGCTACATGCAAAGCTGGGTCCTGTGCAAATACAAAAGACACAGAGCAGAAGAGACAGACATGTAAGCATAAGCGTAATGGAAGTCTACAGCAAAACCATATGGCTAATGCAGAGAAAGAGCCATGGAGCTGGAAAAGGGCACCGGTCCCAGGTGTAAGGAAGTGAGAGTATATCCACAATAGAGAAGAAGTGGGACTGTCAGTGTAAGGGCTGAGGACTGGGATGAAACTGGGATAGGATGGCTACTTCATCTCCTGCTGTATAGTTAATTGCTCATCAAGTCCCAGTACTAAACTGGTTATGGAGAACTCAAGGAGCTCAAGGAAGCCACAGTTGCACTTACTACAGAAGAGAAAGCTTCCACTCACACAGTAAGAGAAGTAACTCTACCTACTGGGATATCCAAAAAAAAAAAAAAATATGCAGCTCAAAGTACTCATGGGGTTAAAATCCCTACAGCAACTCCAAAACCAAAAAAAAAAAAAAAAGAGCAGTTACCCCTTAAAAATCACCTCACCTCCCCAGAGTGAGGAAGAGTACTCAGTGAATTTGCTAGCTTAGTGCAGTAGAGACTGTTCTGGGGTTCTTTCAGTCGAGCAGGTAAATCACTGCAAACTTCGCAGTCATTTCCACAGTCTGAAACACATTACATGTCATACTATATGCAGCATGAGTGCAGAACAGAGTACGGCTGCTAGCTGCGCATTTTATGCATTACCTTATAGCTATGACAAGTGTATCTTTATGGAGATTATTTCTTTTTGTCTATTTTCTTACAATATTCCACAATTGTAAAAAAAAAAAAAAGCAGAACTGATGTGGAGATCTAAAAAAATCATTAGCAGTTTCTCACCTTTAATGGAAGAAGTGCTGATATCTAGCAGACAAATCTACCAAATAAGTAACAAATTCATACATCCTAACAAAGATAAATATCATTTCCATCATGGCACACAGAAAACACGGTGAATTTTATTTGCTGAAAGCACTGTGTGCAAACAGCTCATGTAACAAACAACTTTCAGTGTCTGACAGTTCAGACGAAAGCTTCCCGAAGAGCCATGCTTCCTTAGCTAGTAGCTCCATGAAGTCTGCCACAACCACAGTGAAAGAGCTGCATTCCACTCTACAGTGCAAAGATGCCAGTAAAAACAGCTTACAAACGTGTACGTATAAACACGGACACAGACCATTCGGAACAAAATTTCATTGTAAAGCAAGAAATTACTGGAAGCATTTGAAACAACTTACCTTCCGCCCATCACTTGCATGGCAATTCACATTTAGAGGCGTCAGTAAAGCCATTAGTTTTTCTTCATTACCACTCCTATAAAAAGGTAGCAAGTCAACTTCTGTAAAATCATAGAGCTTCTTATGAATATTTATGGATGCTTTCATTAAGAGTGGAAAACAACAAGGATTTTGTTTTATTTTTAAAATATAGATCACAATGCATACCTTACAATATTTATTTCAGTCAACATAATTCCTGTTAATTATGTGGTGGTATGGTATCTTGGGTAATGCAGCTTTCTATATTTAAAAATTTATCTACAGAGTCATTTTAATTACAAACAAACTTTATTGTGAAAAAATCTAAAACTCTTAGAGTTTAAAAATACAAATTCTATAAAGAGGTAATAAATTAAATCATAAATGACCATTACTACCACCACCACCACCAAAATAGCTGAGAATTTTAACGTTTACTTTACGTTTCTCCTTCAAGCTTGGTCAGGAAAAAAATCTTCAAAGCAAAAGAAAGCCATAGGCATATAAACACTCTGAGAATATCTTTTGAAACGTTTGCAGGTAGTATCCTCAAGATAGGTTCCAAATAAAATTAGCCTTACAATACTCAGCATAGTGAAGGATTCTGTCATTATGCCCACTAACAATGTAATAAAGTGCACAAAGACTTAGTAGATCTTATCCACACCATCCCTTAAAACCCAAGCAAGACAAGAACAGGTTATAAATCTTTACACTCCTACACCTGCCCTCCCCCGTTTCTCCCTTAAATGCATTATACTCACTTAAAATGAATGGAATCACTTACCTAGCAGCTTCTAGGAGTTCGTCTTTTTTGTATTCACCTAGATGATTGCAAAATATCATGCTGTTAGCATTTGGCAGAAGACAGATTAAGAAATGCAGTAGGCAGCAAATAGAGAATTAAATAGAGAAGAACAGAAAAAGAGAGTCCACACCCCGCTGGGTGATGGAGCCGTGACGTTAGCCAGCTTGTGAAGGCAGCATCACCAGTGCCTTGGAGACGGGCAGCAAATTGACGCAGCTTCTTGTCCAATCCTCAGATGAAATAGCTTTCTTCAGACAACCAATGAATGCTAAATCTCGCGTCCAGGAACACATTCCCTCTGATAACAGCATGCCAGCTCAAGACAATGTCCCCCCCCCCCCCCCCCCCCCCCCCGTCTGTACTCAGGCTGTCACAGTATACTTGTGAAGCATAATACATTCTGAGACAAAAGCAAAATAATGTGACTCTTTAAAGGTACAAATTGCTAGCCTTTAAAATCCATCAGTTTTATTTGTAATGGCATGGAAAGTTTTTTAGTTTTTGTTTTTAATTAACTACCATCACTGTGCTTTATAGCAGGAAAAAAGAAAAAAAGAAAGAAATGTAAATATCAGAACCATGAATCCTTTTTCGCCCGATAGGGAAGGTCTGTAGACTAGAAATACGTGAACTACGTACCAAATGTTATGAGCCTCTTGGAGGCAGTGCTCCAAAACAAAAACAGAGAGCACATTCTTTAACTGGCAACAATAACCTAACCTGCATTAACCTTTACA
The DNA here is from genome assembly GCA_004026605.1 of Ondatra zibethicus. Classification (NCBI taxonomy): domain Eukaryota; kingdom Metazoa; phylum Chordata; class Mammalia; order Rodentia; family Cricetidae; genus Ondatra; species Ondatra zibethicus. The sequence continues at coordinate 110,761 of PVIU01000226.1, forward strand.
CTTGGCATACCAAATTTTACCAGTAGTAAATTTTATTAAGTAGGCATCTCAGGAAATAAGCAGGTAACCAATTACTATGACATGGGTAATTTTACTCTATTTTTCACAATAGACTTTTTAAAAATATATCAGAGTAAAAATAGAAATTACAAATCTTTATAGCAGATTTCTTAGCGTAATCAAGATCCAACAAGTTTCTTTTGTGAGCTCAACTGAAGGGCAAAGAACCTTAATAGTAACACAGTGTTTGTTTTTTCATTAAATAACAATAGCTAGGATTCTGATTCAGATATAAGGTAGTTGGGAATATCATTAAAGAAATTATTATACAAATTGTCTTAACATGTCATCTGTGAAAAAAATATCAGGTATACATTAACAAAAGAAAACTTTAAATAAAAGTTAAACAATAACCTTATTTTAAAATAATTATTTGCGGTTATACCTTTCTTTGTTTTCTTTGCATTTTGCTATAAAACTGAGTTATTTCAAAGCAAACATTACAAAGATACCAATACCAGCAGCTGTTTAAATCCTATATTCCACTATTAACAAATACTATACATCCTTTGTTTTGTCTCTTGGATTAGAACTAGGCTAAAATCTAGAACTATAACCACGTTTTCAAATAGAAAAGTTATTAAGGGAATCTTATACCAATGAAGTCAGTTCTATGCATCCCCCAGTTCCATGTGGTAGATTGAACAATTTCAGAATCACAGAATTATTTTTTCCAATTTCCTATAAACTGTGGTTCAAACTGTTTAAAACTTAACTGCACAAAAGTAAAATTGTATCTTCTGGCCAAAAAGGCTCAAAGCTAAAGATTTCTCTTTATTAAACATTTTTTCTAGCAATATGGAAGTTTAACATACTAGGAATATGATATTACAAAGTCAAATTTAAAATAAAAAAGGCTAAATAATTACAATCTAAATAATGCAAATCAGTACAGCTATAGAAGCCTTTCGTACACTCAAAAGGCAGCACTGCTATCTCTGACTTCAAGGAATATTATCCTATTAAAGGAGAGAGAGAGAAAAAAAGTAAGCAAATGATTACAGTAGATTGTGGGGAAATCTATGAAATACTATTAGGGGCTTATTGGCTAGTTTAAATAGGATTACTAACAGGCTAACTGTGGGTTAAGGAGGTCTTTTGGGAGAAAGAAACTAAAAAAGAAACAAGCAGCTTTTAGGTGATGACTGTGGGAGAGAAGGAAAGTCCTGTGAGAGGAAGGGACAGGCTGGCTCTTCCTAGACAAGCCAAGAGCATCAGGACAATGAGGCAGACTAAATCAAAGGGCCATGGAGGGACTATGCTTGAACTTGCTGAGAAAATGTAGAAATGTTTTAACAAGAAGAATGCAAAATACATTGTATTTAAGTATCTTCAAGTTTAATGACCACATAAAATATTTCCAAACTTTACTCCAGTAAACTTTTATTGGGAAGAAAGGCAGCCAGGACATGGGGATGAGGTATTAGGTGCTGACAGCAGACATTCTAGATTGTGGATATTTACACTGTGAACTGCAAGTGACTACTGAAATTTAAGCCATGGTGAAATATAATTCCAATAAGCTAAGTAACAAAACTGCAAAGGATGCAGGCTCCTCAAAGTCCCAATAGGTCTACCTGCACAAAGTCCTAATCATGCACAGCTTGTTATTGTCACCAAAATGTATATTTTTGCAATAATGTTATTCCTTTCTGCATAGGCAGATAATAAGGCAATACTTTCAAAAGAAATATGTAAGTATGCATTCAGATGACTCTACTCTTCCTGTTAAATCCTAGCGCTTTAATCGGCTTTTCTGCAATACATTCCAGCATCCACTATCTGGTGCCCAAGGACCACAATCGGTCAACAGCTGAAGTCATTTCTCACACCCTGCCTTGCAGGAAAAAGTAGCACAATGAATTTAGAGTCCTTTGTATACTGGCAGCAAACCTGAGCTGCTTCCTAGCAGCCAAACCACCAGATCTGTTTCACTTTAGCTGAGACCATGGTACTCTATGGAGCATTTGTATTCCTTAATAATACCCAGCAAAAGCAGCAATAAATGAGCTAGAGAGCAAATGAAGACAGAGCAGCCTGGATGAGGAAAATAGAAAACTTCAAATACCACTTTTTCATTAGAATAAAGCTGGATGAAAACAAGGAACAATAATTGTTTCATGTTTGAATAGTCATTATTATCAAATATTGACACATGTAAAAATGTATGTGGCCATGCAGATACACAAATTAATGTTTTATAAATGTTATCAGAATGAAGGTTAAAAATAAAACTTCATATTTCTCTGAGGTAGTCAGAAATAACTTCTCTTTCTCTTGGTATACAGGCAAATTTTGTTTGAAGATATATATGAAAGTCCTGATTATTGATTTACACCATTTTCAACGCTGTGAGGGTCCTTTACCTCCAGCAGCTGCAGGACCAAAGCAGAGTGCATTGTAGAAATGAGCCATTTTGTTTTGTTAGAAATGGAGTAACATGGAAAGTTCATGACCAGAGAATCACAGATTTTTAAAGTAGTAAGAAACTGAAAAAGAACTCTGACCTTCTTGCCTCTGCATTCCCACCACACAGAGTGTGCCCAGCATTGATGGCTCACTTTACACACGAAATGAAAGGACTGTAACTGGGCAGTCCCCTGTGCTACCTCACCCTACCCTGCAGGCTCCAGAACAGACCTAACAAGTTGTCATCTTCCCCAGACACAGGGCTGGCCTTGCCTGTGTAGCCTAGGTTGGCCTTGAACTCACAGCAAGCAGTCCCTTTGCCTCAGCCTCCTGAGGGTTATAGGCATGTACCATGATGCCCAGTGGCCATCATTTTCTTAGTTAATGAACTGGTCCTAAAACAGTCAAACTGAGTGTCTAGTTCCACTACTACCCAGCAGTCTACCAGGCTCTGGAACTAGGCGAATGTGTAGACACAGAAGTATCAAATGGGAGCTTTGGAAGACAGGATTACATTAGAGGAAAGAAACTAAATCGGTAAGAACATTCTACAAACCAAAGAATTAGTAACTTTAAATAATAAAATAAACCAAAATTTCCCATCAGAACGACTTTGAAGCATTGAGTTTATAAACACAGACCACTGAACCACAGGAAGAGAAATGAAGAAAATTCTTCTGCATCTCTTCAAGTAATTGATGCATTTCACATTTTCATTGCAAGCTTTAATTCCTGAACTTATTAGAAATCTCAAGGGAAGAGCTTTGTAAAGACTTCAGTCTCCATTACCAAGTTAATGGACTTGTGTTACTAGTGCACAGCAGCACCCTGAGCTGACAATTCTGATACCCCTGTGGAGTGCTGAACAAGACCATGAATTGGTAAGTTGATAAAGAAATCTTTGCACTGAGATACCAGCAAATACAAGAAATTGATTCTTTGAGCCAAATCCACAGCCTATTTGGGTAATAAAGTATTAGTCGAAGTGATGTATTTCATTATGTCTTGGTTTGAAGATTCAGAACTAGTTAAGTGGTTGCAGAAAGAATTTAGCTACAAGACCAGGAAACAATCTATTCTCAAGTCACTAAAGCTTGATCCTCAGGCAAACCAATTTTCCAACAGACTGATACTCTACTATATAGAAAACAGGGTCTTAGCAATAATTAACCTATTGTTTTCATTCTAAAATCTTTCATGAATATTTCTGAGACAACAAGGGGAAAACTTCAAAGATCTTAAGTTTTTAATGCCTTGTTTCTATTCTTGAATCCTATCATATCTTCCTGTCTCCTCTGATGTGGCTTCAAAGTCGGCAATACCATCAGCTAAATCTAAGGTTGCAATCAAATGAAACACTCCACTATTTTTCCAAACAGAGCACCTGAGGCTGAGAAGAGTATTTTTTCTGGTGGTGATCCTTTACTTCAATTAGCTCCTGAAAGCTAACATTAACAAACATTAACTAGCTAAAGTTAACATTCACTAGCTAACACCAGTCAGCATTAAACATCAATTGCACTTAATACAATCTAGGTAGGCTGACCAATATCATTAATCAATGTGCTCTTGTGGATACTTACATTAAAATAGTTAAAATTGGACAAAACTAAAACCTTCTGCTGCTTAGTCATACCACTGTTATTTCAGTAGTGCGCAGGCACAGGAAGCAAGTGCCTGTCACACAAACAGTGCAGACAATACATATGAGAGCTGAAAACTTGTATTGCAACTCCAGGGTGCTCTGATAATTGAGAAGCCCCCTTTTAGCCTTACTCTTAAAGTTCTTGCAGTCAAAACTCTAAGCTTTTCTTTCCCTAGGATGACTTTTGAACAACTGCTTCATCTCCATGAAATACAGGGGAACACTGAGCTGGAACCAATAATTGGTGATGTAAATACACACTGATGAAAAGGGGGGTGGTATTGTGAGATATATTCTTTAAAGTTGGATACCAATACTCAGGGATATTTTTCCCTAGGAAGCTGTTAACCAGTGAACTGTCTACAAAGTACATCATAATTTAAAAGAAAATGACCTTTTAGAACACTCTGCAGAGGATGAACTCTTGGATACATAAAGAAGATGACAAGGAAAGAAAGGAAGGAACAAATTCTCATTTTAAACAGGGCACATTATAATGCTTAATAGAACCTGGGAGCTCAGACTGCCCATTATTTCTAAGACAGCAAATACCTATCCAATGGCAGCTGAGGGACTCTGTAATTAAATAAAACTATAATTATAATGTTTGCACTAAAAAAAACCATAGTTTAGAAAAGTAAATTGCACATTTGATCCACTTGGCAATAGTTTTGGCTACATCGATATTTTATCCATCCATCCATTCTTCCTTCCTTCTTTCCTTCCTTCCTCCTTTTTTCTTCTTCCCTTCTTTTCCCTCCCTGGGCTCAAAATGTTGACATAGGCTGGTCTTTAACTTGTGCTGATAATTTCCCACCCTGACTCCCAACAACGGGATTACAGATGTGCACCAGCAGGTGGGGCTATAGAACTTCTTTTGGGGGGCTGCTTTTGTTTTGGGGGACAGCGGCTCACTGTGTAGCCCTGGCTGGCCTGGAACTCCCTTTATAGAGCAGGCTAGTCTTGAACTCACAGAGATCTACCTGCCTTTGCTTCCCAGATGCTGGGATTAAAGGCGTGAACTACCTTAGCCCCTTTCTAGACCTACCACTTCACACTCCCTTAAAGTCTGAGACAGGTGCACATAACTAGCACATCTCACTGACAACTATGAATGCTACAGGGGATGTTCTGTAAGATGGTACAACTGTCTTTTCATATTATGTAGTGATGTATATTTTACCCAGTTACATTCATACTTTTTCAGAGTGAGGAGGGCCTGACTATGTAGGCCACAGCTGAGTGCTGGGATTAAAGGAGTGTACCACTATGCAGATACATTCATGCTTTTAAAATATTTTCTAAAAATTTTACTTAGTGCATGCGTGCCATGTGTGTACATGTGTAACAATGTGCTGGTAGAAGCCAGAAGAGGGTGTTAAGACTTTTCTGGTGCTAGAGTTACAGGCAGTTGAGTTTCTAGTGTGGGTGTTGGGAAGCTAAATCCAATCCTTTATAAGAACAGCAAATGCCCTTATCCAGTCAAATTTTCTTAGCTACTACTAAAGACAGAGATTACTTCCACTGCCCGCCCCCCCCCGCCCCGATTCCTCATGCTTTTGTGAAGCCTCATTTCATGGCAACCATGGGTCTAATTTCTGTCTCCAATGTTTCTGTTTGTTTACTTGACATTTCTCCATTTTTTCCACTGTTGGAGATTGAACCCAATGACCTGAATATGTTCAAGCACTTACCTCTAGCTCAGTCCCCCAATGTCCTTAGACTTTTAATTCCCAGAATGTCATCTAACTAGAATTGCTGAACTTTTGAGTCTAGGTTTTTTTTTTTAACTCAGTGTAAACGCTTTTGAAATCCGTACCTGTAATAGACAGATTAGGGTTTTCTTTTTTTTAATTGTTAAACAATATCATTACATAGACATACTTCGGCTTGATTATCCTTTCTCTAGCTGACAGAAATCAGGGGTTGGAGGTTTTGGTGGTTATAAATGACACTATTATAAACATCTATGGAAACCATTTTGCATGGACATAAAATTTCATTTCTCTTCAGCAAACATTTAGTAAGGCTGATTGCTGGGTTGCATTTTAGATATATATTTAACTTTGTAAGAAGTGGTCAATTCACATCTTTTTTAAAAATCTAAGAAATTAAACCAACACATCAAATTACAAGTTCTACTGCCATGTGACCCATTTAATGTCTTCTCTCTACTTGAAATTCTTTTTGTTCTCATGGTCACTGCATTTATGTGCGTTTTCCTCCCACTACTTTATACAATAGTTCTCTAACTAATCCTCCTTCATGTCTTCAATTCCTAAATCACAACTACTACATTCATCTCTGCTTTAGTTTACCCCATTGCTCAATGAGGTCAAAGTCAGTTCTTACAGCACTAGAAAAATAGTGGACTTCTACACTGGCCTGCAATTCCTTAGGATTAAACTTGTCACAAGAAGCAGGGGTCTGACAATTCCCAAACAGGCATCTCACCAACTCTGGGCTTTAGTAGGCTGATGCATTCAAAGGGCAAAGCTCCCTGATAAGAGCAAGGACTGCAGGGAAGCAATCTTCTTTTCAAAGATAACAATATGGTTCCTATCGGTCACAATGCACTGTGTTCGTACAGTCTCACAGCTCAGAGACAGCAGGCACTACACATCTTTCAGTTTCTTATATGAAGAGATCAATTTTGCCTACAGGTTTAATCAAAAATGAATTTTTTCAAATAAGCATTGTAATATAATACACCTCACATAAAAATAATACAAACATTAGGAGACATGGCTGAGAATTTTAGTATTTCTAATTCTTTGATGGACGTACTTTTCTCTCATAAACAGATGAGTCATATTTATGTAAAATTATCCACTGGCATTGCTAAAAATCTGGTACCACAAATACTAACTCTTGGAATACTTAAAGAGTACAGTAGGATAGATGGTGGAGTTTTCAATTTAACTGCTAATTTAGCATTTTAAGTTCTCTGTTCTTGACAGAATTCCTTTTTGAACTATATTATATACTTTTATACATTCAATAGGGATTATGTGAAAAATGATGCTATATTTTTCTTGGTAGTTCAAGGCCAGTTACTAGGAACTTTCAACAGATTATCACAATATAAGCTGTGGGTCTATGATGAGCAGGGATATCGGCACCTGTCCAAATACTTCTAGAATGCTATACACTTTGTTATTTCAAAATGTTTAATTCACTTTTCTCTTTGTGTTATGAAATGAATTTAATTTTGAATGGGTAAAAGTGTAGATCCTAGAGGTTCAAGCTTGGACAAGCAAGAATTGGTAGATTCTTCACAACTTCCTAACTTAATGTGGGGTGGGGAACACTTGGCTTTCTAGATAGAAGGAAACAATATGGCCTTGTGGAACAAAAGGTGAAAATTCTGGCAATTAATGGCTGAACATTACCTAATGACAACAGAATGCATGAGGAGGATAAATGCAATGCTTTGCATCCCTGGATCGAGGAGACTGAGGTCAAACCTATATTCTCTTAACCAACGAGCAGTGTCAGGATAAATGAAGATTCTTTGATTTGTACTTAAAATGTGTTCTGTTCAATTCCCTTTAACTTCTTTCCTCTTCAACCTCATTACTGCAGGCTAGCATTTTGCTTCTACTTTCACTTTTGTCATAAGCTAAGAGTAGCATGTGCCCATGGCCATGGAAAACTCAATGAAATCCTCCACTTGTCTCTTGTAGGACAGGACAGGGTCAGGGCTGACTTGGAAGTCACCGAGGAGTTCTAACAGAGAGCATCACTTTAGGATCAAACATTTCAAATGAATTTGGGCTATGCTGTTATCAACCCATGTGAGTTTAACCAAGTAATTTAACCTTCCTCCAAATCCCATGTTTCTCATTTTTTAAAAAGAAAACTTACTTTATGGGGTTGTTCTGAGGACAGGGGTAATACAAATAAGCACCCAATACTTCCTGACTTAGAACACCCCAGATAGTGAAGAGAAGAAAGTGATTCGAAGTTTGAAGCACTTGGCTTTCATAGCAACAGTTCTTAATTTGCTCTGTGTAGCCAAGGACAGAGAGAGTCCATCTTCTCTCATTAAACCCCTTGAAAGATTTTCAAGTAAAAGAACCGACACAAAATACGAGAAAACAGTTTTTCTTACACAGCCCACGGTCCTTCTCTATAACAACGTGCCTTTCTTTCCTTCAGGGAAAGGAGGGTGGCATTGTATGTATGGTACTGTACTTTCGAGGGGGTTGAGTCCCCAGAAAGTTGTAATCACAGCAAAAGTAGAGAAACTAATAAACCCCATTAGTAAAGCAAAACAAAAAGGATAGATTTAAATAATGGCCAGAACATTGTGAAAGCTTTCAAAGGAAATAACCGTAAAATTATGTGGGTCAACTTTCTCTTCTTCTCTATGCCAAAAACCCCTCAAACCTTAGGATCAATGGCGGGACCTTGCCAGGAGTAAGAATCTACTTGCTTTTAAAAAGTTTGAGAAAGAAAGGAAGCATGTATCTGTAGTAAGTCCCTCCCTGTCATACATATATGTGATGGTCACTAATATTCTAGCTGGTGATCTACTGACAGCTGCATGTATATTCACAGGTCATCAGTAATGATGTCATAAGGAAGAAAAGTGTTTTGCCATTTCACACATTTGTTATTTTTAAGATAGAACTGGCTTTAAATCGCATATAATAGTTTCACAAAATGTATGCCAAAGATAGCTATTTTTTATTACACGTGAACATACCAACCAACCCTGATACATAGAAATCTTTATGAAACGTGACTAAAGTTTAGTATGCATATTAGTCAACATGTTAATGCATGAGGTTTGAAACAAACTTTAAAATAACATGAACCTAGAATTAGCACTATGTTTAATACTGAAGAAATGGAAGTTCTCCCTGCTGATAATGATAGGATGAGAATACAAGAAAACAACGCATGGCCATTAAACACTAGAAAAGTGACCATAATCCTTTCTTAGAGTGACTTGCTTTCTAAGCAATGACATCACCAGTCTGGCTTCACTCCTAGAGCCAGCCTAAGTCTTGAAGAGTATTTCTGAACTATACTGGCCCATTTCTTTCTTTTTTGAGATGGTCTTACTCAGTGGCCCCGACACATCTTGAACTTTTGATCCTCCCAAGTGCATGTGTGTTATGCTTGGTGGGCCTCTTCCTTTAGAACACTAGTATACGTAAAAGCCTAGACCCTGTAGGAAACCTCCTCTTCCTCCCCAGAACTATTCTCAAAACTCTTCTGGGACATGCTCTACCTGAGAGAGCATGCAAAATACGCAAAATAATCTTTGAAGACGTCAAGGTTTTTCTACTGAGAGTTCACACTTCCAAGTTTGGTCCCCAGTATGGTGATATTGAGAGATGGTGGGGCTAAGTTCAGAACAATTAAGTAATTGGTGGTATCAGTCTTGGTAGAGATGAGTGCTAGTCTCCTACTTAGGAGCAAGTATCCTCGAGGATGGGTCACTTTAAAAGGCAAGCCTGACCAGTGGCTGTTCTTGCTCTCCATCTTGCCATCATGCTCTCATCTGCTCCCATCACTGAGGCCTGAGCAAAGCTAAGCAGCAGGGATTAGTGACATGCTTTGGGACCTCCAGAACTGTGAGCTCACTCATTTCCTTTCTTTGGAAATAACCCAGACTCTGGTACCTGCTCAGTCTCATAGTAACAAGAAAAGCTAACACAGCTAACTAAACGTTTATACCTAGGGACCTTTAGTGATGGCATCCAATAAGACACACACATTCAACAAGCAGATGATCATCATTTGCTATACTATTTACTATCCTCATACTAAAATAAAAGTCCTTGTGTTAATTGACTGAGATTTTTTTTTTCTGTTGTGGTTCTGTTTGTTTTTTGAGAGGTCTTACTACAGAGTCCATGCTAGCCTTGAACTTTCAACAACAACCCCCACTTTATGTTTCCACTACAAGCATGAGCTAGCTGAACACACAGACATTCAACTTCTATTCAGTTACTGCATTTTACTCAAAACAAAATATGGCTGGGCATGGTGGCATATGGTTTCAGTCCCAACACACAGGAAGCAGGGGTAGGTAGACTGCTGTTGTTTCCGGGCCAGCCAAGACTATACGAGAAGATCCTATCTCAAAAAAAAAGCTAAAAAAGGAACTAAATCCTCTCTTTATTTTTTCTTATTTAATAATTTGCATGATTACAGTTTAAATATCAACATTTTTTTCTTCTGGATAATTTACTTTATGGTCTATTAGTGAATTAAACATGAAGTCTCTCCTCTACTTAACAAATCAGTTATAATTTGGGCAGCATTTTTCAGAGAAGTGAAAATGTTTTTTTTAATAGAACATACGTCACAAAACTAATTAGTTTATTAATCGCTATTAACACTTTTCTTTACAAGCTAGTTCAAAAGTTATCTTCTCAAATACATTTCCTGAGCTTTTAAAGGTAAGAAACACTGAAACTCACTGTATAGACCAGGCTGGCCTCGAACTCACAGAGATCCCCCGGCCTCTGCCTCCTGAGTGCTGGCATTAAAGGTGTGCACCACCACACCTGGTGAAAAAAGTCATTTTAAAAAGCAGACAGCAGACCAGACTTCTGCTGGAGAATTAAGTTTATATATGCAAACTTATAATAGTTTTCCACTGAATTACAAGCATAGCATCTACATTACACTCAAATTGTCCCAACAAGCTCTGTGTTTGTTCTATATTGCAGATGAAGTCATCCTCTCTCCTAACCCAGTCCTGTTGCTCTCCTGTCCCAACGGCTGCAATGCAGTCTGTCCTCCCCCAGAGGGTATACTCCTGAAAAACTTCACCTACAGTTTTTGGTTGCTGTTGCCTTAGTAATTTTTTATTTTTTGAGATGGGGCCTCACTTTGTAGCCTAAGCCAACCTCGACCTTCTGACCCTCCTGTTTCAGTCTCACAACTAAAGACATGTGTCACCATGCCCAGCTAAGATGATAAGTCTTTTACAGCAAGACTTGGGGGGGGAGGGGGAAGCAGTCAAGAGAGTAGTAGGGAGAGCAATAATTAAGAACTGGGTACAATTGTGCATGAGTAAGTGTGAGTGTGTGTGTGTGTGAGAGAGAGGGAGGAAGAGAAGAAGAGAGGGGAGGGAAGGAGGAGGGAGAGAGAATACTATAATGAAATCAATTATTTTATATATTGTCTAAAAATATTATTAAAAACAACAGGTGTGGTCATGACCCACAGAGGCACCTAGTATAGAGGTGCTACAGCATAGCGCCCACAATAAAGGAAGGCCACTGATTAAGTATATGTTGAAATTATGTACTTAGGGGCTGAAAAACCAGATCAGTGGTTAAAAGCATGGACCACTCTCATAGGACCTGGGCTCGGTTTCCCAGCACCCACACAATGGCTCAGAACCCTGTAACTTCAGTCTAGGAATTCCAATGCCCTCTTTAGACCTTCACTGGCACTGCACAAGCTGGTGTACATATACACACTGAGGTGCACATATACAATAAAAAGAAATCATTAAAGTGAAGAAAAAAGAAAAGGATATGTTAAATCAAAGAATGGGAAGCTGAGATTCATTTTTTTCAATAAAATGCAATATATACTCTTGGAGATACACATATGAACACAGGATATGGGCCCTGATTTCCTGCAGCTCAAGTCAGGCAAGGAGAGAGAGCTATATATGATTTTTAACACAATGTCCAAGGCGTTAAGGAGCAGAAAGAAAAAGTTGGTGCTCAGCAATTCCGTTGTCTGGGTTGGTCACACTCCCACCAAAGCTCAGCTTCGCTAATACTTGTGTACTTTCTCATTTCAAATATTTAACTTCTCCACCCCTTTGCTCAAAATACAACCTAGAATAAGTCAGATGACCTTATCCAGTTACTTCTGGGTCATCGAAGAGCTTACTGTGAAATAAATGCATTAACCAAATCAAGCAAAGGAGGAAAAGGACAAGTGTCCCTTATCTAGTTCTCAATAATGCTCCACACTCTTCCTGTGTCTGTCAGAGATGCCAAGTGATCAGAGTCATGTGAGGTGTCTCTCTCTGTACATGTGTATGTCTTCATACTTGCTGGTTTGCTCATTGTAAATTTACAGTTATACCTTGTACAACTAGATAACTAATATTATGAATTCAAAGAAGGGCAGAAATATTACTAGAGGAAAATTTCTATCTGTATTAACATAGGCCTTTTTGCTTTGTCATCATTCCTGGAACACTATTGTGGGAGCCAAGAAATGCAGTCCCATTTCCCACCTTATCTGACAGTCAGAGAGTTTGGGGAATAACAAGACTTAATCACACCTTGTAGCTCAGAAGGTGGCTGCCTGGCCCCTTTTTAAAGTTAAGTAAACTCCTGACAAGTGGTTAAGCGCCATCCTGACAGGTGGTCAGGATATGCCAATGTACTTCTGCTCCATCCATTGTAACTATGAGGTTACCTGGGGAGGAGGTGTTTTCTGCCTAGTGACCAAGTGTACATGATTTATAAAACGTGACTTGAGTCATCCCATTACCTAGGCAGCATGGGAAGTCTCATGCTGCCATGTTAATAAAGCCTTTGTTACCTTCTCCCCAATTTATGTTTGGTAGGTATAAAAAACTGTGGAAAAATAAATGCGGGTAATTTTTGGATCTAAATAATCCCTAAAATTCCCTCCCAAACTGTCCTATGCTTTCAATTTTATTATTTTTATGCATCTTTGTATCTTTCACTTATATTTCTTTAATTCCCATGCCTCTACCCTGGCAAGAAGTGTTTTTTGTTGAGGCCGTTCCTCAACACACTATAGCAGAACCACTATTTACAAACCATGTATCGTAGTGGGGCACTGTATGTAGACTGGGTGACATAAGGCCTTTGGGGAAGAGGTATGAAGATTATATGCAAATAATTTGTTGTCTTATATTAGGGTATCGAGTATGTTCAAGGAACAGCTATGCAATGATGGAACTGTGTCCTGGAGGTCTGAGTTACAAGCATCCTTTCTTTAACTTAAATTTCCTATTATCTATCACCTTGTTACTAAGTAGTTTAGGAAATGGTGTTTTCCAGATTTAACTCATGCTCTGCTTTATTCATCTCTAATTGTCTCCCTGATGTCACACATTAAAGGATATAAAATGCATATATCACCATCTACCTTAAGCTACACATTCTTAGAAGCTAAAGAAAGCATATGACCATATTATATAGGACAAATATCTTCATAAAAATTCCAAATTTACTATCTTTATTACGATTAAAACATTGGCAACATGCATGTAATAATTAGAAACACCCTGGTCAGTCAGAACATGTGTAGTATCTAAAACAGAAGAACAAAACCCGTTTTGTGCTATACAGTGTAAACATTAAAAACACACAGTTACCCATTTTGTAGAGAACTGGAATAGGACTTTTAAAACTGCATGGTAACTCTCTCCTAATACTTGAACTGTCAGGGCACAAACTATACTCAAAGGACTCCAGTGGGTAAAATTAGGACTATTGGAGAAAACTAAGATGTGGCAATTCACCTGACAGTAAAAGATTAGTATCAAATCCCAGAATGACAGAATTGACTTGGAAATGCAAAACTTATTTGTATACCTGTAGTGATATTTCATTTGTATATTAATAAATAAAGCCTGCTTGAAGATAGAGAGTAAAACAACCCCGCTGTTCAGCCTTACAGACCAGGCAGTGGTGGCATACATCTTTTATCCCAGTAGCCACACTAGTTTGCCATAGAACCTGGATGGTAGTAGTGCATGTCTTCAATCCCAGCCCTAAAGAGGAAGATAAGATGGGAGGAGGCAGCTCTCAGACAGTCTCATTCTGACATTCCTGGAGGCAGGGTCACCATTTCAGCCTGAGGTAGAACGAAGAGCCAGTGGCTGGCTGTTTTGCTTTTCTAACCTTCAGGCAAGCTGTATTTATTAAAATACAAATGAGCTGTCACTACACATGCGCCTAGATAATTACATCAGCTCTCCCGTAGCTGTGGTTATAACCTCTACGGTTTCAGCTACTCACAAGATCAGCTGCGATGTGAAAATAACAGATGATTCCAGAAAGAATAAATTCCTAAGTCTCAAATCCCTTACTACTCTGAATGGGATAAAGAAGTCTTCAGCCATCTTGCTGTATCCCAAACACAACAAACCATCCTCCTGTCTAGTAGATCCAGTGTGTGCTAACTGCCAGTTAGCTGCTGGCTGCTTGCATATGCCTCAGTCAGGCTGCTATACTGGGTCTCCAGTTGCGGGGGGGGGGGAGGCTGTTTCTCTCTGACTTTATTTTTTTAAGTATAGATATTTATTTAATATTTGAGAAAGGGTCTCACTATGTAGCACTGGCTGGCCTCTAACTTGCTATTTAGAAGAAGCTGGTCTAATTCTGCCTCTGCCTCCCAAGTGCTAGGATGAAAGGTGTACGCCACCATGACCAGCTTAGCAATGTTTTATTTATACTACAAACCAAGGTTTATATGCCATGAAGAATTATTTTTATTAGGAGTCTTAGCACATTTTGTCTGTTTATAGACAATCTTATTAAATGGCCCAGGATGACCCTGAACTTGCCATCATCTTGCCTCTGCCTCCCAAGTAGTTATCAGGCCTTTATCACTAGGCCTAGCTTAATTTCTTTTAAATAGAACTAAAATAAAAATAATTAGGGCCAGCAAGTTGGCTCAGTGGGTAAAGGTTCTCGCTGCTCAACCTGAACTCCCATAAGTGATCCTCTGACCTCTATTTGTACCTGTATATGAGACACACATGCCCCATGTAAATAAATGAAATTTAACTTTGCTAATTAATAAAATAGCTGTACGTATCAACAGGAAAGATGATAAACTAGGGCTAAAATTTAAAAAACATTCAATATTCTAAACTAAAATTTTATTTTAAATCAATATTAAGATTTTATATATTTTTTAAATCAAAATTTTCTAATTTTTGAGACATATTACATCATTTTCCCCTTCCCTTTCTTCCCTCCAAAACCTCCCATGTACCCCTGCTCTGGATCTCTTTTTAATTATTGTTACATATATGTATTATATATATACATACATATATATATATGTATGTATTCTTAAATATATAATAATGACACACTCAGTCCATCTGTACAATGTTACTTGTATGTATGTTCTCAGGGTTAACTCATTTTGTACTGGATAACCAATTGGTGTGCTCTTCCCTTAGGAAGACTATTTTTCTGCTATCAACATTCTTTAGCTGCCTGTAATTCTCTGTCTAGGGGTGAGGTATCCTGGACTTTCCTCCTCCTATGTCAGCATGTCTGTTGGGTGTTGTCTTTGTTCAGGTCATGCTTAGGGTGGCCATGTTGAGATTTCATGGGTGTAATTTCTCTGGCACTTCTAAAAGACATGTTCTCACAACAAATTTCCTGCTTCTCTGCTTCTTATAATCTTTCTACCCCTCTTCCATAAGAAGAGCCTTAGAAACAAGACTTGTATTGTAGATGGTACTGGGCTCCTGAATTCTGCATTTCGATTGGTTGTTGCTTTCTGATAGTCTCCATTTGCTGCAAAGAAAAGTTTCTACACTTATCTGTGGGTATAAGGATAAATACTTAGAATGTAGTTAGGGATTATACTGGCTCAGTAAATGGTGATTGTAGGCTTTCCTTCAAGATCTATGACTTCACTAGCCCTGGGTAGCTGACTAGGTTTCCAGTACCAGGTATGATTCCCCTTTTTTATTGAGGCAGTTTTAAGTAAAATTAGAAGACTGTTGGTTACCACAAAGCTAGGTATGCCATTACTTCCCCCTTAAAGTTATCATACCATGTTGGTTGCTGTGGTTCACAGTTATCATAAATTGGTATGACCACTGGTTGTTTTCTTCTTAGGAAGCTTGCATGATGCCTTTTGGTACCATGAAAGCGAGTCTTCAGGTAGACTGCAGGTTAGATCCAGCTCAGGTTCTCTGTCTAATATGCACGGTGTCTTCAGCAACGGGGACTTACCTTATGCTCCAGGAGTGGGGGGCAACCAAGGTTAGCAGCAGTAGCCTATAATGTTTAGGGAGTCTCCAACCCTGACCAATGACTCAGAAGAGGTCTTCTCATACCTGGTGTTGGGGTTTTTGTTAGTCTACAACTCGAGCGAAACATTGCCAACCAGAAAAGGAAATTTTCATTCACATGTATCATGAGTACTTTTAGATAGTTAATAGTGTGATTCCTTATGACTTTTCAGCCATCCTTACTGCTATTTTTACCCTTCTTCTATACTTATATCCCTTCACTCCTTAATTAAAGCTCCCTTTTTCCATTTCCCCATTCATATCACTTGGATCCTACAAGTTCCATCTCAATTGCTCTTCTATGCTCCTGACTTCCCCCACACTCCAATTATCCCTTTTTACTTTCCTGACATCTACAGTTACTTCAGATTATATATTCACACCCGAAGACTTGGAGAAAGAATTGTTTTCTGTGTCTGGGTTACCTCATTCGATCTAATTTCATTTACAAATTAAATTCCATCTAATTTCATTTACCTGCAAAGTTCATGATTTCATTTTTCTCTACAGTTGAATGGGTATCCCATAGTATATATGTACCAGATTTTCCCTATCCATTCATCAGTTGGTGGACATTCAGGCTGTTTCAATTTCCTAGTTACTGTGATTAGAGCAGCAGTGCTCATGGCTGATCAAGTGCCTGTGCAGTAGGATGTCAAGTATTCGGGTATATGATGAAGAGTGGTAAAGATGGTTCATACAGATTTATTTTTGTGTTTTGGAGATTACCCGTGCTGAGTTCCAGAGTCTACAATTATACCCATAGTGAATGTGGGGTCCCTTTCCCCCATATTCTCTCCAGTATTTGTTGTAGGTTGTTTTGTTGATCTTTGCTATTCTGACAAGGGGAAGATTAAGTTTCACAGCTAGCATTTCCTAATTTCATCCCTAGCAAATGCTAGGGATGATGAACATGTTTTATATACTTCTTATCTGTTTTTATTTCTTCCTTTGTGAACTCACTGTTCAGATCCTAAGCCCATTTTGTTTTTGAATGGGTTGTTTGGTTGATGCTTTATTCTTTGAATTCTTTATATAACACAGATATTAAGCCCCTGTCACATGTATAACTGGCAAAAATTCTCTCCCATTTGGTGAGCTTTGATTCAACCAGTTGTTTTTGCTGCTTTTTTTAATTCTGTAAAGAAGTGTTCTAGTTTCATAAAATTGCCCTTGTCAATTACTGGCCTTAATTCTTGGGCAACTGATTCCTATCAGAAAGTTCTTCCCTACACCTATACCATGCAGGGTTTTCTAGTTTGTTTTTTTCTTCTTTAAGCAACGAAAAATTATACAGCCAGATAGTTCATGCCTGGTCATATTTATAAGGGACAATATTCTGGTTCATCTTGTACCATTTCAAAGTATTTGTCTCTAGCCCCAAATAAATTTAGACACAAAATTTGAATTATATATATGTATATGTGCATATATATAAAACCTAATGTGACAAAGATAGAAACTATTTCAAATAAATTTACATTTTAAACAGCCATACATTTTAAAGAATGCACTACTCCAGAGACTGAAAACGTTTCTCCCACAATCTCTCATTCCGTTCGCAATAGATACTATACATTCATTTGAGTAAATGTGAGTCAATTGATAGAATCAGTCATTTGTATAATAGCTTCTGCATAGGATTATCTTAGAACAGTGACAAAAATTACCTAACTAAGAGCTTTGTAATTGGTATAAAATCTCAGCAGGCTATTTTGGGATTCTTGGCAGCCTAATGTTTTATCATCTTGATAACTTTAATAGATTTAAGTGAAAAATTTGTTTGAAAGGGTAAAAATTTTAAACCCAGGATCCAATTATTTCCTTGGCACATTTAGTGTCTTCCTCTACTTTGTGAAAATCCATAGTTTTTAACGACAGAGACTGAACTGAGAAACTATCACATCTTAAAGAAAATTACTTTGGAGACAGGTCTATCTGAGGGCAGATGATGTAACTAACAGTAATCCAGAAGTTCCTTCAGGAAAGACACACAACCAATCATCCCAACTGACCACCGGATGTGTGTATGAGTGTGACTGTGGAACTGTGTGTAATAAATTATTACTACTGAGTGTATGAGTGTGTAACTGTGTGTAATATAATGATTTATTATACATGCATATTATATAGTACTAATGATTTTACTGATTTTCAAAATAAAGTTTATGTGTTTCTTCTTAAATTAGCAGAAAAAAGAGGAAAGAAAGTATCCTTAGAAAAAAGATTTTTAAAGTACATATTCAGTGTTAGGAATATTCCATGGCACTAGAGTTCTTGTGAATATGTTTAATGTTTTTGTTGAGGTAAGTAGTTCCATATTCCATGCAAAATAAAATTTCATGAATCTATGCCTTTTATTAGACTATGGTATAAAGGAAAGAGATTTATGCATAAAGTAGACTCACTTTTGTTAGTACATGGAAACATTCACTAGAAGGCAGCAGGTCTTTCCATTCTTGTACCTGTGCCAACCACCCAATGCCTCACATCCCAGTGCTAAAACACTGAACTGAAGAAAAACAGTTCTTTTGTACCTATCTACCAATCCACACGAACAAAGTTTAAAAAACATTCAACACCTAAATGCTGAAGGAAGAATCTGTGTGCGGAGAAATACTTCTTAGTGACCTACCAGCCAAACACCTCTGCGACGGTGTCAGTGTTGAACAAACACGCCTGACGATTGCAGTGAGGGAGAACTTTCCCTGAGGGTTAATTAGGCCATGGTCTCCCAGAGCTCGGGCATGGGCTGGAGGATGGAGTGAAACGTCTAAGGAAGAAGACGTTCACTCTAAATTGGTTACAATTACAAAACGGGGACAAGTCCTGAGTGGGTACAAAAGGCAGCTGTTACTCAGATAAGCTGGGAGGAGGAAGTCTGCAGTGTGAACTACACAGAGGCTCTGCTCACCTTTCAGTTAACAATGTTCTTAAGTAATCTTTGTTCGTCCACTTGATAATGTTTTCAAGTGCCCAGATTTGAAGCTGATGCTATATGAAATTGTTTACGTCTGAAAGGAGAAAAATATAGCCTACTTTTGTCAAGAAGTTCTCACATTACATCTTTCAGATATTATTGGGCCAGCTGTCCTCTGACATCCACATGTGCGCTGTGGCACGTCGGCGCGCGCACACACACGTACACCCACGCATCAATTTATGTACTTTTAACCACTGGACCATCTTCAGCCTCTGGGCTTTAACTCCCTTTTTTTAAAAGATTTATTTATTTATTATGCATGCAGTGTTCTGCCTAAATGAAGCCTGAATGCCAGAAGAGGGCACCAGATCTCATTACAGACGGTTGTGAGCCACAATGTGGCTGCTGGGAATTGAACTCAGAACCTTTGGAAGAACAGCCAGTGCTGTTAATCTCTGAACCATCTCTCTAGTCGCCCCCACACCAATTTAAAAAGCATACCATAATAAAAATTTAAAAGATGCTAGTTTATTCCTCAAAGGGGATAATTTTATTTCTACCAATTGGTTGGACATAATTTCTTAAAATTTTAACATGATAGCTTGCCTCCAGAACACTATTACTATGCCCAGTTTAGTTCTCAATCATTGCTGAACACCACACCACTGAACAATACCATCCCAAGGGCAAAGTGATGTTAGAATCTTGCATGACTTTCTGTAACATGAGGGCCTGCTCGTTGGGGTTTATGTCCTGCCCGGTTCCCCAGCCATTTAGTCCCAGAGAAAACTCACACAGAGGTCTCCATAAGATTATAAACTGATTGACCCATTAGCTCAGGCTTCGTATTAGCTCTTAAAACTTATATAGCCCATTATTCTTATCTATGTTAGCCACATGGCTCAGTACCTCTTTCAGCGAGGCAGGCCACATCCTGCTTCTTCGGTGGTCTGGGCAGGAGTGGGGAAGAATGGGCTTCCTCCTTCCCAGCAATCTCCTGTTCTCATCGCCCCACCTTTACTTCCTGTCTGGTTGGCCCACCTATACTTTCTGCCTGGCCAATCAGAGTTGATTTAAAACATGAGTGACAGAATACAGACAATTCTCCCGCACCAACTTTCTTTGATCCATAGGAAGGAAGTCTGTGATGTCAGTAGGTAAGTGTTAGTTTAAGTGTTCATGCCATCTACAAAGCTTTCGGAGGCCCTCACTCACCTTGTTCTCTGAGTAAAATTTTCAGAACATTCCTATATTCATTTCTATCTCTTTTGAGCTTTTTGTTAAAAAAAAAATGGATGTGGGTACATCCATTTTTGTTGTAAGACATTATGTATATCCTTGTTTTTTTCAGTATAATGTATCAATATCCTTTTGAATCTTAAAGCTTTTTGATGTAGGAGGTCCTTCTGTTTATGTGTTGCTTTCATTGGTTAATCAATAAAGAAACTGCTTGGCCTGAGAGGGCAGAACTTAGGTAGGTGGAGAAGACAGAACTGAATTCTGGGAGGAAGAAAGCAGAGTCAGAGAGCTGCCATGGAGCTGCCAGGTCAGACATGCTAAATCTTTCCCGGTAAGCCACGACTTCATGGTGATATACAGATTAATAGAAATGGGTTAAACCAAGATGTGAGAGTTAGCCAATAAGAGGCTAGAGATAATGGGCCAGGCAGTGATTTAAATAATACAATTTCTGTGTGGTTATTTCGGGTGTAAGCTAGCAGGGCGGCCGGGACAAACAAAGGGCCACCCTCTCCCATGCAACAGCTTTTGTTTGTTTTGTTTTTATGCTTTTTGAGGCAAGGTTTCACTGTGTAGACCAGGCTGGCCTTAAACTCAAAGAGATCCACCTACCTCTGTCTCCCTCCTGAAAGCTGGAATTAGAGGTGTGGGTCACTACCACCTGGCTTTAAGGCTTTTAATATACTTAAATTTTTCTTTAAGGCTCTTAATATAGTTAAATTTTTGAAACTATTTGTTGGAGAAATATTACTTTCATTTTTGTTTAATCTATTAATTTTAATAATTTTTTCCTTAAAAGTATCACATAAAGACCTAAAGGTGGGAGAGGATTGAAACTAATCTTTCATTCTTTTCTTTCAGAAACAAACCATATAGATTATTAATTACTCAGTAACATTATTTCATTTATCCTAGAAGAAAGTCATATTAAAGTGCATGTATATATGGATGTGACTCACAACCCTTTCCTCATTCAGGAGACTGTTTGGTTTCAAAATTTATTAATTCAAATTATATCACATAATATTTCAGCATAGTATTTGGCCTCCAAATACTTGCAGTACCTGAGGGCAATACTGACATAGGCACCATGGCTCAATAACTAAAAGTAAACAAGTCCAAGAACTTTCTGTGAAAGTATTTGTTCAGTTGCTAAGTATCTCTAAGACTCACTGAGAACACTGTGCAGAAAATACAGCCTTCCGAGCCAGCAAGCAGTAGCACAAACTTCTGCAATGATGACACTAAAGAGGTCTGAATATTGCTTCCACTCTTAATTGGATTTCCTCCCCTCCTCTTTTCCTAGCTGGTCTTTGCTTCTAGACCTCATCATTCATATTTCTATTTGGGATGTTCACTTTTCTTTTGCAAAAAAGTATAAGCAAGAAGCTATTTTGGTTTTCCTTAATAGGTTTTGAAAATGAAAAGAAGACTAATTTTGCAAACAAGTGCACAAAGGCATTCCTCTTCCAGAGACTCCCATATCTGCCAGTTATTGCCCCTGGCATTCTAATAACTTCTTTAAAACAAGTCATTTTTGTGTCCTGTCAGAAGCAATACATCATTCACTCTCAGTGCAATGGAGGGTAGTAGAACAATAGAAAAACAACCTATGGAAAGATTGAACATCAATAAAGAAAAAAAGATTCCTTTCATTCACCTGGGGCCCATTTCCAAATGTTGAAGCCAAATACATATAACTAGGATTATAAAGAGCAATAAATTTTTTCTCACAGATGAGGAAAAAAAGAAACTTAGAAGGAGAAGGATAAAGCTAAACCTAAGAACTGGGTGGTAGACAGAGTACTTCTCTCCATGAAGTTAAGAGTGGTGTGCTCAGACAGGAGGGTGTGCCCTCAGAGCCCACAGATCCACTCACAGTCTTGCCACTGTGTAAGCTTCTCTTATCTGGGGCTGATTTTCTATCCAATTAAGGTCTTAAGTACTACTTCCTTTAAAAGAAATTTCCATATATAAAATGATACAGTCACTTCAGATAATTACACATTTTCTACTTTCTCTCAAAAGGAATTAAAGCACACCATCCATGTACTGCTCCCCATTCCCCGTCAGGCTGTCAATTCAGATGACATCCAATGTCCACGGGTGGCGGGGGGAGGAATTATTAAGAAGTGTAGCAATTCCAAACTGTCAGAGGGTTATGATCAAATGTATAAAATCAAGATATTCCAAGTAGGCTTGATCCATCCCTTGAGAAAATACTGCTCAGCTCTATATTGCAGCCATATCCACACAAAGCTAAGATGCTAATTTGGTTAAAAAGCTTCCTGAGAACTAGTTAGTGTATCTAGTGTGCAACTATGGTAGGGTATTCTTCAGGAAGAATGGGAGTACATTGTACTATCACCCAGTTAGGAACACAGTCTACTGTGGTCTTGTAGAAAAAAAAAATAAAACAAAAAGGTACAGATAGCATTTGCTTCCAAACAACTTCAAGAAATTAAATAAATGCCCAGTGGTTCTCTCCAAAACAAGATAAAGAAAGAACTGGTAACTGTGACTCATAAATGTTCTGGCCTAAAATGACAAGGGAAGTTTAAACTTCATTCATAGAAAGAAACATTTAATCTTGAGACAATAAATACAAAAGAGCACTGATGTGGTTGGAAGGAAAATGGGAATGAGTGTGGGGAGGCTGAGTTCTCCTAAGTAGCAATGTAAAAAGAAGGCTGGAGTGTAAAGCAGAGAAACCAGCATAGACACCATTGATTATGTAACTCGCTAGCTTAGTGGCAACCCCTTTCTCTTTTTCTGTAGTAAAACTTAAAAACCTTTCCATGAAAATAATTTCAAACAGAAAATTTACAAAATCAGTAGAGAAGATTCCTACGTGCCAGGCTCACCAATTTGTACTGCTTTGCCTTTGAGCTTTCTATGTTCTCTACATGGATGTGTTTGTCTTTAATACTTCAGTGTCCGTGCCCTAGACACACAGGAACTGTCTCGGTGTCTTCTCAGGTTTGTCTGACTTTCTCATTGGTGATGCTCATTTTGAACCCAACAAAGTACTGCTTAATTTATGGGCAGATAAGCAGAAATATGCAGATATGTTAATAGAATGTAGTCCCTAAGATTTAGCCCCCCAATGTGACATTTGTCCATACCAGTTTTTACTGCGAATGAAGCAATGGTTAATTTGCTATCTCTAACAGTCCCTCTAAATCAATTAACAGAAATGAAGACCAAGATCTTAAAGAGCCCCCCTTTCTTCATTCATATACTAAGTTATTCCTGTTTTATCTAACTTGCTATATAGTATAGCACTATCATAATTTATTTTGATTGTCAAATTGTCCTAAATTTGGCCATTAAGAAATACTTCATAAGGACTTTTCCGTTCTTACAATGCCTCTTTTTCCTTCCTTCCTTTCTTCTCTCCCTTTCTTTCTTTCTTTTGAGCACTTGTCTATTGCTTACAGCAGTGGTTCTCAAACTTCCTAATGCTGTGACCTTTTAATGCAGTTGCTCATGTTATGGTGACCCCCCAACCATAAAATTATTTTGTTGCTACTTTATAATTGTAATTTTGCTTCTGTTATGAATCGTAATGTAAATATCTGTGTTTTCCAACAGTCTCAGGAGACCCCTGTGAAAGACAGAAAACCACTGGCACAGAACAAGCTGCTCCAGCTCATGTGAGGGTTTCAGTCTGCTGTCCTCCAGAGCAACCATACCCCACTCCTCGGGGCTCTGGTCTCGTCAGCAGCTCATGTGAGGGTTTCAGTCTGCTGTCCTCCAGAGCCCCATACCCCACTCCTCGAGGTTCTGGTCAGCAGCTCATGGAGGCACGGCATGGAGCCACTCAGGCCCTCCGTGGCGCTTCCTCTCAAGCACTCCTTCCTAGCACCCGCCTTGCTTACATACTTGCTCAATACTACAAAAATGTAAAGGTCTCAGGATTACTATATTACACATATTTTTAAAAGTATTCAAAAAGATCTGCTTCAGTTAAAATCCTTTTCCCCTTGTTCTGGGGCATAAGGTCAAATATGATATTCCAACATCACTTAAATGTGACTATTTGAAATACAGACAGCTTGTCTGTCTGTGTTCAGGGCCTAGGATTTCGCCTCCATCCTTGACTTTAACATGACAGACTTCCTGAAGTTATGCTTGCACTAAGAAGAGTACTTTCTAGGAAATGCCCCTGAATTTGTTACTTCGCTAAATTTCTCATTTTTTCCCTTTATTTGCCCCACCCTCCCAGGCTTCTTTTCTGAAACTTCAGCTTTCTTGAATATAACCAACTTTAATTCTTTCTGTGTTTCATTTTACAAAAAGACAGTTTAAAATAAGTACTTTAAAATGCTTCACTCTATACTAGAAATCTATTTCTGCTTAAATAATTCACCTCTATGATTGGTAGCTACAAGAACATTATCTCATACAGTTTATGGGACCCGGATTCTGGAAATGGATAGCTGAAAGAGTCTGACTCAGCATCAAAGCGTTGCATCCAAGCTAAAGGATGGAGCTATAGTAAGTACCTCAAGACTGACTGAGACTGGAAATCTACTCCACCCCTTGTAGGATGTGGCTGACAGTTCTCAGGTTATCTATTACTGACTGTGGCAGATGCCCCAGTACCAGCTTATGGACTTCTCTAGAGTCGCTCACAACACAGCAGCAAAGTATCCAAGAGACCAAGAGAGAGTGTCAAAGCCCTACGGTAGTGATACACCTTAACTCTGATACATGGCGGGGCTAGAAGACGACAAAGGATGTCAAAACCAAGACATATGGAGCTAGCTACTGCATATTATTTCTTACAGAAAGAATGCCACATAATACCTATTCATATTCATGTCTTAAAAGTATATTGAGAATAACAATCAATAGTTCACAGAGAGCAATCACTTTGTATATGTGAAACACTCTACTGGACATAAGTGATACAGATCACTAGCCATTTAGGTAGATTCCAATAATTTGTAATTACAAACAATAGATAACCCAATTCTTACACATTTTTATGATTCAAAAGCAAAGTGTTATAAAATCTAGTCTGACTCACCAATAAATTCTGTTCAGGAGTGCTGGTTGGCATGCTTTTGAAAGGAAGTCTTACTGTGCCTTTTTCCTGCCATTTCCTGCTATGACAGCCTATTACCCCAGGCTAGCCTTGAACACATGATTTTCCTGCTTCAGCAAGCATGCGCCACTATATCTGGACCCCTTAATACAACTTTTAAAACAGCTTTATGATGTATTTTTTAAGCACTTGATGTAAGTGATATACAATAATTCATGATTATCACCTGTATCCCACTAAATCTAAGGAACAGAGAGAGATAGCAGTAACAGTAAGCAAAAAGTAGGTGCTAAACGGGGGAAAGGGAACAACTGAGGCGAGTGAGACAAATGTTATGGTAGAATCTGCTAAAAAAAAAAAATAAAAAAGAGGTAACCACTAGGTAAAAATAAAATAAACAATAAGCCATTTTTTAAATGTCTATGAAAAGGTTCAAAGTTCAAAAGCTATTTAAAGAAATTTAGTTGCCAGGTAATACTGGAAAAAGCCATAGGCCTTACCATTTCTATAAAACAGTAGAAAGATGAATTGTATTACACTTGAGATAATACCGTATTAATGCTTTATTTCCCAATTACATTTGGGTTATACAGGCAAATATCTTTGTTCTTAGGAGAGAGTATATGCTAAGGTGTTTAGCCATGAAATACCACATGTCTGCAAATGCAGAGACAGGTGCACAGGCATGTGTGTGTGTGTGTTTGTGTGCGCGCGTGTGTGCGTATGGTCCTGTGCCTACAAAACATAACTGGTAAATCTACATAAATTATGAAAATTGATTTTCTCAACTTGATTGGATTTGGAATCACTTAGGATCCGGGCATGTTGGTGAGGGCATTTCCACAGAGATTTAACAGGGGAGGGATGAACCCTCCTAGACCTAAAATCCAGGCTGCATAAAAGAAAGGGGAGGAAGTAAATTGATCATTAGAATTTGAACTCTTTCTGTTTCCTGACTCACACAGAATGTGAACTGCCTCCTCACACTCTTATGGTCTTGCCTTGTTTGTCATAAAAAACTACTACACTGTTAGAATAAATCTGTTCGAGTTGATCAATAAATATTCATCTGACCAATCATTCATTTTACAGGTATTTATTTAGTGTGCTGAGATCATAACAACAAGCAAAGAGAATTCCACTTCTCAAGAATCTAATATTAGGATGAGAATCAGGCAATGAATGAGTAAATGATTTCACTGCATACATGAACAGATGGGTGATAGAGTAATGAGCTGTGGCATGCATACACACATTTCCTTTTATAATCAACTACTGCCTCTTCTAACCATTTAACCTCCACCTCTTTAGACATAAACCTGTTGCCTGTGATAAGATCTCTTTAACAGAAGGTTTAAGTTAAGAGTACCATGCCTCCTGGGGTCCCAGGAACACCCTTTCCTAGTCTAGGACCATCAGAATGGCTGGCTAAGCAAACGGGTGTAAATGAGTCAGCCGTTTACTAGCAGCTGACACTCTCCTCACTGATACCTAGAGCAGACTGGGAAGTGTTATTACATGGGTGTTAGCACAACTATCCCTGGACACATTTGACACAGAAGTAGGGATTGTTTTAAGGTGGCTTGGTTTTCAGGGTAACATAACGTTTTACATCATATTCTACTCCAGATTCTTCAGCCACTAGGTACCACTACACAGCAACACTGAGACTGTACACAGCAAGGCTGTGGCAAAGCAGAAAAGATGGTATTCTGCAAAAGTTCCACTAGCAAACTTTCCAACAGTGAGCTACTTACTTTAATTAGAGCTTAATTATATTAGTATATAATTAACAATGCCTCCTCAATCCTAAGTGATCTTTCCTATAATTTCACCATTTAATAACATCAATTTGTTTAATGACAAAACTTGTCATATTTTCAGTGACTTTAAAAAAAATCAGAATTTTACTTTTATTTCACTTTAAAAGCTAAAGCATTCAATAGTCCTATTCTCTATACTACCTGACCAGTGTTCATCAAGATCCAGTATTAACTCCTTGTATTTCACAGTTGCTTACATCTTGTATTCTAACTGGGAAACAGATTTAGAAAATCAAGAATATCACAAAAATCATGCTGTTTATTCAGTTTTACATAAAGCTTAAACACTTGTAGTGTCAAGAGTAACAAGTAGAAATGACTGGCTCAAAATACTTTCAGGGGACTAGAGAGATGGCTCAACCATTAGGAACACCAACTATTCTTCTAGACAACCTAGGTTTGGTTCCCAGAACCCATGCTAGCTGCCTCACAACTGCCTGTAACACCAATTCAAGGGGTCCAGCATCTTCCTCTGGCCTCTTCTTGAGAACTGGCATGCTTACTGCATATGCTCACACAAACATGCACACATACAAATAAATAAAAATGAATTCAGATGAATAGGAAGGTAAGGGTGCATAGATCTGGGAAGAACTGATGGGGAGGAGTTAGGGTAAATATGATCGTAATAGACTGAATAAAATTCTCAATGAAGACAAATATTTACTTAAAAAATAACATTGAAAATCAGAATGATGTAGATATATGGATAATGTCAAAGAAGATTCAAAAGTATTTTTTATTTTATGTTTGTGGGTGTTTTGACTATATGTATGTTTGTGCTAGTGCCTGTGAAAGCCAGAAATGGGCATCAGATACCCTGGAACTGGATTTACAGATGGCTGTGAACTATCATATAAAAGGGTGCAGAGAACTGAATCTAGATCCTCTGAAAGAGCAGAAGCTAGAGTTCTTAACCACTAAGTCATCCTTCTATTTCCTAAAAAAAAAAAAAAAAAAAAAATTAAAGAAAATGTTTTTAAAAATGAGTAATTATTTTAGGATCTCTAGGGAAGGAGTAAATATTATTTTCCCTATTACTATCACTGAACATGTGACACATCAGACAAAAAATAAGAGAACTTTAAAAGGTAGACAGAAGCTCAACCAACTAGGGACTTCAGTATAAAGATGACATGGCATGAGTTCTCATACATCCCAAAGCTGATGACTAAAGAGGCTGGCAGCCTGGAAATGTCAACTGCCATAGCTAAAATGACCCCTAAGTCTTTCTAAAGAAAGAATTAAAAAAAGCAGGAATAACCTACCAAGATAGCCAACTCTGCCATTGACCTTGGGGAAATCTAAATACAATAATTTAAAAATTGGCAGATAAAATACTACACAATTACTTTTATGTGAAAGAAATTAATTTTAATATAACGATATTGGCAGGTTAAAATGAGCAGGTAGATAAATATCATGCAAATATCATGTTTTTAAAACACAACAGGCTAGCTAACTCAGATTCAATTAAGTAGAACTTAGAGTGAAGAAAATGATCAGAGATGGTCTTGACATAATGAAAATAGGGCCAATTCACCAATAAACATGGTATCTTAAATATGCATGCACCAGACAACGAAGCTATGGTACATTTGAAGCAAACACCGACTGAACTTAAAAGGAGGCACGAATTTACAACTTCATTTACAACTTCAGTTAAAATTTTACTACCATTCTCTTAATTGATTAAACTAGAGAGAAATTCAACCAGGACAAAGAACAAACACATCAAGAATACATTTATCAACCTCATGCTCTTTTATCATATCCACAGAACATACTATGGACCACAAAATAAACAAAACACAAAGATAAATCCCAAAAGAATTAAAAATGAAACAGCATTTTCCTAGAACTGAACTCAGTGTGAAAGCCACATAAAAACAGAGCAGTTCTTAAGATCCAAACATCTACCAAAGTAGTCCATGGGTTACGGAGAAGTTCTTGATTAATTCTAAAAGAATATGTTACATTGAATAAACATAAAAACCAAACATTTACAGGACACACACAATAAGAGGAAGGTTTAGATGAAACTTCTAACAGTGAAGGAATGCTAACGGAGAGCCACACCTGGTCAATTTTCAACATTCTTATTCCAAACATCCAAGAAAAGCCTAACTGGTTCAATATAAAAAGCAAGAAAATGCTTAAAACTACTAAGTTCTTTAAAAAATATCAATGAAATTTACAAAGGTAAAGAAAACACAAATTACAAACAGCAATAAGAAACAGAGAATATCATTACTGACTCTGTAAAGGACAACAGCCTATAAGACACATGAAAACACTCAAGTACACTATAAACAAATGTGAAAGTTTACTCAGATAAAATTCAGCAATTCACTGAAAGATATAAAGTACCAGGAGTCACATAAGAAAAAACACCTAGCCAACTGTCCTATCTACATTAATCAATTAAGACAACAAAACACCAGGCCCAAATGGTTAGAGGTTTATTCTAACAAAAAGGGGGTGGGGAATTTTTAAAAAGCAATATTTCACAATCTCCTTAAAAGTAAAATAAAAACAAAGCCAGCAAAGTGAATGCTTTCTTTCCATCTTCCTTCCTCCCCCCCCCTTTTTTTTTAAGACAGGGTTTCTCTGTTTTTAGAGCCTGTCCTGGAACTAGCTCTTGTAGAACTCACAGAGATCCACCTGCCTCCACCTCCCAAGTGCTGAGATTAAAGGCATGCACCACCAGCGCCTGGCAGGAATGTTTTCTGCCTTCTAACCGTTCTCCACCTACAGCACATACAGAAGCTGAAACACAGTGAACTCCCTTTGGCGCAGTGTTCTACATACTGACTGACTACATCAAGTACCCTCCTGTGCGCTTGTGCAATTTTACAAGGCCTGATCACTAGGGAGGTGGAAAGAGGGTGGGTGGTCTCTGTCTGTACCATTTGCTACATTTGTACACGAATCTGTAATTGTATCAGATATCAAAATTTCAAGGAAATAGCTAGTAATCTTATAACAGCAAAATATTAATAAATTCTAGTATCACCTATACCACATAAGCAAATCTGAGAACTGGGGATATAGTAAATCACTTGCCTAACATATATGAGGTTCTGGATTCTAGTGTCCAATACCACAACTCCCCTCACAAAGCAAAAATTGCCATAATAAAATTTAAGAGACATTTAAAATAACAATTTGGTTGAAGTGCTAATCTAAGATTCCACAGAACTGCTAGTTTAGTAGCAAACATCACAGCTGCACTCAAAGTGCACACTAACACAGAGGACACACTAACACAGAGGACACACTAACACAGAGGACACACTAACACAGAGGACACACTAACACAGAGGACACACATTATCACAAATTATCACAAATACCATTATTGATGAACGCAGCTCTTGCCAGGCTTTACTTTGTGCTTTTAGGCTGAGGGTAGAGAACACAGTGGCCAATGTTCTCTTTTGGCCTCCATAGGCACCAAGCACACACGTGGTACAAAGACATACATGCAAGCAAAGCATACATACAAGTGGTACAAAGACATACATGCAAGCAAATCATACATACAAAATAAGGATTATTTTTAAGTTGAAGATTATATCAATTAATGATTAATGACTACCTTATCTGTCATTACTGTTCGTTCAGTTACCAATAGTCAGATCCTGGACATATGGACATATATTTTTAATTTAATCACTTAATAATACATTTTAAGTCCAGAGTTCAATCTTTCATCCTATTAGAACAAGTAAATAAAGGTCACAGAACATGATTTCAGCTCTCAAAAAATCCATGAAGAAACATGATTAGCTAATGGAACTGGGGACAAGATAATGAGACATCCAAACAGATACCAATGAGCAACGAAGTTCTAGAGCCACGCTTCTTACTTCAGACACAGAAAAGAGTGCATGTGTCGGAGGGACAGCAAGCAACCAACTGTAGTGAAAATGTGGATCAGAATAAAAGTCTAAAATATGCAAGAGAGAAGCAAGATCATGACAGGACACAGTTGAAGAATTTGGATTTTATCCAGGAGTAGTGGACTATGTTGAAGAAGGTTCTGAAAGGATGTTGATTTATGCTTTAAAAAGACTTCTCCATGAACTGTAGGCTCAATATCCTTTCTTTACAGCTAGTATCCACTTATGAGTGAGCACATACCATGTTCATCTTTCTGGGTCTGGATTGCCTCACTCAAGATCTCACTGTTTTTTTACTGCTGAATACTACTCCAATGTGTAAATGGTAACAAGGTGAACCCTAAGAAAAACATACATAGATCCACCTGGAAAGGGGAAATAGACAAGATTGCCTAACAAAATTGGGAGCATGAGAGTGGGGGAGAAGGGAGGGTGGAAGGGGAAGAGGAGGGGAGAAGGGGAGGGGGGAGGAGAATGTGAGGGAACGGGAAAGTAGAGATGGAGGAAGGACAGAGAGGGAGAGCAAGGAAAGAGATATTTTGATTGAGGAAGCCATTATGAGGCTAGCAAGGAACCTAACACTTGAGAAATTCCCAGGAATCCACAAAGACAACCCCAGCTAAGACCCTAAGCAATCGAGGAGAGTATGCCTGAATTGGCTTTGTCCTGTAGTCAGACTGATGACTATCTTAAATGTCACTATAGAACCTTCATCCAGCAACTGATGGAAACAGAGGCAGAGACCTGCAGTGGAGCACTGGGCTGAGCTCCCAAAGTTCAGTTGAAGAGAGGGAGGAGTGAGAATATGAGCAATGAGGTCAAGACCATGATGGGAACACCCACTGAAACAGTTTGCCTGAGCTAATGGGAGCTCACCAACTCCACATGACAGGGAAAAAACAAGCATAGGCCCAAACTAGTCCCTCTGAATGTGGGTGACAGTTGTATGGCTGGGGCAGACTGCGGCACTACTGGTGGCGGCACTATGATATATCCCTATTGATTGTAAGGCTTTTTAGGAACCTATTCTCTTTGGATGGATACCTTGCTCAGCCTAGATATAGTAGGGAGGGCCTTGGACCTTCCCCAAAGCAATGTGCCTTATCCTCTCTGAGGAGTGGATAGATATGGGAGGTGGAGAGAATGGGAGGAGGAGAGGAGGGAGTGAGAACTGAAATGGTTATATAAATGAAAGATAGTTTGTTTTCTTTTTTAAAAAAATAATAAAATAAAGTCAAGCAGTGGTGGCACACACCTTTAATCCCAGCACTTGGGAGGCAGAGGCAGGCAAATCTCTGTGAGTTCGAGAACAGCCTGGTCTACAGAACAAGTTCCAGGACAGGCTCCAAAGCTACAGAGAAACCCTGTCTCGAAAAACAAAAACAAACAACAAAAACAAAACAAAAAAACCTACTCCAGCTAGTGAGCTAGTGAAGAGAACTGAGATTCAGAGACATATGAAATGGCGAAGGAGTGATGAAGATTTGGACCCTAAGGCATCTGTGGTGGGAAACAAGTGGTTCAGCAATCTCAAATCACAGTAATTACCTAATTACCAAGAGGGTGAATGAAAAGTGTTAAGAATGAGAAACTTTTACTTGAGTCAAGACCTAGTGGTCAAAGCTAAGCAGGCCAGATCATGAAAGTCCTTACCTGAAAAGCAGTGGAGTAAGATTCCACACAGATTTTGCTGATTTAGCAAGCCAGTCTCTCCAGGCACACCCCAGACTTCTCAACACTGACTGAGATGATGAACCCTAGTTGAGCGCTCAGCAGCCCTAGGGGCCTGCCCAGCAACCACAGACAATGATTGCTTTACAAGGACAATGAATTCAGGTTAAAGTTTCTTTGTGGTTTTAGTTTTGTTGTTTTGGCTTTGGAGAAAGGGTATTTATTCTGTAGTACTGAGAAACCTGGTAGCTCAGCTGACCTCAAACTTAAGTGAATCTCCTGCCTCAGTCTCCCAAGTACTGGGGTTACATGCATGAGCAAAGTTTATTTTGTTTTCAGGCACCTTTGAGCAAAATACTGGTCTTCCTATTTTTGTTTCCCAAAACCAACTAGGAAGCTACTAGGACCAATAACCAGGCCAATCCTGTGACAAAAGAGACTCACACACTCCATATTCTACGTATCATTGATCCTGCAAAAGATAAACGTTCCTCTCAATCTTAATCAGTTTTCACATCTGCCTAATTCATTGTCCCACTGATACCCTCCATCCTTTGAATTGTGCCCCAGAGATTTCATTTTACATGGGAGACAAATATTCTCCTTAGTCCTGTTAAGAAACAATGCCTTTCAACATACATTAGGCATTCCTATAATTAAACCACGTGTAACATACCCAAACCTTCACATCCATCAACGTCAAGAACAGAAGCACCTGTTTCTATGTGCTAAGCCTGAATATGGTAAAGAAGCACAATTTTGGTGAAATTTATGATCTCAAAGTCACAAAGATGGATGAAAGCTAAAAACAGAGTAGCGCTTGCCTATAATGCGCAAAGCCCTGGGCACAGGTGAAGGTGGTTCAAGACTAAAGCTGGGTGGTGGTGGCACATGCCTTTAATCCCAGCATGGGGAGGTGGGTGGAGTGGGGGACAGAGACAGGTGGATCTCGGTGAGTTTGAGGCCAGAGCGAGTTCCAGGACAGGACAGGACAGGACAGCCTCCAAAGCCACAGAGAAAGCCAGTCTCAAAAAAAAAGCTCAAGGCTAAGCACCAAGTTCAGTGCCAACCTGGGCTATATAAGACGCTCTCTTAAAAACCTGGGATATATAAGACTCTCTCTTAAAAACCTGGGATATATAAGACTCTCTCTTAAAACCTGGGATATATAAGACTCTCTCTTAAAACCTGGGATATATAAGACTCTCTCTTAAAAACCTGGGCTATATAAGACTCTCTCTTAAAAACCTGGGATATATAAGACTCTCTCTTAAAAACCTGGGATATATAAGACTCTCTCTTAAAAAAAAAAGTAGAAAAGAGAAAAGAAATAAAGGCTAAAAATAATCTATTCAAATGTTAAATATTGAAGGAATTCACTCAAAGAACTAATATACATCCATGGGGAAAAAGATTACAGAATTAAAAGCTGATGTTAAAGACTACTTATAGTTATCCTGAAATTAGCCATGCCACTAAATCAAATATTGTATATTATGAATATTGACCACTGGCAAAATACAAACGTGTATATGTACATATTTTATTTAGTACTACTAAAATATGTTGCTGTATACTAATAGAAGAAAGACTATATACAAAAATACCAGAATGTCATCTCTAAGGAAGAATTTGATCTTTCTTTTTTGTGCTTTTATTTCCCTGTAATTCCAAACATTTTTATACACAGAAAAAGTCCAAAATATATTACTTTTAAAAATCAATAATCATAACACACCAACTATCTTGTTCAATAAAATTTACATATGGTTTGACATTTAATATTCTTGTTCTAAAAAAACAACAAAATAAACAAACCCATACTGGTTCCAAGTCCTCCAGGTGATCACCTAAGAACACGGGTAATTAACAAAAGCCAAAACCCTCAAGACTTCTATAAAACTACCACTCACTCAAATGGCTCCTCAAATAGTCGAACCAGTCTCTCCAATTAGCCATCTCTTTCAAATGCTTAACAGCACTATCCAAAGTAAAGGTTATATGGTAGATGCCAACTGCCATACTGATAGTATATATTTGCTTTGGACAGCAGTCTTTATGTATAAAACAAAATCAAACGGAAATTTTTTTAATGTTCTATATAAAGAGATTTACTCTGTTAATTTGCTTTAAGGTATACCTGCATATTGTTTGGGTAATGCACTAAGCTCATAACATAAACGATAAAACTATCAGGAAGATACTCAGCACCCAAATAACCACAGAGAAATCAAGAAGGAAAATCACCCTCAAAGGTTATGTAATGAAGTACGACTCATCTGGAATAAAGATGAGCCTGCCTCACTCAGAGTAAGTCTGGCTCCTTTCAAGAGTCTGCTCCCTCCTGGGGGAAGGTGTGTTAGGGACTGAACTTGGGGTTTTACATGTGCTAGACAAGACTGGGCTGTGCCTTGAGCCTAGCTCCCTTTGGAAAAATCAATGCTTAGTCTTTTTAAAGTTAGCTTTGGAAATAATATTTCCATCATAATTTCACCAGAAAGAATTCCTTAGTAACAAGCCTGTATTGGCAGAAAAACATTCTGAACCAGCTCAGTGGAGTATTTCCTTGATGTATACTATATAGCATAAATGTGTAAGCAGAATAGTTTATAGTCCCAAGAAAACTACTGTCCTAGACTTTTAGTTTTAAGCCATAGCTGAAAAGTTGTCTCAGAGAATATTTTTAAAGGGAACAGTGTCAGTAGCAGTCGAGCAATAGCAGTAGTAGTTCTGTATCTGAGAAAACTGTAGACTCTCCCCATCTAAGTAAAGTGCAGTGCTAGACAGCTTCCAAATCAATTTTAGATGTGCGGTCTGTCCTCTGGGGCGCTCCAGTCTCTGCAAGCAAGGATGCTGAAGCTCTACACTAAAATGATCTTCTCTAACCTGCACTGCAAATTAGGAGATGGCTTCTTCTTATGGTTAAGGGCTTATACCTAAACTTTGTCAAAGAGTAGAAGTGGACCTAAAGGCGATGCACCTAGCAAACAGCCAGCAGGCAGAGAGCTGGAGAAGAGGAAAGGTCATGGGGAGGACACTCACAAATAGTCTTGCTCGGCACTTGTCACATACTGTAGCAGCCACACTGAGTGGAACTCTTTCCGAACTGTATTTCTCCTCTGGTCAGAGACCACTAAAGCTGCTCTATTATTAAGCATGGCTTTTTAATAAGAGGTTGAAGGTTTCAGGACCTAGGCAGGCCTGAGACAAATCAGACAGTCCCGATTCCATCATTTAAAAACATGTATTTGTATTTAATTTTGTCTACACTGATTTAAACAGCTTTATTCCTCTAGTATATGTTATCCTAGAGCAGAAACTCACCTAATCTTTAATTAATTGAGAAAAATCAGATTACTCTGATTCAGCAGTGATTATATTAATTTTACCACAGTGCGAAGTTGTCTTTCCATGCAGAGTAATTAAGCAAAATTCCATATATTTTTTAAAGCTCTGCACTACACATCTTCCGTTCATTTCACAATCTCTATTAAAAGTGCACAGCATGGACTGTTAAACTTTAAGCAAGACAAGCAAGACCACAGATCTCTTCCAACACAGCAAATTAAAAGGTAGTTAAGAGTCACTCACATCCACACAACCTAAAACAATACTGCTAGCACTGCAGTGACAAAGAGGCTGCAGATTACAAAGGTCAGTTAAGTAAAAGAGGGCAAAGGCAGCAAGGCTCAAATGCTGAGAATCAAAACAAAAATAGATCCAATGCAGCACTCAGAGGATGAAGATCAATGAGAGTAGCAGCTCAGGATCTACCGGGTAAACATAATCTTGCAGACCTAATCTTGCAGGCCGTGACGAGGGGTGCTTTGTACCCCAACATCACCTCTGTGCTGGTCCTTGGCACTTGCTTTAATAATACTAATAAGCTCAAATCTGCATTAACAGAAGTAAGAAGACAGTCTATTGCCCCAGTTCAAAAAACTTGGCTGTCCTGGTAAAAAGTGAAAAGCTGCCTAAGAGGAGAGCAGAGAGTACTTAAGTATCCATGAGAAGGCAGCAGGTTGTCTTTCTGATGCAAACTACTTCTACAGCAACACAAATGCCCTTGTCTGCTCAACAGTGAAGGGCTTCAACTCCAGCCGAGAAGATGAGGTAGAGAAAGACTGTGATGTAAGCCATAAAACTGACAAAATATGAGGAACATTATGATTTAATGCTGTGACTCTAAGTACTAGAAGCAGTAAGACTGATACACATACATACAACAGCACAATTAATAAGCTAGATATTCAATCAATGAGGCAGTATTTTCTTAGCTTCATTTTATTCTGTCAGTGAAAATCTCAGGAAATCAAAGAGCCTGCTAGTTCTGTTTTCTTACCTGTGAGGACAGCTTTTGCTGAAGGATCTGCCAGGTCCAGAGCTGATTTCCCATCAGTGTTCCGAATGTTTGGATCAGCTCCGTGCTGCAGCAGCACTGTGCAGGGAAAGCAGAAACAGTATCTTACCTCGGGGATACAGAGATTATTTACTGCTAAGTGTCGCCTCGGCATGGTGTAGGCATAAACATACATTGCACAATTTTTTCTCTTTCAAGAAAAGAAAAAGGAAAAAGAAAAAAGAAAAAGCACTGCAGCAAAGAATCCTCTCTAGAGTAGAGCGAAGTTGGCAACTTATGGTACAGTATTATCACATGACTTGACATCATAAACATGAAACTAGAAGCTTGCCCTGGACAGTACCGCTCTGCCTCCCGAGGCAGCGGTTTGGGAGCTATGTGCTTGCTCACTGACTCGCTCGCTGTGAGATGTGCGAGCTGAAGCTGCCCTGTCTCTACCACTGTGACTGCTTGTTGCTGCTGCTGCACTGCTGAATTTCCTAATGCTTCCTCTCCTCAGAAGAGTTGTAATACTGTGCAGGCTTTAGTGGTTCACTGCTTTCCTAGGAAACTCACCATAAACACACTGGCTTGCTTCCAGAAGTTTAACTGATATAGTAATGCATGCAACTCCAGCTCTTGCAGCCATACAAAAAAAACAAAACAACCTCCAACTATCTCCTATAAATGACCCTCCATTAAAATTTTTAGAAACAGAAATCACTGAAATGCATGTAATAAAGCTATTTCATGAAAACCAACTGCAGAGAATCCTTCAGATTCAGAAGCTCTTATATGCCAGCTAAATAAAACATGGACATGGCATTTTGGTAAACTAAGCCAGCTCTGCTGTGTAAGAGTAGTGGAGGCTGGAGACTGCTGTCTTGGTATCACCTATCTGATATTTAAACATGTAAACGAAGCATCTCTAGTCAAATACCTGAAACCCAAAGACGTGAGGAAAGTCAATCTTTCCGAGCGCGTACCTATCACACAAGGAGAAAATTCTGTCTGACCTCGAGATAGATGAGCACGTAAATATAAAGTAAACCACTGTCGGGTTATGTATATACAGTATATGTGAAACACAAATGAATCTCATGGTTAGACTTGGATTCCAGCCTCAAAACATCTCATTTTTCATACATGCAAATATTCCAAAGTCCCAGGAGGTGGGGTGGGT
This sequence comes from Ondatra zibethicus, assembly GCA_004026605.1. Lineage (NCBI taxonomy): Eukaryota > Metazoa > Chordata > Mammalia > Rodentia > Cricetidae > Ondatra > Ondatra zibethicus. The sequence continues at coordinate 149,021 of PVIU01000226.1, forward strand.
CTGAACTGTGAAACACTTTGGTCTCAGACATTTCAGATAAGCAATACTTACATAAGATCTTTAGGGCCTGCTCTGATACTTAGCACCACGTAAAAAGTAAAAAGGTGAGGACAGCAGCATTCATCTGTATCACAGAGCTGGGGAACTGGGGACAGAAGGATCCCTGGAACTAGCTGGTCACAGTCTAGCCAATAAGTGAGAGACCATCTCAAAACATACAATGGAGAGTGTCTGAGGCCTCCACACACACAGGGACTCTCATTATGCAAACACACTCCTAATAGGCAACTACATACACATGCGCCCTCACCCCCAGTTCAGTTACAAATTTTGAGCGTCTACTGATAATCCTCAAAGTTTTTACTGAAATCATTCAAAGTTCTACACTGAAGCCCATATATTCTTTCGGAATATTTGGACGGTGATCTTCGTATTACTAAGTATTGAGTCCTGCTGTTTATAAAGCAGTTCTTTCTGTGATGCAGAAACCATCAAATCAATGGCTTTGCTACAACAGAGAGCTGACAGGGACAAGCATTCACATCTCTTGCCTTAGAGCCGGGGTAATCTTGCACTTGAGTAAGAGATCCTGCAGACGTCTAAGGCCATCCTCTAACACCTGCGGTTTTCTACAGGTTCAGTTGTCTAGAGCCAATCACAGTTTGAAAATATTAAGTAGAAAGTTTCAGAAAGAAGTAATTGTAAGTTTCAAAGCACACACCATTCTGAGTACCCTGTTTCATCCATCCAAGAGGTGTCCAGTCCTCTGTTCAGTGTATTCACATTGCATGTACTACCTCCCCACAAGTCACTTAGCAGTCATCTGAGCTCATCATCCTGGCACAGCATCACAGGGCTGATGTTCAAGGAACCCTTATTTTTCTTTAGTAATAGCCTCAAAGGTAACAGTAATGACACCGGTGAGTCAAAGATCTCAAAGGCAGGTTAACATGTTTTCTTTAAGTGAGAAGACAAAGTTCTCAACTTAAATGAAGAGAAAAATGTATATTAAGATCTATGGTAAGTCCTTAGTCATCAGAGAAATGCAAATCAAAACTACTCTGACATTCCATCTTACACCTGTAAGAATGGCCAAGATCAAAAACACTGATGACAATTTATGCTGGAGAGATTGTGGGGAAAAGGGAACACTTCTGCATTGCTGGTGGGAATGCAAGCTGGTAAAACCCTTTGGATGCCAGTGTGGTGATTTCTCAGAAAATTAGGAAACAACCTTCCTCAAGACCCAGTAATACCACTTTTGGGTATATATCCAAAGGATGCTCAATTGTGCCACAAAGACCTGTGCTCAACTATGGTCATAGCAGCATTGTTTGTCATAGCCAGAACCTGGAAACAACCTAAATGTCCCTCGACCGAAGAATGGATAAGGAAAATGTGGTACATTTACACAATGGAGTACTACACAGCAGAAAAAACGACACCTTGAATTTTGCAGGAAAATGGATGGAGCTAGAAAACATTATTTTGAGTGAGGTAGCCCACACACAGAAAGACAATTATCACATGTACTCACTCATAGGTGGTTTTTAAACATAAGGCAAAGAAAACCAGCTTACAAACCACAATCCCAGAGAACTCAGACAACAATGCGGACACTAAGAGAGACTTACATAGATCTAATCTACATGGGAAGTAGAAAGTATAAAAAGACAAGATCTCCTGAGTAAATTGGGAGCATGGGGACCTTGGAGGAGGGTTGAAGGGGAAGGGGAAAGGCAGGGAGGGGAGCAGAGAAAAATGTAGAGCTCAATAAAAATCAAAAAAAAAGAATAAAAAAATCCATGGTAAAGACAGATCTATGACTGAGACTGCAGAGAAAGGAGAAAGAAATCCATGCTAGTTATGCTGGTGCCCCTTGGTAAGGAAACTCTGGCACATACTTAGAACAACTTTCACTACAATAGAATAATTCTATCTTATTATTAGTCACCACTGAAAATCTGTGATGTGTACTAAATTGATTAAACTTCAATATAGATTACTTACACATAGTTTATATGGAAAGTACAGACTGCACAAGGTTTCAGGCATCCACTTTGATTCTTACCATGGGCCCTGTGTTATTGGTGGGGAGGGCACTTCTGTGAATCATTTAATTCTTGAACGCAGCAATAAACACCATCATTTTTTAGATGCTTCTAAGTTGGCTCAAGAGTCAGGAATAAAATAGTAATACAGTATCAAGCTGTTGTTACTTCATCATCCTGACGGCTATTATTGGTGGTCAACATGAATACATCTGGAATTAACTAAAAATCCAAGCAGTTGGGCAACACCAGATCATCTGGGGTCAGAACACCTACCCTAAATCTGGGCCAGCCTTTCTGTGACAGTCTACATAAAGAGCACAGAAAAAGCTTTTACTCTTTGTCTGCTTGCCCTTATTCTCATTGGCAAATCCATATATCCTCCTGCTGAGACATTCCTTCACTGGCCTTACAGCCTGCTTCTTTGGGATTATGTATAGTGAAGACCAGTTGAGATATCCATCCATGTGGACTGACCAATTCTTGGGACTTTCTGTTGAGAGACAGCCATTGTTGGACTAGCCATTGTTGGACACAGTCTGTAAGCCACTCTATAAGTCCTCCATATATATGTAAATTCCTCTAGAGAAGTCTGACTATATAATCAAAATGAAGAGCCTTTGCAGAAATTTTTTCTTAAAGTTCCAGATTGGTCTATAAGGCATCTCAATCATAAAACAGACTCAAGAATCAAAGAAATCAATACTTCTGCTTAGTTGTTGAGTGCTATGTGCAAAGAAAGGATAGAGAAACAAAAGGAACAGCTATCAGAAAAAACTGGCTTTTGTCCGTATTTGGGAACACCAGATCCTGCTTTAAATGGAGGTGAAGACATTTTTATTTAGCAGAATATGACAATTACATAATAGGAACTTTGATTCAGCAATTTTTAATAAGTGGTAGAGACAAAGTATTGAAAGCCTGACTGTGCCTCCAAAAAGGAACTAAATATTCAATCCTTCTCACAGTAAGTATCTTAACTATTATAACTTTCCTATTTTGCAAGAGAAGTTGGCAATTTAGTCTCAGTTTTATTCTGGGTTAGGTGGATTAAAACGTAGCAACTGTTCTGCTTGAAATGCATGGCTTTTAAACATTTTGTGGTCACGCTTAGCTCTTTCTTGGACCCAAACACAGGCACATCCTCAGCATAACAATGTCACAACAGAAAAGACCAGTTGAATTTCTTGAATCAACTGCTGCTAACAAAATTCATAGTAGAAAATATTTAACAATCTCAAGTTTATTAGAGATAGGTCACAAAATTAACTCCATAAAGTTTAGGTGTAAAGGTATGTGCAATTAAAAGATCAGAGGTCTAAATTTGTCTTTCACACTATGAGAGGGGGAAATGAAAAGATAAAATGTATGCCTAGAAGCTGAGCTTGAAGCCTGACAGTACCCACTACCTATAAGCTACTTAGAATATTTAAAGCACATATTAAAATGTAGATCTTTCAGTATGCAAGTTCCTCCAAAAGCTACAGATCAGTCCTACCAGTAACACATGGTAGCTACTCCACTACTGGGTACCTACCTCAGAGATTTCATCCAACCACACATCAAAGACACCTACCTGCACATTAGTGCACACTGCAGCACTTCCCACAGCAGCCGAGTCATAGACAACCTGAATGGCCTTCAACAAGGGAAATGCAGAAAGGAAATGTGCTTCCCATATACAATGGGGCAGGTTGCGAATATGAAAGTCATCGCTGGTGTGTTACACAGTACTCTTGGCAAGGACTTGTGTAGGACTACATTCTAATACAGCAAGAGTGCCATAAACAAAAGTGAAGGACAATGGCAGCTCTCAGGAATGCCAGAAGGTACTTTAGAGGTTGTATTTAAGAGTCAAATCTGATGCCTTAAAATGTACTTTCCAAGTTTGAAACCAACAAAGGTAATTTAACTATTAGCACAAAATGTAATTGGGGCCCATGTTGTATGGTCAATACAAACTCAAGCCTCTCAGAGTATCTGTATTATGCAAACATAATACAAAAGTAAAATATGAATAATATAGAATATAAATTAATGAGTACCGTGATCACCCATAATTTCCTTTATTTCATTTATTTATTGAGAAACGGCCTCACTATATAGCCCAGGCCTCAAACTCATGATCCTCCTGCCTTGGCCTTACAAGTTCTTGATAATTTATACTATCTTTAACCAACTGAGGTATGATCCAACCTTAAGCCACTACATTTTGACTCTTTCTACTTTTTCTACTGATGAACATCAACCTTATCATCTCCTTTTCAAGAGGGAAGGCTAAAAAAACTACAGCAGCTGACACAATAGATGGTTATAACTCAGGCAGGACCAAACTCTCAAAAACATTCCACACAAGCTATGACAAAGACATGTGATTTCCCTACCCAGTTTCTATTTATTTAGGAGAATCTATTGATTCAGAAAACACGATTTTAGGCATGTTGTCTTGTTTCAACACTATTGAACCCAGGTCCTCTGAGCCATCTTTCCAACCCCGAGGACCAATTTCTTTAAGTTATTTTCTTAATACATTGCAAAGCATCTTTACCCATTGAGCCACTTCATCAGCCTTTGTTTTGATTTTCTAAGCAACAAAAATTTTCATACTTTAGCAAAGTATATACTAAAGAACCAAATGTAAACAAATACTCTTCAATGTTAGAACTCTCATCAACATACATGGGATTTAAGCAATGAGGGTGCTAATAACGTTGCTCATTTGGTGGAGTGTGTATACCCACCATGTACCATACTCTGGGTTTGATTCCCAGCATTATAAAAACCAGGCATGGTGACCGCATGACTGTAATCCCAACACTCTGGAGGGAGAAGCAGGAAGATCAGAAGTTCAAGGTTATCCTTGGCTACAGAGTGAGCTCAAGGCCATCCTCAGCTATGTAAGATACTGTCTCAAAACACATATAAAACAGATAAGGGACAGAAATGGAGTGGTCTTTCTTTTTAACTGAAATACATAGTACACCCTTGCTTTATTTACAATGATAGTTCCTTCAACAGAAGTACATACTAATAGTGTAATATTATATATTGGCATAAATTATGCCATTAAAATAATGTATAAAACAATTTTTTCCATTCAAGATATACATTACTTACTAGGGACAAAAGTAGTCAAACTAATAAGAAGATTGAGTCTCACTATTATGTTAGTTTTTTTAACCATCAAGAATTGATTTACCACTAACAGTAAACATAATTGAAGTAACTGCTGCTAACGTATATAATAATGTGGCTCGTTGAATTTAAATTATACTTGAGAGTAAGCATTTTCAGTTTTGAGAAATGGCCAACTCACTTAGGTGGTAAACAATGAAAATAAAGAGATAAAACAAAAACTAAACGCAACTTCATGTGATCCAGCAGTTACTGAGACAACTTAAGAATTAGTGCCAATAACTTGAGGAAAGGGGAGTCTAGAGGAGGACACATGGAAGACATTGATGTATTGTTGTTCTGAAGCCGGTTACTGATTCAGGCAGATAAAACCCATCTTTCCTAGGTCTCATGGGGGCAAAACAGGAGCAAGGAAAGCACAGAACCCACCCCAAATTAGTGACTATAAATAACTTTTTCCCCACACTATGAGGGGCTTCTATTTCTGGATGAAGACAGGTGGGTGTGTATGAGGTGGGGTATATGAGGACCCCTGAAACTTAAAAGGATCATTGAGCTGCTACATGTCAGGATACGCCAGCGGAGAAGAGTGCTGAGAGGAATGCTCCTGCCTCCAGAGAGCACAGATACAGACACCACTAACACACCTGCTGCAGCTAGCAAAAGAGAGGCCTCCTTAGGCCACCTTAGCTAGGAGTAACGAGCATTCCCTAGGTCAGGGTTGGGGTCTTCAAGGTCGAAATTACTTTCTTAATTAAAATGTTATTTCCTATTTCACTGTGTTAACATTTGCACTGTGAGTTATCAAAATACACCAGAGACCACTAATCCTCCCCCACTATGAACATGGGATCAATGGGACAAGCACTCTTTAACAAAGTTTTTAACGAAGAAGCAAAATTTAGTAATTTTGTTGAATCTTCATCCATAGGTGATGTGGGAATGATTTTTTAGGTTCTGGACAGTCGGGAACAAACAAGTAGCTTCTGCCAACAACTGGCATGCCAACGTGTGCTGGCTAAATCACATAAAACCTGAGAGAGCTTGGAAAGGAATTCTAGACATACAAAAAAATTAAGTTTAGCCACATTTCTTTTTCTTGGATGGGCTCTGTTAGATGACAGCATGCCACAGCTCCTTTAAGAGAGGTCTTCCTGATTCAGCAGTAGCAAAAAAAAAGAAAAGAAAAAAGAAAAAGAAAAATATCGTATGGTTTCAAAACAGCTGCTTTCTGGTCCTTGCGGCCAGCCCAAACTCTGGCTCTGTGAGGAGGCCGAGCACTTGAATGGGGTTTGTGGGTAGCGTGCTGCAAGTTACTTGGTGGCAGCATGGGCCAACTGGTTACCAGAGTTGAGGTGGTGAGTGTGGCTCCCACTTGGCAGTCTCAGAGGCAGTGAATGGACCTCTGCCATGTTGGACTGGGCGGAGAGACAAAAGGCAAAGCAGCCTTAGTCCTAGCATTTAAAGCATTTTAAGAAGCGCTCCTGGTCAGAAAAGGATTACAGATACACAATATGGACAAATTCAGATGAAAAAGACTTCTAAATGGGTCACAGTGTTGGATAAATATATATAGGCTTGGGAGAGAAGAAAAACAGCATAGTTATAAATGGAAATAAATAGTTTCAAAAAATAAAAGACAGTCATAAAGAAATGAAGAAAAATAAGCCACATAAAGTATAAATAAAGCCACAGAGAGTCTGGATTATATATACTATTGTGTTTTCTTTAATTTTTTTTTGTTTGTGAAGGAGCTAAGTACATTTCATTGTACAGGCTGCTAAGCTAAACCAACATATATATTTTAAAGGTATATTAACTTCAAAATTTGGGTCTAAGGATTTGTTGCTTTGGAAAAGAGGTTCTTCTTTTGTTTCCACAGAAGATAATAACCTGTGGATTCCTTCCATACTAATGTGGTTTGATGGACCAAGACCCCTCGAAAAGTCACCATGAACACCTCAAAAATACTTCTCCCAACAAAAAGCAGGAAGCAGTTTGGAGAGAACGACACCCAAATTCCCTAAATGATTGTTTTTAAATATTTGTTTACATTTAAAGGGGGATATGCTATAGAGATCAATACTTTGCATTGGTATAGATTTTGGTCTACTGATACAAATTTTAGGTCAATTTAGTTATATGCATATTTCTGCTCTTGATTAAGGTATTGTGTTTGTGCAGCTCATTTAAAAATGTAATGTATAATTAAGAAATATAGGTTAATAGAGAGTCATCTATAATAGTCAAGTTTGTAGTCATGTTAGTTAGGTTTCCTAGATGTACAGAGATATATTTCAGTTAGACAGAATCTTTGACACTTTTAAAGACCTACAGTATATGGCATTTAAAATGTTTTAAGAACTTAGGACTATTCATGACAGTGAGACACATCTGGTCCTGGCAGCACCAATCTACTTCAAGAAGATGATGGGCTCCTCATGGAGTTTGTTAGCCATTTGGGCCAGAAACTGCTCTTGCCTGGACTGTTTGATGTTATGCTGTATGAACTGGACTTGCAGGACCCACAGAGAAATGACTGCTGAACTTGCCTAAAGGTGAGACTGTTCTTCAGGGTTCCTGTTTCATGAAAGGGTCTGCCAGACATTCTGCAGAACACAGATGAAAGTAACTGTCAAGCTGCCAATATAGGTGGAACTGTCTTTGAAATTTCCTGCTTCATGGAAAAGTCTGCTGTATATTATGGGCTTGTAGGCTGAAGATGGGTGTTCCAATGATACAGAAGAACTTTGGGTGACTGTCTGGGCAGTGAGATATCTCTGTCAATTCAAGAGTTTTGGAAGTTGCTTACAATGCACTTCCTGTTAACTTAGGTAATATTATATCCTTCTGGGGTCTTTGATATGGTTGAAGAACAGATAGTTATAGTTTTCCTCAGTTATGATAAAAGATAAAGTAGATATAAATACTGTAACTGTAATTCTTGCTTGATACCTATTTTGTTATATGTAATTTTACTTTATTAAAGTTAAAACATTCTTTTTTTTATTTGATCAGAAATGGGGAAATGGTGTGGGAAGCCCATCTGTTTATGTGTTGCTTTTATTGGTTAATGAATAAAAGCTATTTCGGCCAGTGGCTTAGCAGAATAGGGTAAGGTGGGAGTTCCAAGCAGATAGAGGATAGAGAGAGTAGGGGGGAGTCAATGAAAAGCCATGTAGCTGCTGCCAGAGATAGACGCCTCTGCTGGAGTCTGCTGAAACTTTGCCAGTAGGCCACAACCTTGTAGTGATGCACAGATTAATAGAAATGGGTAGATTAACAGAAATATAAATAGATATGAGTTAGCCAGAAATACGCTTAAGCTATTGGTCAAACAGTATTGCAATTAATACAGATTTCTGTGCAATTATTTCAGTTCTGGGCAGCCGGGAACGAACAAGTGGCTTCTGCTAACACATAAGTACATATTTTTCAATATTTTCTGAAGAAAAAATAGATAGTAGATATAAAGTACTTCTGCAAATCAATGCATAATGGTTGTTTCAAGAAAGAAGCACGTTTTGTTTGTGTTTTTATTTAAAAAAAACCCACAAATTTAGGGTGAGACTAGAAGCCTGAACTTTTGTCAAAGCACCATTCTCACTAAAAGGGTAGCACACAGAAAACTATGTGTTCAGACTTGTGTATTAGGAAGGCACAATTTCAATTGCTAGTAACAAAATACAAGCCATCAAGAAAATAAACTAGAAATTTTGTGACATTTACCCCTTTGAATGTCAACATCCACATTCATTTTTATCCTGCTGACAACAGCATAAAAATAGCAAATATATTTTATTTAATACAAAGGTATAATAGTCTCCAAAAGTACACCACTGGATTGTAATGTTGCACAATAAAAAACTCCTTGATATAGCTTCAGAATTTACACTGCAATTGACCATTAACAACTATCATTGGTGCTGTTGAGATGACTCAGAAACTAAGCATTTGTTACTCTCGCAGAGGACCCTGGTACAGTTCCCAGAACAATCATCTGGTAACTACAGTCCCAGGGTATCAGACACACTCTTCTGAACTCCATAAGCACCAGGCGTGCACATCTGTGTGTCTCATATACATAAACATTTAAAAAGTTTTAATGAGAGAAGAAAGAAGAGAGAGGAGAGAAGAGGGAGGGGGAGGGAGGGAGAGAGAGAGAGAGAGAGAGAGAGAGAGAGAGAGACAAAAGAGAGAGAGAGAGAGAGAGAGAGAAACTACCACTGTCAGGCTGGAAGGAAAGATACCAAAAATTTCATAGAGTGGTGAAAACGTTCATTATGAACATAGTGGTAGTTCCAAAGGGGAAAAATGTTTGTTAATGAAAAAAAAGTAAATGAAACAAAATGAATATTGTAAGTAATAAGACTGAATGTTGCTTTTATATATATATCCAATAAACTAAAACCTTCTGGGGGTTTAACTAGATTAGAAACAGTTGATGATAAAATTTTTGAAATGAAAAATAGATCAATGGGTATTTTCACCGACAGAACACGGGAAAGAAATTAACATAGCAGACATGGATGGAATCATAAACTCTAACACATATTGTCAACCAAAACACAAGACCATACTTAAGAGCTAATGTCTGATCAATAATAAAGCAATCGACAGGTTCAAGAAGTCTCCAAATGATAAACTCATTAATCATGTAAAAAACCAGAAATTTTGTCACACAGAACTCAGGAACAATGGCTACAAGTAGCCGACACCTCACCAGAAGCCATGTAAAGTTGACAAAGTAACAGAATATAAACTGTCCATAAGTCATTTTTGCCAGCCTACCTTAATACAGATTAACTCTTCCTTACCACTGTTGCAATTTCTAAATAAACCATTCACTTTTATTAGTTTTCTTTTTTTTAACAGTTACTTTTCTGTATACGTGTGTGTGTGTGTGTGTGTGTGTGTGTGTGTGTGTGTGTGTGTGTGTGTGTGAATATGTACATGCCATGGTATATACCTGGGTGATTCTAGGGCAACTTTCCTTCTACCATGTGGGTTCTGGAGATCAAATTTGGGTTGTCAGGCTTGGTAGCATGAGCCTTTAGCTACTGAGCCATTTGCTGGACCCTCACTAAACTCTTTAGTCAGAGATAAATGCTGTATACACCACATTAAATTTGAGGCCTAAAAAGAGAGGCTCTGCTCTATTAACACACTCATGTTCAATGATATGCAAGCTTCTCTGAAGAACATAAGATAAACATTTCTTTGATGCTCAATGGTGTCTTTTGCACTAAGTGATTAGCGACATTCACTGAGTAAAGTAAGCTGCCTTCATCTTAATTAACACTCTCTGGAGGACCCGAGAATGTCATTGCACAATGCAGAGCCTAATGTGACCCACTTATAAAGCTCTTCCAAAACGGAGATGAAAGGACGAATATTCCAATGTAATGACTAGGGAACTAGGCTGGTTTCCAGAGAAGAGTTTTAAAGGAATGGCTGTGATTTAGTTTGATGTGGTTGCTGGGAATTGAACTCAGGACCTCTGGAAGAGCAGCCAGTGCTTTTTAACTGTGAGCCATCTCTCCAGTCTCCACTTTTTGGGGGGGGGGGCTAGCCTGATTATTATTGTGTAGCCTAGGCTAACCTCAAACTCAATGATGATCCTCTGCCTCTTCCTCCCAGGTACTAGGATAATTGGTGTGTGCCACCTCACCCAGCTTTGTGAGTAATAATCTGTATTTGGATTTCATAAAATTGCTGTTCATAATGTAATGTCACATGCCTAAGGTGTTAAAAGGACATAAAATGCTTGTAGTGACTACCAGGATTTCAAATTTAAAATTGATCAAAATCAAATGCAAGGAACAGTTGAGATCCAGTCTCCTGAGACACATTTCAGAAGCTCTGGTCACCTGTGCTAGAGGTGACCATACAGAATAACATATCTCAAAAATATAGGGAAATTATGAGTAAAGAAACCAAACTAAATAAGTCTAACTAGATTCCAGAATAAATAATGCTGAGACTCTAGAAATAAGCCTTAAATTGTGAAATAGTCATGAAGCAACTACCGTGCAAAATTCCACAGTTTCAGTTATGCCTCTGAAAGTCTTTAATAGAAAAATGGTCAAAACTTCAAGATTCTGCTAATTCTACCATACATGTGATAAATTACTTTATTTCTTTTTACCCTAGAGAACTATTTACCTTCCTGTTTTATTACATAAATAGTCATATATAACATTTTCCCTTGTATCTCTATGCTCAAAAATTGGATTCAACTGGGGGGAAAGCATCTAAATTTACATAGAAGAATTCTCCCATTTGTGATTTAATGAATGACATGCCTCTCCTTCAATGCTTACTGACAGACACTGATATGAAATTTTATGATAAACAAGGTATCATTATGTGACCCAGGCTGTATAAATTTGGGTTAAGTTATAAATTAGATTTCATATTTAATACTAAAGTCAGTACTCCTAAATCTCTTTCCTACCCATCATTCTGTGAGATTACCCTAGAATTGTAACACAAGCCTTCTTCCCCTATGTGAGTTCTAGAGGCCATTTTCTCTGTCCTAAAAATCTCTTCTGTTTCTATTGCATCCAATGTCTTCTCCTAACAACACCAACAACTAAACACATGAAGTCATAATTCTGGAAAACATCATGGTTCCTTCTCATGTTCCCAGTCCCCATACTCAAGGATATTCTTTAAAAACAAACAAACAAACAAACAAACAAACAACAAACACACACACACTCAAGACTGAACTCCAAATATGCACAGAAAGTGTGTGCCCTCACTCCCTAACTAGGACTCCATGGGGTAGCACAACCAATTGTAGCACAAATTCTAATAGGTATTAATAATAAAAACCCAGAGTCAGATATTAGGGGTGAAAGCAGAGAGATCAGAGAAGCAGTGCAGCCAGCCACTAGAGAGACTTTTTACCTCCACCAAATTCTCAGACCAAAAGGCGATCCTGTCCTCAGACTGCATGCTCAGACTGCACTGAGCTCCTGTCTCCTCCTGCCTTATATTCCTCTCTCTGCCCAGCCATATCACTCCTGTCTCCACCTCCCTAGTGCTGGCATTAAAGGTGTGGGGTCCCAAGTGCTGGGATCATCTTTGTGTGAGCTGTTTCTCTTAGAGTGGATCAATTTTGTGTAGCCCCAGGTGGCCTTGAACTAATAGGGATCTGTCTGCCACTGTCTACTGAGTCCTGGGTTTAAAGGTGTGTGCCACCACTGCCTGGCCTCTAGTGGCTTAGCTCTGCACTCTGATTTTCAGGTAAGCTTTATGTGTTAAAACACAAAGAAAATATTACTACAACAAATTAAGAGAGTTTCAGTCTTGACCCAAAATATAGATTGTGACACACAATGGGAATGTTTTATAGAAAAATCTTATTTATGCTAACATAGCTGGGAACAAAATATTAAACAACTCACACTGAGGTTTACTTTCTCATGTCTGGATCCTGTTTAATGGCAGTCTAGCAGCCGTCCAACTTGAAAAAGACTGGCAGACTTAAATGGACCAAACACTACAGAAAGCCCCTATTTTTTTAAGCCTATAATACAAAGATTGAAGTTGCCTTTCTAGTTTAGTAAGAACCAAAATCCTTGTCTCCAACTAGAGCTGCCTCTGAAATCCCAGACAAAGTGAGGAATGTATAGGCATAGGCACATCAGGTATGATTATAGCAAGCAATGGAGCAGTGCCTAAGCAAATGAGCCACTTGTCGTCTCAAATGCCATTTCAAACAATACCAATCTTGAGTCACACCCCTCACTGACACAATATTTTGAACTATTATGGCCAGCCTGTTCTAGAGTATCTTTTAGCAGATAAATTTCAATATTAGGTGAAGCTCAATATCACTTAAAAATATTTTGTTTTAGGCCTTGTTATTATTATTTAATTTTCCTCTTAATTTAAGCATCTTTATTATATTTCTTGTAGTATTAGAATGAATTCAAACTAGGACTTCCCTATGAATTTTAATACTACATAATGAGCAAATATAAGTCTGTATGTGAGAGAGAGAGATGGTATAATTATCACTAGTATTCTACTACTAGTACATAGTACCAAATTTAACAGGTCAATATAAAACACACTCATCTTCTTGAAGGCACCTGAATACCAGTAGGCAAGATGCTCAGAGTTTGTGCATTGGGTCACAAGAGGAAACAATGGTACCTTCACTGCTGTTTTCCTTCTCAAAGATACAGTATAGAATTTTGTCAAGTGTTGTCCAAAAATGTTACACTAAAATTTAAAATACTCAAGTTTACTGTTTATAAGGAAAATTGATGCTAAAAATGAAGATGAGAGTTGTTCTGAAGGAAAAAAGAACAGAGAATAATCAAACAAATGGAATCATATTCCCAGAGCTGGGCTGGAAATGGCTCAGTGGTGAACTCAGTGCTCTTCCAGAGGGCCTGAGTCCAGGTCCCAGGACTCACGTCAGGCAGCTCACAATGGCCTATAACTGTCTCCAGGCAATTCAATGCTCTCTTCTGGCCTCCGTGGTAGTTAAACTGAAGATCACATACCCACACAGGGACACACATAATTAAAAAGTAAATTCTAAAAAATTCTCAAAGCTTTGTTAAATTTTCAAATAATTTTTCCAAAGAGCATGGACACAAAAGGAAATGAATGTTCTTCGTAACTCATGAATGGATGATATGTGACAGACTAAGTCAGGAGTCCTAGTGGAGTAGTCTAGTAGCTAAAGCTGCTGTGGCTCTCATTAAGAAGCTGTAGCTTTCCAGGCCATTAGCCTAGTGTGATTAAGGTTTACACAGACACTTAATGAACGTGATGCTCTGTAAAGAAGGGCTTTGAAAGTCAAACTTGCTTCCCATTCCACCTGAGAACTATTAATGAGATCACAGGTGCACATAGATTTACAGTAGGTTTACAAGCCAAACATTTACAGACAATTACAAAGACATTGACCATAAAATAATAATTATGTAAAGTCTTACAATTATTAAAGAAGAAGGCAAAGTTGCCTACTAATGAGACAGAAAAGACTGTTTACTGTTACATAAGGACATTTTGCCTGAGTGGCCATGGTGGTGTACATCAGTAACCCCAAAACTGGGAGGCAAAGGTTAAAAAAAAAATCAGGAACTCAAGGTCATCTCCCACTGGATAGTATATTCAAATCCAACCTGGGCTACTGGAGACCCTGCCTCAACAAAACAAAACACAGGCGTGCACAAAAAAAAAACCCACTTTACTTAATAATATGTGATCCAATGTAGCACACGGAAAACATCTTTCGGAGGTATCAATATTTTGGTTTTACAATCATCAATGCTGAGAATGTTGCTTCACATAAATATGCAGTACCAAATGGCAGGTGTTTAGGACCATTTCAGAAACGGATGGAAATTGTCCTATCCTGAAATAAAATTCATTGAATATTAAGTCAGCAACTCAAACAGAAATTTTTATAATCAAATATTCTAACATCATATAGTTCAAGCATGCTAATTTAATATGTGTTAAGGTAAGACAGTGGGAATATATTAAGACCTTTGTTTTTTTAAGTAATTAAGTTACTGTGTTTCTATAAGAGGAAAAAACTTTGCAAATTTTGTATGGACAGTAAGGGGGCTATCATAATATGATAGCCTCAAATCTGAGCCATGATGTTTCAGGTAGTGCTCATGATGGAATGGACAGTGTAAAGTATGGATGCTGTTGTGATTAGATCTAAGGTTACAATGAAGTCGCATGACGCAACATGGGAAAGCATGGCAGAAACATCTTGGGTTCATTTTGAATTAATTTTTGGTTATTGTGTACCCCAGAAACTTTCACCACTGCCAAGTTTTCCACGGCCCTTCCTATTCAAGTTATTTGGCCCCACACAGAGTTGCAATGCACAGCTTATGAAGAGGGGCTTTAGAGCACTAGTTATGAAAGAGTAACAAACCAGAAATAGCCCACAGTGACCTAAAACAAATGACTGATCAAAACAATACTGTCTACAAAATTATGAAAGCTCTACAGTTACAGTGTATTAAACAATTTCTTAGTAATTTATAACATACAAATTGAAAATAAAACAGTGTAGAATACATGGAACAACCATTTTATATATAAGTGCTTATGATCATGATAACTATGTCCAATAGCACTGCCTGAGAGAACTTGTACAATAACTTATTTCTACACCCGCACTGTCCACATAGCAGCCAGTACCCAGATACCACCAGCATGCAGCTGAAGGATGACCACTATCACTGGTAAACTGAATAGTAACAGGAACATATCCATCTAGACATCATTGGTAAACTGAATAGTGACAAGAACATATCCATCTAGACATCATTGGTAAACTGAATAGTGACAAGAACATATCCATCTAGACATCATTGGTAAACTGAATAGCGACAAGAACATATCCACCTAGACAGACAGAAAAGGAGGTGTGACGATTATCCGTGAACATTCTAATTCTTCTTTGATGAACATCTGCTACTTCTAAAGATAAACCCCAGAAAATTTTATTAGTCTTTGAAATATGACATTTAAAACAACAAGAGATAATACTGCCCAAAGGAGCCCAACACCCAGTCCACCTTCTCTCCCATCCTCATGTCAAGGTATGAACTTCGCCAAAGAAAAGGTAACAATGGAAGCCATCAGACAATTTATACTGCAATCCTTTATACAGGGAAAGCAAACGTGTCATTCTAGATAACATATGTGCAAACAGTTATAAGAAACCCAGAGAAGAAACTACTGCAGAGAAGAGTTACATAGAAACTTGGAGTGTCACATTTATTGCAGCATGATTAACACTAGTCAGTCTAGAGGTCAATCAAGAGCCAAACAGTTAATTGTGGCATATATGCACAATGGAGCTTTCGTCAGCCATAAAGAATAAAATTACATCATTTGCAGGAAAATGAATGGAACATCCTTGTTGTCATCATGTTATGCAAAATATCTAAAGAAAATATATTTTATTTTATTTTGGCTTTTTTTTTTTTTAAGACAGGGTTTCTGTGTATCCTTGGCTGTCCTAGAACTCACTCTGTAGAGCAGGCTGATTCCCCAACTCAGGGATCTACCTGCCTCTGTCTCCTGAGTGCTACAATAAAAGGTATGCACTACCACTGCCTGGCTAAAATATATTTTATATATACATGCATATATAACGTGAAAGTAGAAAGTAATCTACATTGTGATGAAGGAGTCTAAAGCAAGTAGGAAGGATGACACAAAAGAGAGCAATAAAATGACCATATGGTAAATTTCTTTCATATACAAAATAGAAATTTAGATAGATCTATAACCATACACATCTATATGACATGAAAGCAGAAATGGAACTATTAGGCAGAGGAAGGTGGCCAGGATGAAGATGGAGGACAATGGAGGGTAAGCAGGGGAAATATGAGTAAAGAACAATAATGCACACATACGAAAATGCCATGAGAAACCCATTATTTTGTACACTAAAAATAACTAATAAAAATCTTGTTTAAAAGATGGTTTCAATTTGGAAGACAAATTATAGCTGACTATTCAACAGCTAAACTAAAAGATGAAAAGATGGAGATTTAAATTATTTTTATGAGTCTTAAATAAATCCCCACCAAGAACAAAGGAACTTCAACTCAACTCCAAAACTATTATAAGTACTCTGCATCAGCTCTACAGACAAAGGAGCAACTTTCTCCTTTCTTCCAGGAAAAAATGGTAGTCAATCTGAACCTTGAGTCTAATGCAGAAGACATAAATAGTAATGAAACTGCTTAGCCAAGTACTATGAAAATGCTCAAGCAAAACCATAGCTCCTCAGGTAGTCTCATGACCCTTTCTACTCTACTGCTGGACCTCAACTTCTCATCTGAGATGGTGACTCAAGGATTTATTTCATAAGTAACAGCAAAAAAGATTCGACTGACCTCTTTTGTTGTGTCTCTTGTTTTGTTGTTTTGTTAGACAGCCCAGGCTAGCTTCAAACCTATTTTGTATCCAAGGCTGGCCTTGAGTTTCCAATTCTGTCTCCATCTCCCAAGAATTGGATTTACAATCATACACCTCCACACTTGGCTGACTGCCCATTCTTTATAGAAAATTAACCATGAACAAAAGTCAAGACATGATCAGAATATACACTCAACTACTCATCCTGATAGTTATTTGGAAAAGTGAAAAAAAAATGTATCTGGCTGTAGAATGGGTTTATACTTGAAACAGAAACATGTGTCTGGATATAATGAAAATGCAAATTATTTTAAACTCAAAATATGAACTCATCAAGATATAGAAAACTAGCTCATTGTCTTGTCCATAACACAGATGGGGAGGTTGGTGTGGACCAACCTGATTAAGCTATCTTCTTGTGAAATGGTTTGTGACTCCGTATGTACTTCCTAGCTAGAGGATCAAATACACTGAAGTAATGGGCAGTGAAATTATGAAAGTGAAGCAGATTATTGTTAGCTTCCTACTACCATGGAGAACTAGCAATCCCTGAAGTAAGGACTAAATAAGGTCCAAGCAGATACCATGGCAACACATTACAAGGTATTCCGTCATCACAAACATTCTCACATGGAAACTTTAGCAGGTCTAGATTAGCAAATAGGCCCCAGTGCTGCAGCTGTGGGAAGACTGCTGCCCCCCTGTTCTGAGATGCCGGCGAGAACTGGAGGCTTAGAACACAGCAGGGCTATAGACATGAGTCCGCGGTGCCAAGGCCTGCACACATTTCCTGCCTCTTCTCACTGTGGGACTATAGACAACTAAGAATTCCACCAGAGTCAGCAACAAAAGAAATAGCTTAAAAACATCTGGCTCTTGTTCACAACAATGTTCAAATGCTAACAAGATCTGTGAAAGGAAAACACAAAAAAGAACTAAGAAACGAACCTGGATTAATGGAAAGATTTCAGTAACCAGATATAAAGCAGCATTTCCCTAAACACTCTAAGTTAACTTCCAAATAGCAGGAACAAAGAATCTTCTCAGAAGTAATGATGCCTATTTTAGTTTTTGGATTAAATGAAGTCCAACTATCTGTAAAATCTTGAAAATAAGTCACACAATATTAGAGTTTTCTAATACAAATAGCTGACTCATTTTAAAAGTCTATCCTACACAAGCTATTACAATGGAGAGACCCTCACACCAACACTACTTGCTTGCATCTCTGCTATACAAGTGAAACCATAATCTTAATTCATTATAAATCACCTGTATCTACAAATAATTTAACAGACAAGAAACGACCATTTGATTCCATGCTAGTGAAACAACAAATATTTGCTCTACATAAGTCACTAAAATTAAAAACCTTTTGCTTGTCTATAGACACCAGTAAGAAAATGAATAGCAATACTAGGTGAAGGCATTCACAATACACACAGCAAACGGGCACCACAGGTGTAACACAAGACTTTTCATACCTCTAAAAGAAAAAAAACTGAAACAAACAGTTCAAAGATCTGAAAAGACACTTCACAAAAGAATGTATACAAATGACCAATGAATACACAAAAGCACATTCAACCATAGGGAAATATCAGCTTTTGCAGCCCAACATAGACTTACTCCTTCTGCCCAGCAAGAATGCTAGTAATCCTCCAATGGATCCATTCACATAAATAACCACACCAAGACATACACACCATGTCCCAGGGGCCCTGTACATAACAGCTGCAAAGAGGAAACAATCCAGCACTACCAACTGCTACACCCACTCAAAGGACTACATTAAGAAAGAACTACCACTCACACACAGACTATAAACAGATAAACATTCAGCTAAAGGTGCCCAGGAAAAAGAAAGGTGACTCAAATAACAGGAAACAGGAGGTCTGTTTACTACCATGCTTACATAAATCAAAGGTGTGATCAAGGAATGAATGGGAAAATGAATAGCCACATGTGAAGGAATGACGCTGGAACCCTTTCCTCACCTTATTCCCCAATATTAATAAATGCCCAGTCAAATACCTAAATCATTTCTAAAAGTATGTTTTTTTATTCACCAATGATACAATGAAAACCCATTTGCTTGTTTTCCCACAGTTTATAGGCAAGCGGATGGGCACAGCACTTATAATATTAAGCAAGGCCATACATACATCAATATACATATTTTATGTAAATTTTAAAAATGCTTTCTCAAGGTAAAACATGCTTTCAATGCAAAGTAAGTTCTTATATGGGTAGTGTCCTCATGTAAGTCCTCACCAGGAGACCTAAATTTCAAAGTACATCTTTCACGATATTCCTACAGGATATAGTTAACACTAGACTTAGGATACTATATTCTTTAAATGAGAATTTTAGTTATTCAAATACCCAAGTGAACGATTAAGCATAGGGCTAAATCAGGAGTGTGACACATGCCCACAATCCTAGTACTAGAGAATCTGAGGTGAAGGGACTGTCATAGCTTGAGAGCAGCTTGGGCTACATGGTGAGTACCAGGGCAGCCTGAATTATATATGAAGACTCCCTTTCAAAATTCCAAGGCCAAAACAAGACAAAAAAACAGAGTTAAATCACGACCTAGGACTTGTCAATGTAGTTTTAGATATGATACCTAATTGGGTACTAAATGCAACTAAAAAGACTTTGACTTGGCAGCAACCATCTGTAACCTTAATTCTTATCTGTTCTGCAAAGCAATATACATTTCCAGGTTCTAGAAACTAAAATATGGACATTTCGGGGCCATCATTCTGTCTTTAGTTCCACTAGTATCTGCAGGCAATCTGTTTCAAGACTTCCTATAAAAAAAATAATCAAAATTCATTGGTATTGTATTTGTATATAATCTACATTCTATATATTAATCAACTATAGATTACTTGTCCCTAAAATAATGCAAAAACTAAGCAAACTGTTATGTTTTAGGAAATAATAACAAGATAAAAAAATCTACATTTTCAGTAAAAAGAAAAAATGGCCTCCAAAATGTTCAATTTGCAGTTGAATAAATCTATGAATAAGGAATCTCTAGATACAAAAAGCCTACCGTGTACAGCATATCACTTCTTATGGTCAGAAACATCTAGAAATACAGCTATAGCACATTATATAACACTCTAACAGTCCATACTATTTCTACAAAACACTAGCAAAGTAAAAAGAAATACAACAGTCTGACTGTTTTCATTTGACAAAGTAACTATGCCACAGAACATATTTCATCCCAAACAAAACTGCTTCCTAATGGGTGATGCAAGAGTAATCTCCATGCCCACTACCTCCTATTTAATGGTCCTATTCAGCAGATCACCAGCCCTTAACTACTCTATGAGTGAAATCTTCACTATTACTGACGAATCCATAGTTTATCAATTGACAATTTAACAAGCCTAGTAGTTGAGTTTATATGCTGCCTAATTTCATGAATATATATGTATGCACACATGTGAAAAGACAAATAAAATATATAGAAACAAGAGTATGAACTAACACTGTTTTTTGTGACTAAAGGATCCTGCTGCAGTTGAGAGTGCATCTGGCTGAATATACCTGAGCTTAGTGGTGGAATTAAGGCATGTCAATTATTTTCTATGGCTGTGGAATAACGCTCTTATACACTGTAAAGATTTGTCACTCATACTGGTTAATAAAATTCTGATTGACAATAGCCAGGCAGAAAGTATAGGCAAGGCAACCAAAGCAAGAGAATTCTGGGAAGAGGACTGGCAGAGACGCAGTCACCACCCAGACACAGAGGAAGCAAGATGAGAATGCCTTACTGAGACACAGCCATGTGGCTAGACAAAGACAAGAATTATGGGTGTATTTAAGTTATAAGAGCTAGTTAGCAAGAACCCTGAGTTAACAGGCCAAATAGTTTATAATTAATATAAGCCTCTGTGTGTTTCTTTGGGACTGAATGGCTGCGGACCTGGGCGGGACATAAACTTCTGCCTGCAAAAGGAAAGAAGAAAGAAAACAAATACTGAAGCTTTAATGGGGAAAAACACCAAAAATTTCTATTACATGGTAAAGAATCAACTGAAGAACTGATTTGGTGTGGAAAAATGAAAATTACAATTAATTGTTTTTACGAGTTCATTTAAATAATCAACTAAATTTTATGTTTAAATAGTTTGCCCAATCTCTTCCTAGACTTCATGTTTAAGGACTTTCATGATGCCTGTATGCAGTGGTGCACATCTTTAATCCTGGCATTTGGGAGGCAGGGGCTGGTGGCTCTCTCAGAGTTCAAGGCCAGTCTGGCATACACACACACACACACACACACACACACACACACACACACACACACACACACACACACACACATAAATAAATAAATAAAGTGAGTTTCAGGATAGCCAGGAATAAATACATAAAGGGACCCTATCTCAAAAAGACTATTATGAAAATATCACCAGATCTTATTATTTCCTTTTGCATTTTGAGTAAATATAAATACATCTGAATCAAACCATATAATGCAACAGGAAAATTATATTAGATTGTATAATTTTCAAATAAGTATGGGGAGTTATAAACTATGGAAGATATCCTATTCAGATATCACACTACAACAGATATATGCACTGTAGTGTGAAGGCCTGGTTGGTTTCTGTCCTCCCACCAGGTCCCACAGTCATTAGGTCCCAAAGAAAATCATGCAGAGAGGTCTATATTAGGTTATAAACTGATTGGCCCATTAGCTTAGGCTTCTTATTAGCTCCTGTAGCTTATATTAACCCATTATCCTTATCTATGTTAGCCACATGGCTCAGTACCTTTTTCAGCAGGGCAGGTCACATCCTGCTTCTTCGGTGGTCTGGGGAGGACTGGCAAGAGAGCTTCCTGCTTCCCAGAATTCTCCTGTTCTCCTTGCTCCGCCCTCTACTTCCTGTCTGGTTGTCCCACCTATACATCCTGGCTAATGGCCAATCAGCATTTATTTAAATCATGATTGACAGAATACAGACAATTCTCCTGCACCAATGCACATCATATTAAGGACTTTACTTGTGTTATTTCATTTCATCCTCACAATTGTGTGATGATGTTTTTACCCCCTATTCTATCCTGAAACAGGTAACTCACAAAAAGACCTTGTCTCTTTTACTTCAACCACTATGACAAAATGCCATTGAGCCTGGAAAACAAGCCTAACTTTCAGAGCTTGAATTTGGGACTCTTAAGGAAAGAGGTCTCTGCACACAAAGAACAAAGAAACCAAGAACAGTTGAATGAACAAAAAAAGCCAGCAAGTAATTGGAACTTTGTTCCAAACATCCTAGTATTTGGGATTAAAGTTTGAGGCCAAATTTTAAGTAAACCTAGTTTACTTAAGTTCCAGGACAGTCAAAAGTGCATTCAAAACAAAACAAAACCAAACCAAGCTCCTGTCATATATGCTACTTATATATACTTAGCCAGTAGCTAAGGAACTGCTTTTTCCAAAGAGAATTACAGATTACTCCATTTCTGCCAATAGTCTTCAGGGTTCTGATGCTGTAAGCATTGTCTATCCTTTTCTCTGTGTAGGTAACTTATCCTTTCTAGACAAGTCATGTATAGATCTTTCTCAGTGGGTCTCAACCTGGCCTGGGGCTCATAAAGTTTTTTCAAAATTAAGACACATTTTCTTATTGTCATTTATTTGTTATTGACTTTTTTTAAATCAGTTCTTTATCTTTTCCTTCTGGAATTCCTATCACATGTAAGTTTTTAAAAATGTTGACTTTCCTAGATGTATCTTATTCTTCAGGGTTTCTGCATGTTGACTAACATGCCCACATTCTGCTCCACATTTGGGGTTATTTCTCACAGATCATCAAGACCATTAGCATGCTCTTTAATTCATCTATTGAGATAGTGTGTACATGTGCATGCACATATGGAGGACAGAGGTTGATATCAGGATGTTGTTTCTCAACTGCTTCTCCGCCTTATTTTCTGGCACAAGGTCTCTCATTGAATCTCAATAGTATTATTTCTCCTTAGCTGTCTGGTCAGTGGGCATCCTGTGATCCTCCTACCATCTCCCTATCCCTTGAATGTTTTACTTTGGAACAAATTAGGGTCTTTGGCTCCAAAAGTCTTCTACATTTAATTTGCATGCGTTTATCTGGTATTTTTAAGCTATCCTGGACACACATACAAACACACAGATTATTCTGTAGATCTTCTACTATGATTGAGACAGGCTGTTATTTTTCATTTAGCTTACAAAACTTCTGGTCTAGATGCTGAAGTATGCAAACAGTAAGAATCCCAAATGCATTAAAAAAACATACAGCCCTATACCCTTAGAATTCTTTGATGTCAGGAAGGCAAGATGGCTCAGTAGGTAAAGACACTTGCTATGTAAGTCCCGTGATCTGAGTTTGACCCTCAGAACACACGCAATTGCAGAGAGAACAAACTCTACCAAATGGTTGTCTGGTCTTCGCACATACCATGACACAAGCTGTACATACATGTGTGCATAAACATACAAAGAGACACAGAAATACACACATACATGAATATGCATAAATTAAGATTTAAAAATGAATCATTTGCAATGGAACCAGCAAGCTAGCCTGCCCCTGATCACTCAAGTGTTTAAATAGGGATCTTGACAATCTCAGAGTATAATGTTAGGTATCACACACAAAAAAACATAAAAGAGGTGATAAATATCAACGTTTACCTCAAGTTGAAATAACAGGAAGGTATAGGATTAACTTCAGAAAACAATACTCCACACAGTAGAAGGAAATTAACTGTTCTTTAGTAGGCACACCATGGTCAGGCCATTACTATACCTGAAGCAAAAATCTAATGCTATGAACAATTCTTTAATATCCTCACAACGCTACGGTCAGGATTCCACCACTACACAATGGGGCATCTGGCTGATAGGAGTCATCCCTAGACAGGAATGGAAAGAAGCATATTTGACCCTACCAGTTTCTGTATTCACATGGCACATGCTCAATAAACATTTATTTAATTTTCTGGAGACTATATTCTGAGGATAGGAAGAAATAAATAAGCTTTAAAGAGAGAAAATATGCTGGTTTCTAAAGTACCTTTGGGTTGTTACATGCAGTAGAAGAAGGTCATAAACATTATAATGAACTCCATTGTCTCTACCTTAAGCAGTTCATTTAATTTTATAAGCACTCAAAATTGAATTTTAAAAAAATAATCTGTTTCTTCTTTTATGAGAACTAAAGAACAGCAATGAAAGAAACAGACTAAAGACCATTCACAAGACTTCCTTAAATATCACTAAAGGACACAGGAAACCAAAGCACTTCACATCTAGTAACTGATAAAAGGCATTGTTATTATTATTAAATGTGTACTATTCCTGCTACCCTTTCAAGTGCCACTGGTAATACTGGCAATTTGGTCATGAACAGTGTGAATTATGTAGACTATTCCTGTCTGCACATCACGAAACACGCTGATTCAGTGAGTATCCAATGGCCTACAGTGGAAAGCTAGGGAGCCCAAGATAGAAAGTAGAGCCCATGCTCTGCACCTGCCCTGATGCTCTCCTAGGTGTTCTACCCTTACGACTATCAAATGCTTGCTCTTCTATTTGAATAAGAGACATACTGATTCTAAATCATCAGGGTAGCATTCTACCAACTAGGTAAAAACATTTTTAAAGTCAGCTTTATACACTAGCCTCAAAACTATCAGATTCAAACAAAAAGGACAAGGTTTCCAATGATTTTGTCCAGCTGTACCTCACAAGAATATTTCAGAATTTCTTAACTATGTTTAAATTCATGAAGTATAACATACACTATCAGAGGCTTTTCAAGGGCAAATTAAGAGGCTTCCAAGAGTTAAATATACAAAAAGTCTACTGGGTTTTTTTTTTTTTTTTTTTTTTTTTTGTGGAGGCCCAAAAATGTGAGCCTATTCCCACCTTGTCTGCCAGTCAGAGAGTTTGGAGGTTGCTCAAAATGGTTGACAAGCATAGCTGCAGGCGCCCAACTCAGGATGTGATTACTTGGTTCTTTTGATATTAAGATAGTTCATACAAGTAGATCCATTCCATCCTGACAGGATATGCAAATGTACTTCTGCTCCTTCTTTTGTAATATGAGGTTACCTGGGGAGTGGATACCTTCAGGATACCTGGTCTAGGGTAGCTTCACTGCCTAAACAACAGAATGCTAATGATTTGATGCCTCAAAGTGTTAAAGCAATTAGCTGTTCTAAGTTGTCCTTTGTATCATGTTAATGAAGTCTTTTGTTACCTTCTTCTCCCTTGTGAATTGGGTATAAACAGGCAATTTCAGTATTCACTGGAATACCCTCCTGGTACTTTCTATGGTTTCTGTTTTTATTACTATCACGTATCTTCATATTCTTATATTTCTAATTCCCCACATCCGTACCCTGGTAAGAGGTATTTTTGTCAAGGCTGGTCTACAACATTTTTTGCTTTTGTTTGTTTCTTTGTTCTGAGGCAAGGTTTCACTATGTAGAGCAAGTTGATTCTGAACTCAAGAGATTCACCTGCCTCTGCCTTCCAAGTGCTGGGACTGAAGGTGTGCGTCACCGTGGCCAGCTACAGTCCATCTTGACTCCCATAGCTACAGCACATATTTAACAGTAGCTACCCTTGATAATTCCAACTTGTATACTTCACAAGAACGTAAACAAAGGGCAGGCAATGTATGCAAAGCCTGTTGAGGACTGCAGGGACTGGTGGTTGCAGAGATCCCTTCTTTAAAGTCTTAAAAACCCTCCATCTAGATTTTTTTCAACAGAACAAACATTAAAGAAAGCATTTTCATTATCTACTTTTTGGTACAGAGATTATAAGGGAGAAAGGATATTAACTTAAAAAAATAATGTACAGACAAAATGAAAAACTCAGACACAAGCAGGAAAACGGTGCAGTAGAGGCTATAAAGGATGTTTTTAGAAACTGAAAAGAGCATGAAATTTTGTGACAAGCAACTAAGAAAAATCCAATAGATACCAGGTGTCAGGAGCAGTACTGATAGAGAAGCTGAAAGTCTACATTAGGTAAAAACAATTATCCAGTTCAACAACAGTTATCACGTACAAAAGAACAAGTCAGAGCTTTAGGATTGGAGAAGATGTTTGGTGTTAAAGTCAGGCTTTAAGGCTTATCAAAGCAGTTGTTCAAAATGAGCTGACAGGACATGACTGTGTTAGTGCAGGGCCTAGGAGGAGACAATCACCTGAATGTAACAGAGGGCAAGGCACTAAAAGGATAGTTAAAAAAAAAAAAAAGCCAAAAGATGCTAAAGTCGCTAAGAATAATGGCAGAGAACTTGACAGAAAAATTACAATTTCAGGAAAATTGAATATATACTAGAGACCAGAAAAATGGCTATGAGGGAACAGTCATAATCACTATTTAGGGAAAATTGGGAAAATTTTAACTAGAGCAAGTCAAAAATAGCATAAAGAAAATGCTGGGCCAAAATGCTGGCATCCACAGAGACACCACCATTCTGTCATCCAGAAAGAATACAAGACTGCCACGAGCTAAACGCATTTCAATCATCTTAAGGATCAAGAAATTGATGATGCCCTCAGGGGGCAAAACACTTGGCTTCTAAGAGGCTTGTTTTAGATTTTGAAATAAAAATGTTAATGCAATAAAGCAAAATCTAAACATGTAAAAAATATATAATGGAAATCAGTAATGACTACAAATTCATATAAATTCTGTCTGTAATTGTTTTCTCGCAGTCCTAGTGTCCCTTTTATTATTATAATAAACATCAAAGCCAACCTGGAGAGGACAGGGTTTATTTCATTTTCCAGTCCATCATGAAGGGAAATCAGAGCAGGAACTCAAAGTAGGAACCGAAGAGGAGACCACGGAGGAATGTTTCTTACTGGCTTGCTAAGCCTATTTCCTCATACCACCCAGGACCACTTGCCCAGGGATGGCATTGCCCATAGTGGGCTGTGCCCTCTCACACACAGTTAATCAAGAAAATGCTCCGCACATAGAACCAGGCTGATAGAAGCATTTCTCTACAAAGGTTGTCTCTTTCTACACGATCCTAGCTTGTGTCAAGTTGACCAGAGCCAAACCAAAAACAATCACCAACACACACTATAATAGTACAGTGGATTTGAAACACATACTCAAGGCTTTTCAGGAGTAATAAACTGACCAGTGTTCAATTTTAGCAAATTAATTATCATAGCATCTGATGATTTTCTCTGCATCAACTTACAGTAGCCAAATATACCTCATGGCTCTCTGTGATAAAGGTTGAATGCAGCTATTTAATAAGAGACGTAAGATGACTGTTTGTGACAAGAACAATTAACCAGAATTTACCTTTACACAGCTGACACAGAGTTCCCTCACTGAGAGATCTAATGTGAACCTTGTTCTTAATCACCTTTGGATCCAGCTCCCTACTTCCGTTTGATGAATACACCTTTACCTAGGCAGCACAACTTATGCCACAAGAAAAGCCCAAGAGTAACTTTAAGTTAAATTTGACAGCAATCTTGGATGGCAGCAGTGAAACTCACCAATACAGACATCGATTTTCCCTTTAATGGCAGCTTCATGCAGAGGTGTGTAGTTCCAGTTATCTCTCGCATTCGGATCTGCTCCTTGGCACAGTAACAGACTCACAACCTCAGCATGGCCGAAAGAACAGGCATTATGAAGTGGGATGAGACCCCCGTCATCACGAGCATGGACGTTAGCACCCATCTGCAGCAAGTGCTCTACAACATCCTTCCTTCCAAAACCTGGAGAAAAGGAGCAGAAATGTTTTATATATTGAGTCAAATCTTTAACAACATCCACACCTATGTACTGATTCTGTACCCTAGAGTAAAAAGGGGGAAATAAACAAGCAAAACCATGAGCTTTGTTCAAACTGACCCCTCTCCCCCCATTTCAAGAACTAAAGAAAGCTCTTCCCTGGTTAATGAGCGGTTGACTCAGAAACCGTTTCTTAATCACTTGCTGTGGGCAGCAACTGTGTCAGAAATACAAGTGAATGAGACGACTACTGTCTAACAGTGCTGGCAACATTTAACAAAATTAATTACATAAAACTTCCGTGTGTACCTTATACTTACAAACTGCTGACAAAAATTTTATACTTAAATACTTTAAATACTGCCAACAACCAAATCAAAGGCAAATCACAACATCTAGTACTAGAGAAATAATAGGAAAGTAACAGAAACACACAGTGACAGTTGGGTTAAAGGAATTCTGCAGCAGGAAGAACTAATGAAGGTGTCAGAATACTGTTGGGAATTGTAGCCAAACAGTGTGTTACAGGTGGCTCAGTGATATCATTTGTGATTAAATTATGAATCTGAGAAAAGGGTAGAAAGTGAGACTAGACACATCTGAAGATATAGAACCAGACACTGGTAACAAGTACCACAGGGGGAAAGGAGAGCCAGATAGGCTCAAAGGAATGTAAAGACTGCACACACAGGCAAGAAAGGCTATGGAGGGCACCATCACAAAAGTCAGGAATGGCGACATCAGGCTGTGAACTGAGTGCCATTCTATCCTGCCCGGTTCCTGCAGTCATTAGTTCCAAAGAAATCACACAGAGGTCTACATTAATTACAAACTGATTGGCCCATTAGCTCAGGCTTCTTATTAACTCATAAATTATATTAGCCCATAATTCTTGTCTGTGTTAGCACGTGGCTTGGTACTTTTTTCGGAGAGACAGTCACATCTTGAGTCCTCTGCATCTCGGTCACGACTGCCAACTGAAACTTCCCTCTTCCCAGAATTCTTGTTGCCCTGCCTCTACTTCCTGCCTGGTCACCCTGCCTATACTTCCTGCCTGGCTACTGGCCAATTAGAGTTTTATTAAAAATAATACAAGTGAAAGGATAAACGACCATTGTTCCACAGCATTAGGCAAAGTCCCACAGGAGGAGAATTTAGTGAGACCAACAGAAAAGGGAAAATGGCCATACATAACATGAAAATAATCGTACTACAATGACAAAACTACAAGCTACATTGCAATGGATTAAAAATGAAAACTGTACATATCAGCATTTAGTAACTCGGCCCACTTTGTGGCTCTATGCTACTACCTCTACACTAGTACTTACTTGGTCAAATTAGAAACTGGCATCTTACACAAAGCTAAAGGGTAGAGAAACAGTCATATCTTCCTCCACTTTATGCATACATTAAATGAGAATCATGTGAAAATAGGGGGGAAATGTGTTTTCTATGCTATCTATAGAAATTCACTCATTTTCAGAAGAGCAAGTACTAAGAAACTCTCTCAAAATAAAAAATAAAAAAAAGATTCCACAGACTGTTATCTGTGGAATCCACAGATAAACTTTTCTTGGACAATCCCTCAAGTTAAGCTGAAGTGGGGGGTGGCACAAGTCAATTTGTGGTAATGAGAATAGTAAAGCTATGGCATGCAGGCTAATTGCCATCACCAGGCCATGTTTTTAGTCTGCTATTAACCCTGGCACAACAGTTTCAGCGGTAGTTAGAGGTTCTACTTATCCACCCACCCCTCCTTCCTGTACACCACAACCCTATTCCTCCACAGGCACTGTCCTTCCAGGCTGTGGGGAATGTCAAAGGTTGTTTTGTTCCTACTGGGATGGAAAGGACAATGATGGCTAGGTGAGGTCAGCAAAGTCAGGCCACTCAAATTCCTGAGCCATGTGAGCTTGATCTTGAGGAAGGGTCTATCAAGTGACCAAATCTGTCTGCTAGCTAACATCAACAGCAGATATGGAAAGATGAGGTCAGGAAGACAAGAAAGGCCTTTTTATAAGGAAGAAACACAGCAGCTCTAAGTGATACCACCAAGCTGGGAAAGAAAATCATTTGGCTCACACCTGCCATTTGCAAATGGCATTAGAAAGCCTGAAAATGAAAAGCCTTTCGGCTTTGGCATTCAGTTGCTTATGGGTTTGTGGTCAGCAGAGAGCCGCACCTCTGAGCTTGATACAGGACTCCCAGGCAAGAGAGAACACAAAGGAAGAAGGAGGTTTGGACACAGAATGTTTGGTATTAAAGCAGTAAGCCTCTTTAGATATGTACAACACCTATGCATCCCTAGACAAAATTGTGTGATCTGCCCACCTACAAAAATGGGCTGAAAAATAAGTCTTTTATAGTTGAGCACACAGGTGTCTCAGGAAAATCAAGCTATCTATTGGTGAAGAACTAGGAGAGGAATTCAGGGAGAATAAATAACAGCATCTGCCATAGCTTTGTAAATCATAGGTAAAAATTTGTTTCATTTTTAAGTACCTGAGAAATTATTCCTAAGGAAAATCACTTCAATGCTATTTCAGTCTTGAAAGGTTTTTCAGATAGCTGAATGTGATGTTCACTTTAAATGTTAACTTGCCACAAATGAGAATCACGTGAGGAGAGCATGTCACCTGAGGGATGACAACTGCCTCAAGATTGCCTTAACTGAGGTGGAACGACCCACCTGATGTGACAGCGTCTTCAGGTAGCAGCCCAGACGAAAGGGGCCTGAGCAGGCAGGCTGTCCTGCTGCAGTGGCCTTCCTTGCTTACAGCTGCGGCTCATTCCTTCACTGACAGGAGAAGCCGAGTCTCCAGAACCCACCAGATTCTTGACGCCAGACTGGGACTGCTTTGGCACCCAGGCTCAAGGCCTCAGCGACTAGCAGTACTTAGCTTCTCAGGGATGAGACAGGTGTCACTATATTAGTGCAAGCTGATTTTCTAGTAGTAGTAGTAGAAATAATAATAATAATTCTATCTGTTTTGTTCCTCCAGAGAACTCTAATACACTACATAAAAATGAACAAATTAGAGTCAAACAAATCTGGTGGCATACACCTCTAATCCCAAAATTTTGGAGGTAGAGGCTGAACAAACTAAAGTTTGTAGGCCAACCAACAATAAGGAGCTGAGAAAATGATCCAGTCAATAAAGTGCTCGGTGAACAAACATTAGAATATGAATTTGAATCTCCTACACCAATGTGAAAATAAAATGCTAGGCACTGTGGTGTGTGATGGACAGAAGGATCCCTGAAGCTCCTGGCTAAACAAGAGACCTGGTGAGCTCCAGACTCAACAAGAGACTCAGTCTCAAAAAGTAAGATGAAGGGGGACTGAGGAGGAGACCCAACATGGACCTCTGCCCTCCACATGCACACCACAATAAAAATTAAGTTAAAAAACAAGAATAAAATTAGAAGAGGTGAAGAAACTCCTGCAGTAGTCTAAAAATGGAAACTTGGCGTTAACTCAGAAGGCAAGGATGACTGGGCCCTGGAATTCTAGTTGAACACTTCAGTCTGTGGAGATTCCATGTGGGGAAGAAGCAAGCCAACAGCTTCAAAAGGTCATCCAACATCTGCTCCGCGCTGTTAAAGTGAGATGATTTGTAAATTTCAGCATTCTTGCTGTTAAATAATGTCATTATTTCACATGTTCAAAGAAAATTCACACAAGAAAGGCATTGCACACGCCTAACTGAATACACTTAGCAATATTCCTTACTCTGATCTTTAAATATTACAATTAAGGTCATTCAAAATGTTTCAATACTAAATTGGTCGTTGGTATTTATTCCCCAGTTTTGAGTTCAAAGACGGGGTTGAAAAAGTCATTCCTCTTAACATTTAGCATTTTAAGCTTGCCTAGAATTAAAGCCTGCAGGAAACGACCTTAAACCTTAACTGTGGCATGTACGATATTAACAAAAGAGAGAAACCAAAGGTGTCTGGAGTCTTGTAAACTAAAGTTTTTTTTATAAATGGCAGTAGCAACAGATTAAAAAGGCATTTTCCTCCTAACTGAACTACCAACAAAGCTACAAGCACTGAAGCACAGTAAAAAAGTTCATATTATAATTTATTTTTAGTTTTTTCCTTAAATAGTGTAAGATCCAAGAACATCCAAAAGATACTCAAAGGAACAGTAAGGTGAGTTTGAAATTGTCAAGAACACTGACGTAAATGGCAAAGACAAATAGGCAGGTGGTGATAGATGAACCTGCTCGATACCTTAGAAGGGAAAATATTACAGTGGTCTATTGTTTTACATAATTCCAGCCATGAGACTGGCTAATTTGTTTTCTCTGCTGTGATAAAACATTATGACTAAAAACAGCTTGGAAAACAAAAGGTATATTTGGCTTACACTTCCTAGGGCACAATCCAACATGAAGGGTTGTGGAGGCAAGAAACTTAAGAATTGAAACAGAGACCTGTGGAGCTCTCCTTATTAGCATCCTCTCTTTCCATGGCTTGCTCACTTATTTCTTATACAACTCAGGACCATCTGCCCTGGGTCAGCACCCACATCAATTAATTAAAAAAAGGAAGGAAGGAAGGAACAAAGGAACAAAGAAAGGAAAAAGAAAGGAGAAAGAGCGAGCTCCACAGACTTGACCACAGGCCAATCTGATGGAGACAATTCCTCAAATGAGATTCCCTCTTCCCAAATACATCTGTGCCAAGCTGACAAAAGACTGCCAGCACAGGGCCTTGGGGGTAACTGTAGAGCACTTACACACGCTCTACCCAGCATTCCCACTCTGTTCCCTCACTAACAATTTAACATTGTGGCTAGGCTCAACATCTGGGCATCTGTGAGCAATTCCAGAGGCTCGTTACACACACGAATTCCTACCTCTGCTAAGTGAGAGCTGAGTCTACGTGTGTCTTGGCTGATGTGCGGAAGGCAGCTAAGAGGATGGTTATGGCACAACAGACCCATCCTGCCTTTGCTCCGAACCCTATCCACTTTCTAGCTCTAACAATTTTTTTTTTTAAAGTTTGCTGTATTTCATGAAGGAAATTTGCACACTGTCACGACTATCTGTAATCTGGGAACTGGGAAAAGAATTTGCAGCTTACTTTAAAAAACATCAAGTCTTCTATGCACCAAGTAAGGGTTATCTAGTCTAATAAACACTAAGCTACAGACACCAGTAACAAATTTCTGGTTACTTTGTAATATACATCCATGGCAAATAAACGTTTTCTATTTAACACTCAGCCATTATTGTTTCCTTTCCTAATTTGGATTCTAACTACATTAGCTTTTAATTATTAGAAAATATATCAGCTTCTGATCATTTAATCAAAAGTCACAAAGGGGAGTATATTTCCCTGTTAATTTTTTGTCAAAAGCAGATCCTACTGAAAAGTTTTCTATTTATAGACCCTGATGTAGAAAAAGTATGTATGTTAAAAGTGAAGAGCAGAGAAATAAAAGAGTGTTTTCCTAGGCCCAGTGCAGGGATCTCCAGGAACAAAAACGCCAGGAGCTTAGAAACAAACTGTAGGAAAATATTTCCTGGGACAGAAAAAGATGATTATATTCCAATGCAAAACTGACTAGCTCAATAGTAGAAGATTGGTACCCTACCTGGGCAGGCACGAGACCAGAGAAAGCCTACACTCCTCAACACTGTCACAGTGTCCCCAAGAAAGCCCACACTCAACAGTGTCACCTTGTCCTCTTCACTGCTGTGAAATATGAAGACAGGATTTCCAGTCCAGCTCCATTCTAAAGTCAAGGGATAAATCAAGGGAAAATATTGCAAGCAAGCCTGAGAGTCAAGTGCAAGCCTCGTTCCCAGTTAGGTAATTACACAGAAGGTGACAGCATTTTGAAAAGAACAAGAGGCTGGGAAATGCTGAGGACATAGTTAAGAGATTGTCTCTACAACCTAGAAAGCATCCTTCCATCACCCCTAATCCCAGCTCCTAAAGACCTCTTCCAAAGGCTTGGAAACAGGAACAGAAGGAAAGAACTCAAGAGGAGACGGCAGAAATGGAGGTAGGGAAAGAAGCACCGCAAGGACGGCAGACGTCTGCTAAAGGAAGATCTCAATCTCCAGGCTAAGAGTTCACAGGCTGCCAGAGAGAAAAGACCAACACCGCAGCACAGTCTAACAAGTTCAAGGGCTAAAACCTTCCTAGTCCTTCAGAAAGAAAATACACGACAGCTATAGAACTAAAGAGTAAGTGTACTAGGAAAGGGGAGACGTCAAACTACACTCCGACCATTCTCACAAGGTCTTCACAGTAATTTCATGCAAATGCTATTCATTTGATTAAATTTCAGCCTCCAGAGCATGTATTTAATAAGACTGTGACAAAGTGAGTGTCACATAGTCTAGTTTACAGTAAGGTGTGATAGCTGGCTTGACTAACACTATGCTGCTGTTTAAGAACAGCTTGTACCTCAGCGTTTGTCAGACATTTTCTCCAGGATGAACAAGGTAGCTTCTTAGATGAAAACAACAATATTTGCTCTCAAAGACAGAATGTAAGCTTTCAGATAAATGTCTGAACTTTATAGCATTACAAAGCTATTATAACCATAGCAGTTTCCCAGTAACCATTACTTTCCTAAGACTGGTAAATGTGCTGTCTGTTATTTTTATTATAAAATTAAGATATTAATGCTTGAAAGATTTGCATGCCATACTGAAGTAATACTTTCCAAAAGACTAAATTATATAGCTATGAGATCCAATTCTGTAAAAATAGGTCAGTGAATTTTAACATGCCAGAAATAGGAAAAATTCACTGATAAGGCTGAAAATTCTCTTTATGAAAACTGATTAATCAAACTATATTTTGAAAAATAGTACTTCCTTCTGCACTCCATTATCTGTTTCATAAATTCATTCTACATAATACACACAATAACGACAGGTAAAAGACAAGAATTGGGCTGTCTTCTATCAATCCAGGCATTAAACTGACTCAAAATACAAAACAATCCCTTTGTCTCATTGATCTTTGCTTAGGAAAGAATCTAACTGCAAGTATTATTTACACTTAAATAATAGTTTGTGTATTTTTATTTCTCCCGTAAGTCTCTAAAGATGTAACAAAGGCAGTCAATGCAGCCATCCCCCTTTTCTCCACAGTGGCCTGCAGTCAGTCATGGTCTAGGAGTATTATATGGAAAAGAAATAATTAATATATAAATTTTAAATCATACATCATTCATGGTAGCAGTGTAGTGAAATGTCCTTTGTGCTATGTTGTGCCTAGGGTATCCAATCTATTTCTACACATTGTTACTGCCCCATCTTGCTCTCATGATATTTCAGTGCTTTTCCTGGCTTCACTAGTATTTTACCTAATTAAGCTGATGATTCAGATACAACAGAAAAGAGCTAAGTGTGTTTCCCTGAAGAGAAGAGATGGAAGCTCTTGCCGTAGGGACTTGTTGAAAGAAGGTAAAAACTGCATTCGTGTCTGGCTGCGGTGGCACACACCTTTAATCCCAGCACTCAGGAGGCAGAGGCAGGCGGATCTCTGAGTCCAAGGCCACCCCAGTCTACAGAGTTCCAGGACAGCCAGGGCTACTACACAGAGAAACTGTTTCAAAAACAAACAAACAACAACAAAAAAAAACCAAAAAGATTACATTCATATAATTTACTACCAATTCTTATATTTCTATGTTATTCCTGCTAATCTCTTATGCCTAATTTATCAATTAAAGCTTACAATAAGTGTGTATGTGTGGGAAAACATCCAGAAGTTGGCATGATCCAGTTTTAGGCATCTCACAACCCTGAGAGTTAGGGAGGAGTACTACACCTAAGAGCTCTGAGATGCAAATGCTTGAGAAACAATATTTTGACTCGAAGTGTTCTTTAGATATTTCCTTCCAATCAAACATCCCTTCTGGAGGGAAGGGAGGAAGTGCACGTCACAAGAAAGTTGCTCAAACTCAAGATGCCCCTCCCCAACAATATATAAGGAGTAACAACTGCTGGAGGAGGAAGAGGTGACCGTGAGACTGCCAGCGACTTGTGCCCAAACTCAAGCTGGGTTGACTTTATAAGGAGTTGATGTGGCTGTCGGGTAATACAGCTTCCAGTCATTCAAGCTCCTTGCAGTAAACTTAGTAAACTCACTCTTTCTCCAAGCTAAACTTGGATGGAATCATTTCTTTGATCTGCCATTCTCATCATACTTAGGTGTGGAGAAGGGGGGCTGTGTGTCCATGTATTTCCAGGAAAAGTCATACAAGGCATCAAGACCCAAAGAAGATAAAGTCCAAAACAAGTCTAAGATATGCAACTGAGGCTGATCCGTTTAAAGCCACCTGGCTACTTCTCCCAAGCGGTAAGTAAGGGATGGTATGTCGCCTTGATGTAGGGAAAGTTGTGTACCCCAATATGGGTGATAAGGCATGCAACTGAGGCTGAATTATCTGAGCACGGAGCATCTTTAGGAAAATCCCAGGGTAGTAGTTTCCTCTATGTGATATGAGGCGTGGTGGGCCTCCTAGATGAATGAGGCCTACCATTTAAGTAAGAGGACGCCCCCAACAACTGATGGAGTGACACGCATAATGCAGTTCCACAGAATAGTACACACTGGGCAGGAATGTAAGCAGACCATGGCAGCTGGTGTACGGATTTCTGCTGTGAGGGCTAAGACAGACAACTGAGGCTGAGCTGTCTACTCAGAAAGCACTTGCCAGGACAAGGCCATGACAGGGCACTCTGTTTATAGAGCTTTTGTGAGCAGTCACCCAATGCTGCACTGGGCTTTTCAGTGGGCAGTTGCCCAAGTTACACTTGCTCTTGCAAGACAAGCTCACAAGTTCACCAGAACTGACAGAACTGTTTCTATGGTCTGCCCGGTGCCTATCTACCTAGGAAACGTCATACAACAAGGACAGGAAATAAGACCACTCATCATCTTGCAGGGGATTTGAGAACCATCTGTTGAGCTTCTGCCAAAGGACCATAAAAATCTTAGTAGAGCCCTACTATCTAGATCCCTCAGAAATAGAGACCAGGATGGTATGAGAGAGGAATCCACTGTGGAACTGTCTCGGTAACTGTTATCGAGGCAAGTTTTATAAGCTCATTTGATTTCCATAACACTTCTTTAATGGTGAATTTCACACTCGCAGAACCACAGTAATTCAGACACATTGATAACTGACATAAAAAATGAAAAGGGCATCATCAACATAACTGCTGAAATTCATTCTACTGAATATCAATATTTCCATATTTCATATTGGCAATAATAAACATGAGTTCTCCAGCAGAAGAGATGGATCAGTGAGTAGCCGTGACTGCCATGCATCCATGAGGACTTGAGTTCGGCTCTCCAGCACCCACGTACAGCGGAAGAGGCACACATTTGAAACTCTAGTGCTCAGGCTGGGAAGACACAATGATTCACAAAGCTCAGATGCAGTCAGCCTAGACAAACTGGTGAGTTCCACCCAACATCAACTCTGATCCACACATGGATGCATACACATATGCATACCCATACAAGCATGTACATATACCACACACACACGTTCTCTGTAAGATAACAAAGACCAAAACATTTACTATTTGTTTTTTCATTTGAATTATGGCAAAATACACATTTCATAAAATTTACTATGTGAACCTTTTTTATTAGTAAGTAGTATGTGTTTGAATAAAAACAAGCATGCACCACAACGCACATGAAGAGGTCAGAGGACAACTTTTGGGAGTTGGTTCTTTTCTTCCACTCTCAGTTCTGGGTATCAAACTCAGGTCATGAAGTATGCACAGTGAGCACTTTCACCTGCTGAGCTGCTCACCAGCCCCCATCTGTACAATTTTCAGTATCATTGTGTGCTTTCAAAGAGTTGCAATTCCCATGCTTTATTTGCTATTTAAAATATTTTGTTTGACTGCTTCTATGATCTAAAATATTTAACAAAATTTATCAGAATTTTTTAACACTCTTTAGACTTAAAATATTTGCTAAAATTCCCTTTAATTTAATGAAGCTCTTCACTGATTGCTTACAATCAAACATTTTATATTTATGAAACAAATGAACAAAAGGGTAGGATAGTCCAGTATTCTGGCAACTCTGAGAGATGGCTCAATAGTTAAGGACGCTTACTACTCTTGCAGAAGATTCAGGTTTGGTTCTCAGCACCTCCAGTGGGCAACTCAAACCTCATTTCCAGGGAATCTACCCCCTCTTCTGGCCTTTATGGGTTCCAACATGCACAATGTATACATGAACTTAAGCAGATACATACATACACAGAAGTTTTTTAAAACAAAAATCTTAAAAACAAACATTCTAATAATTGTAAATGTTCTAATATCCTACTTACTGAAGAGATTTATTTTAAGTGCCCAAGAAAAGGATTCAAGGGACATAGCCACAAATCACCATAACTTGCCTTGGAGTAGTAAGATGATGGACCAATTTTTTTTCTGCACTTTAGAATTTTAGATGATTATTTTTACTATCAGAAAACCAATTTGAGAAAGTCATGACATCTCAAAACAATTTTACTTCTCATTACTATGAAGTTTCCATTTGAGCAGCCCAGACCTAATGATTTTAAGGCAGCCAGATATACAGGTTTAATCTGTGTCACTTAATAGCTATGTGACTTCTGATTTTGACATAAAGTAATTAGTATATTAAAAATTATTATTTCTAGATATAAGGAAATCAGACTTGAGATTAGAAATATTAACCTACAAAGCCAACTCTTCAAATGCAAACTGAATACCAAGTTCTCCTTGTTTTCATAAAATTCCAATAGGATAACAATTATACACTTTGTTGATACATTGTGGGTATTGCCTTGTAGGAAACAGTGGGTAAGCCAAATTTTTAATATCTTGCTCTACAAATTAGTTCAGAAGATTTTTTTTCCACGAGATTTATTTCCTACACAAAAGCACAAGTTAGCATCTCTATTCCAGGCATTATTTTGGAAAATAGCTAACATGCAATCATTCATTATAATTCCATGACATCTTTTTTGAAAAGTCAAATTTCCATAGTGTGAGAAGGTAAACATATAGAAAAGGAAAAAGGTACAATGTATTAGTAGGATGAATGGGACATTCAAAATGACCTCCCTAAATATATCAGAATGAGGGTATCCAATCCTGTCAGATCTACTTGGACACAATCAACCTTTTGAAAAGCACTGTAATTAGTTCCATATAGGGAAGTTTTATTAATTTTTAAAACTGTAACTGGTAATAGGAAGACTAGCTTTTAAGAATTGTGAGTCAATCAGTAGATTCATTTAAAAGTCGTTTTGACCTTGTTAACTATCAAAGGTTACCTGACTCGTTAAAGAAAATTACTTCAAAGAAAAAAGTTAACCATTTAGTGACAACCAAAAAGAGAACCTTAATACTTTATTTCTCCTTTTCTTAGAGTTTAAAAGAAAGACTCATTGTTTAACCTGAACTAGGAGCTGCCATTGCACAAAGAATGGAGAAGAACACAGCGTAAGGGTCATGTTGCTTCAAGTCTATAAAGAGACAACCCAAGCCAAGGAGCAAAACAAGTTTTCACAAAACAGCCTAGCAGGTGATGGCAATCCCAAAACCTGAGGAAGCCTCTAAAGCACGGGCACCAAAACACATCTAAGACATTCCTCAATTACCCAAAAATCAAACTAATTTTCAAAAACTTAGGCTCAAAACCCATCATCCCAAGTGGTTAGGCTTTAATAAAATCCCAAGAAACTCACCCTAGTCAAAAAAAAATTTAGGGCCTTGTGGTAGTGGTGCACTCCTTTAATCTCAGCCAGGCAGATCTCTGTGAGTTCAAGACCAGCCTTGTCTATGAAGCAAGTTCCAGGACAGCCAGGGCTGTTACACAGAAAAATCCTGTCTCAATTTCCCCACTTCCCCCCCAACCCCAAAAAATAAGGAACACAATACTTTTTAAATAATAAACTAAAAGTCCATTTCGAGTGTTTGTTTCTGGCACATGGCTCATTTGATAGTAAGCAAAGAATTTTTCTTTTAGGTCATCCTCACACTACAACCCCATTTATAATTAATCCTGCAATTCTGATCATGAACCCACATGAATGACACACACAGCTCAGCTCATTTTCTATTACAAAATACTGCAATTATTAAAAAAGTAGAAACGCAGGCGGTAAGCAGTATAAGCTTTTCTGGCATGTCTAACATCAAGGGCCCTAAGCGGTACGCCCCTCTCACTGAGGAAGCTGGCCGCTTGACAGCATGCCTTAGGTCAGTGGTTCTCAACCTGTAGGTCGCAACCCTCTGGGTCACATATCGGATGTCCTGCATATCAGATATTTACATTATAACTTAACAGTACCAAAATTACAGTTATGAAGTAGCAATGAAACAGTTTTATGGTTGGCGGTCAGCAGGAGAAACTGTAATAGAGCCAGAGCATCAGGCTCCAAGAGAAGAACTGGCCTGCTGTGGAGCAATGGTCTTTTATCCTGTCACTTGTATTATTTTTAATAAAACACTGATTGGCCAGTAGCCAGGCAGGAAGTATAGGCAGCACGATGAGAACATGAGATTTCTGGGAAGAGGAAAGGTCAGTCTGCAATTATCATCCAGACACAGAGGAAGCAAGATGTGACTGCCTCGCCAAATAAGGTACCAAGCCATGTGGCTAACAGACAAGAATTATGGGCTAATATAAGAGTTAATAAGAAGCCTGAGCTAATAGGCCAATCAGTTTATAATTAAAAAAAAAAAGCCGGTTGTGGTGGTGCATGCTTTAAAGCCGCATTTATAGTATAAGAGACAACACCCAAGTGGGTTGGTATCTTAAAGGCTATTGGCTGAAGGAGTGGAAGGAGCTCCCACATTACTGGCCCAACCCATCCTTTTATTAGGGATTATTCCCACAGCGGCCACTGTACTCCCTCTTCCTGACAACACTACTCACCTGTCAGGCCTTCCCAGCTTCCCCATACCTAGCATGCACAAGGGGCTGCATGCGAACACATGCACACACACAATCACAGTCAAACCTTCAGCAAGACACACCTGTGGACTCAATGCTTGCTCATGCTATGTCCTCCTAAAAAACAAAACAAACAAACAAACAAAAAAAAACAAAACCAAAAAAAAAAACCTATGCACTGAAATTTCCAGTGTGACAGGATTAGGAGGTGAGGTCTTTGGGAGGCAATTAATTAGGTAACACAAGTGAAATTTAGAGCCTTTATAAGAAAACCCATGAGTAATGTGGGATTCCCCTCTTTATGCTATGAATGCCATTGATTAATAAAAGAATCTGCTTTGGCCTATAGCCGGGCAGAATATAGTCAGGCTGGAGGAGATACAGCGAGAGAGTGGGCGGAGTCAAGAGAAGCCAGTAGCCATAGGAGACAGACGCAAGATGCTGGTTGGAACTTGGAACTTTACTGGTAGGCCACAACCATATGGTGATACATAAATGAATAGAAATGGGTTAATTTAAGAATTAGCCAATAATTTAAGAGCTAGCCAATAAGAAGTGTGAGCTAATAGGTTATAATTCATAGTATTGTAATTAATAGTTTCTGTGTTATTATTTCGGGTCTGGGCAGCCAGGAAACGAACAAGCAGTGTCCGCCAACACACGAGAGTGCTCATTTACATGTGTTCTCTCTTTTATATCTCTCTCTCTGCTCACCACATGAGAATATACTAAAAGTTGATAGTCAGCAACTCAGAAGACAGCTCTTACCAGAAGCAAACTTCTGGGGCCCTGATTTCAGGCCTTGCGGCACTAGAGTAATTTTTGTTATTTATAAGCCACCCAACTATTATACTTGCATAATTATAGCCCAAACTGACTACAATAACAATCATAAATGTTTATGTACCTTCTTGCTTTTAAATGCATGATGTTGAGCTGGGGGTATAGTGGTGGAGTACATGAAGAGTACCCATGAACGCTGTAGTCAACCCCTACCACACCACACAGACAAAAGTAATCTACGAAAGAGAAAAACATATAATCTCACCAACGTACTTAGAAATGTATTTGCAAATCATAACCACTATCTCAGCAACTGCTACATCAGTAAGAGCACTCGGCACAAGTTAAAGCACAGGTTGGAGACATTCATACTCCAACTTCTTAGAAAGCTCAAGCCCCAAATGAATGTACTGTTTTCTCCAATGCTAGGACACAGGATGAGTCACTGGGAAAGGCAGCTTCCAGGATGATGCCAGTAACCTAGTATATAGTCACAAGCTACACAACAGTGTTGAGTCCAAGAGAGACCGAGTCACACGACAGTGAAAAGATTGTAACAGCACTGAAAAGCCCTCCAGAAATGATATGACTGCCACTGTGTGTCACAATGCATTACTTTATATTTTGTGGCGATTCTGGTGTAAACAAACCTGCTGTGGTGTACTTGTGCTCTCGCTGTCATCATACAATTACATGCCCTACATAGATTTGGTAATGCTAATAAATTACTACGTTAGCGTATTTACCACATTATGCTTTCATATTCATTTCATACTATGTTAAAGAACACTATTCACTTAAAAAGGGCATGGAAAGCAGCTTTAACCAGGTCCTTACGGAACTGCAGAAGGCACTGCTGCTGGAGGAGATGGTCCAGTGCTGTTCTTGTCCCTAAGGCCATTCCAGCAGGACAAGACATTGATATCCTAGCTTCCAGTGGATAGTACCAGGAACTGGAGTACAGCTATGACGATGATTCTGACCTGGTGTCAGCCTCGACTGATTAATTTGTTTAACAACAATGTACAGAATGTAAAATACAATTTTTAAAAACTGAAAAAAGTTATAGAATGAGGATACTAACGACAAAAATATTTTGTTCAACTGTGTATAATATATTTGTGTCTTAAGTATTGCAAGAGAATCAAAAGTTTAAATTTTTTTAAAGATTATAAAGTGGAAAAGTTCTGACTAGACATGGGAATACAGACATACTACTACTCAGAGGAGTCAAGCAGAGGACTGAGAGACCTTGACTCCAACAAACAAAAGAGAATCAAGGTTGATACATCATGGAAAAAAATTGTATGACTTAGGGTGGCAGTAAGTATACAATGCTAAACAACAACAACAAAACAAAAAACTATAGTAATATAGACTAAGCCTTCCTATTCACTCTCCAAATTTTACAAACTCCACTTATGTCTTTAAGGGTATGCTATGTTTCACTTTTCATATTTTGTTTTACTGTGTATTTCCTATGTTTATATACAAATGCCCATCACTCTTTACTATCAGAATTCAGACACTGGCATGATACTGGACAAGTGTGCAGCCTAGAAGCAACACCAAAGAATACATAAATATATTAGGCTGTGCCTTCCAGGTCTCTGTAAGCATACGCTGATGGTCACACAACAAAATCTCCTAGCCATGCATTACTCCAAACTTACCCCTATCAATAAGCAACATGAAACTCTAAGTGTACCTTGTGTAACCGCCTCCTCCTGGGTATGGGTTG
Organism: Ondatra zibethicus; assembly: GCA_004026605.1. Taxonomy (NCBI): domain Eukaryota; kingdom Metazoa; phylum Chordata; class Mammalia; order Rodentia; family Cricetidae; genus Ondatra; species Ondatra zibethicus. The sequence continues at coordinate 192,399 of PVIU01000226.1, forward strand.
AGCCCACTCTATCAGACTCAGCAGAGGAGGAGCGAGAGCACTGAATAGTCTAAGCTCAATTTTACTCACCATCCTGCTGCCTCACTTGCCGGCTTTCCCTGAAACCCACTGCTATGTTGTGAGCTGCTCTATGAAACTGAACACCTCAGTCCAGCAACCTCCAATGTGCACATTTACCAAACCCAAGATCCAGTAATTCTAATAAATTTTTGTTCAAGAACGAAACGCCTTATACCCACAAAACAAGATTTTAAGAATGTATGTCAAAACAGCTTTACTCATAATAGTCAAAATTGGAAAGAGCCTAAGAATCGATCGACAGAAGAGAAACAAGCTTGGCGACAGTACACTGACAGAATGAAATCTACTGAGCATGGGCAGAACTATTTATTACAGGGGGTGGGAGGGGCAGGATTTACAGAAAGGTGTGAACTGTATATGATTCCTTTTAAAGAACTTTTAAAGTGTAACTGCTAATCCCAGAAAACTGAACTTCCAGACTCTGTGGTGGCTTTCTATAAGGGTCTGAGTTGTGCGGGATCTCTATGCATCAAAACTCAGCTTCTTCGGGGCACTTCCTCAGCTGTCTCCAACCCACACTGGCACGTATTTAAAGAGTCTGAGACACTGAGGAATAGCTAAGCTGACAGCATAAGGCTGAAATATAAGCAGTCTTATATAACAGTTTGCTTGTTCCTTTTTTCATTATTGGAGATGTATTTGTAATGTCATCAAATAGCTAGTTCATTCTTTAAATCATCTGCTTCCAATGACTGACACCATTGAAGCAAAAAGAAACACACTCCATGCATCTCCCTAACTCAGAGCTCCTTGTGAACTGTATAAAAATAGGTCATTTACATATACAATTTTAAGAAAACACGAGGTACAAAAAAAAAATCCTATTTTCAACCTGCGGTTTTAAGTCTAGGAAGGATTTGCAAAGCAAGTTCCTTTTCTTCTGCCACAGTCAGACCTTTCAGTTCTGAGGAGCTGGGTTTGGTGGCACATGCCTGTAATCCCAGCACCTGGGAGGCGGTGGCAGGAACATCAGCGAGCCAACCTACCCTAAAGAAGTAAGACTGTGAAAACTAAGAGTCAAATAAGGTACAACCAAGGCTGTTGTCAGCAATAAAGAACAGACAGGCACAGGTCACACTAGTTACCACTCCAGGACTGAAGCACTTGGATTGTTATTTGCCACAGGTTAGAGGACACCATGTATTTAGCTAAAATAACAACTGTACTGGAAGTAGGAAGATATCTTTATGAAAATTCAGGATCTGGAGTAAATTGGGTAACTCTTGTCGGGTAAAATGTGTGCTGCAGACAGTCCTATTCAAACCAAGAAAGGAAAACTGACATACATTCTACTTTTGGCTACTTTTGATACTAAAATGCCTTATAACATATAGGACAATTCAAGAAATATGTTAGTTAACTGTACAGAAGCCTACATCGAACACTGTCAATCTAAAGTAAACACAATGCTAGGCTCTGTGAGTTTAAGGCCAAGCTGATTTACACAGTGAATAAATTCTAGGACAGCCAGGCATATGTAGAGAGACTCTGTCTCAAAAAAAAGTAAATACTATGAGGGCCTAGAAAGATGACTCAGTGGTTAAAAGTACCTGCTGCTTTTCCAGAGGACCCAAGTTAGGTCTCCTGCCGCCACTTCATACAGCACTCCAGCTCCAGGGCATCCAACACCCTCAGAGACCCACACACATGCACATCTCCAAAGACACACATATACACATAAATTTTAAAAAATGGAGCTTTAAAAATAAATACTAAATACTGAGACCTCAAAACTGTTTGAACCTTTTAAAAAAATACCTATCTGTACTCTTTTGTAAAAAGAATTTCATCAAAATTATATCAGTTACTACAAATCTATCACCATTAGGAAATGAATTAAGACAATTTCATTTTAAAGCGGTACTTAAAAAGCGCTATAGTAACCTAAGTGCACACCTAGAACCAAAGCACTCCAGAGGCAGAGAAAGGCAGATTGCTGTGAGTTCAAGGCCAGCCTGGTCAACACAGCCAATTCCTGGACAGCCAGGATTACAGAATAAAACCTCTATTTCAAAAACAAAACTAAATCATCTTTTTTAAAAGGTTTCCTAAACTGCTCCAAACCCAGAATTAACAGCCTCTTTTATATACTCCAAAAGACAGCATAATACCCTCCTACAGGTGATACTTTGTGAGATTTTGTGTTCTTTAAACTTCCTCACTATATAGTGCAATAAAGTTGTGAACTATCTGCCACTCCAAAGTTTTGCTAGTATTTAACACATAATGAACTATTATTAGCTATAATTTTTAAAATTTTCCAAGACATTTACCTATTCCAAAAAAAAAAACTATTCCAAGATAATACAATGACTATAGTAACAACCAAGTACTAGTCAACTAACAACTACTTTTAACTACTCAGCCTACATCTAAGGGAGACTAGACTTAAGGAAGCTTTAGTGTTATACAAACAAATATGAAAGTGTAAGCTAACTACAGAATGCTTTTTACCATGGAGAATTCAATAATTGTTGTTTTGTTTGTTTTCCACAAATGAGCTAAACAAATGAGGTTAAAAAAAAAAAACAGGCTATATCAAGGTTAGTTCCTCCTAAGTACAAAATAAGTATATAAGGCTGTTTCACTGTTTGCAGATGAGAATTCCCAGCAATTTGTGAAGAACAGAAGGCATGACTGGGAAAGGAGTGCTAGGCTGTGTGAATTGATTCTAAAACCGATGCACAAATAGATATAGGTAGCATGTTGGTGTTACAGATTTGTGAGACAATGTACTAACCAGATTTGGGGGAAAGTACTTGAAAGTAAAGAGTCTCGGCCAACTTGTTAAATCAGACTTAAATCTTTGATTTAGTATAAAGAAAAAGAATCCAAGTGTAGTGGCAGAGGCCTGAAATTCCAGCCAGCACTTGGCAGGCTGAGGCAGAAGAGTCTTGAGCCTCACCAGAACTGTCTCATGAGACAAAAAACTAGCGAGGAAGGAAAGAAAAGCCAGGCGACAAAAAAGAATGCTATTTCATATAAAACAAGCAAGAATCTTGAGTTTTCATTTAGTCAGATGGAAGTTTCCTTACAAGCCAGTTCACCACACTCAATAGCATCATATCCAGCATAGATCCAATAATTTGATGATTTCCAATGCATACATACCACCCATTAGTGGATCACAAACACAATTTGCTAAAAATTAAGTAAAAGACTATATAAAATGCCAAAGTATAACCCACATATAAGTGAGAGTGTGGTCTCCATTCCTGAAAGTTCTGGTTAAATTTCGACAATACGAAATCTATTTCTAAGTATGGGCTGAAAAAAATAATTAATAGCTACCCTTTCTACAAGCCCCAGACTACTACTTTCTCCGGCTCCCTCCAAAAGGAGCATAATTTAGAAACTCTTCACTGCAATTACAAAACCAAGTACAGATTACTATAGCTTAAGCTCCAAATCAAACAGCTAACTCAACATCCACGGTCCACTTCTTCGCTTGTGAACCTATGCTCGCTTAAGCATGTGTCCCTCACTCTCTAGCTGCAAAGAGAACAGCAGTACCTGCCAAGCTGTAGAAAACATCATACACAAAGTCCTAAGCCTACGTTTACAAACTGAAGGAGTAACACCCACTGAAATGTCCAGCAAGAAGAGCTAGAGGTGCAGCCAGTGGAAGAGCACGTCCCTAACCTAAGCACAGTCCTGGTGTTCGATGGCATGAAGACAGACAAGGAGCCGGGGAGTGCGAGAGCACTGCTTACTCTTCCGGAGGAACTGAGCACCATGTTGGGTGATCCACAGTCACCTGTAACTCCAGCTCCAGGAACTCCCTTCTTGGATCCTTCACAGGCATGCTCTCACACATACACACACACACTTGGCAAACAATCACACAGACACACAGGTACTCATGAATAAAAATATTTAAAGGCGGGGTCTTTGGTATTTTATTTTAAAGGTGTGCCTTTTAATTTTGTATCCTTCTGTCCTATTTGAATTTATAATACATATGCAAAGTGCATACTTCAAACGTAATGTTTTAAAGTGCATAACCTAATTACATTTAACTATAAAAAAACCAGGATGTATCAAGTCAGTGAGATTATGGCCCTTTTGTTTTTGTGATACATTTTTGTGTTTTATAAAACTATTATGTGTTTCTGAAAGAAAACAACTGCTTGCTCAGAAGGGAGGAGGGGCAAAAAAGTAAAGCTCAGCGTTTAGGCATCTGTGCCTATTTGGAGACTTTTCATGTCAGAGACTTCTTAACTACATCCTCACTCAAGCTGACTATCATCTCCGTCTCTAAGAAAATGAGCTGGCAAACACTCAACGGTGGGGTGCAGAACTTGAAAGCTACTCTTTCTTCCCTTATCATAAGGCGCACAATACCCCTTATCACTATCGTCTCCGGCAGGCCGGTTGTAGCCTTTCCCAACAGACTGCAAACTTCTTAGAGAAGGGGGAATTTCACCAACCCCATCCGTCTTTCGTTGTGTTACTAACACGATAGAGTCCTAAACACTTGTTGAGTTACCGTACACTTCTTTCGGCTCGGATTGTCTTCGAGAGACATAACAGTGTCAAACAAAGCAAACTAGCAGACAAACGACAAAGCTATTCCGATCTAACTTGTCTCCGACACACTCTAAAGAAGTTCTAAGTATGTCCGGATCCATCACCACTACGTGGAGTTTGCGTAAGTTGAAGTACCTCGGTTGCAAACTCCAAGGAGTGGATTCACACATCCCCCTCTTCCACGCCCCCACCGACCCAGGCACGAACTTCAGGTCTCAGGGTGAGGCGTCAGAGAACACAAGCCAAGCCCCTACTTGTTCCGCGACAACCTGTAACTCTTTTTCCTCGTCCGATCACCCACCTTCCACTCCCAAACCTGTAAAACCCAACTCCAAAGTCTCCCACCTGCGGCGAAGTGCAGAGGAGAAGACTTTCGGCCGGCCATGTCCTTTGCATTCACGTTCGCTGCGTCCACCAACCTCTTCACCCGGGACACGTCCCCATTGCGACAGGCCTCCAGCAGCTCCCGCAGAGCCCCGCTCACTGCAGGGACCCCCGGGCCGAGGCCCGCCGCCCCGGGTCCCAAAGTTGCTGTGGAGCCAACTCCGGCCGCCTCGGGGCTTTCCGCTAAGCTCGAGCCAGGGGAGGACGGGGAGGAAGACGAAGAAGAAGTCGGGGAAGAAGTGGACGACGCGGAGTTGTTACCGCCACCGCCGGCTGCGCTGGGAGCGACTCCGACGGCGGCGGAAGCTGCCGGGACCGCGACCGTCGCTGCCACCGAGCAGACGGCGCCGTCCACCGGGTCGGGAGATCGCGGCCTGTCGGGCGGGTCCCGGCTGCCATCCCCCTCTGGCAGCGCCAGGCCGTGCCGCGGGGAGGCAAAGGGCGCCAGGCCGCCGGCCGTGGGCGAGGCCGGGGTGGGTCCCGGGGCCAGGCCGGGGCTGAGCGGCGGGGGAGGTGGCGGTGGCGGCGCCGAAGCCCCTGGGGCGGGCTGGAGCTGTTGTTGATGATGGTGGTGATGATGCTGAGAGCGACGCGACGCCGCCATCTTCCCACTCCCCCGGTTCTGTCACTGCGGCAACGGCGCCACCGCCCGCCCTCACTTCCGGCTTTTGGACCAATCAGAACCCAGCATACCGGAAATGATTCTTGCCGGAGAGGGTGGAGACCGAGAGATGAGGGGAAGTATTGGGAGTTCAGGGACCCGACAGCCTGGGGGCGTGGCTTTGTAGTGGAGAGGCGGGCTTTTGTGACGCCCTGGCGGGCTGGCTTGGCAGATTTGAATGCTGTGATTTGCCTGCTGGAGAAACTTCCTCCTTGCTTCACTTTCTGCGCATTGCCTTGACTGTTCCACCTGAGGACAAGGTGTCCGTCAGTCCGTCCTGTCCGGCTTCAGGAGCAGCTATTGAAGTGTAACTTGGTGCAAACATCTATCCAATGTCCTCGTCCTGGTATTACAATTAGTAATACTACTAATAGTGTCCACCTCACAAAATTGTTTGCAGGGATTAAGTGAGCTAATGCATGCAAAAGGCTCTGAAGAGAACATCACTATAAATAGCACTCTGGGAATTTTTTAAACTGCAGCGTTGGATCGCCTTACACCCCTATTATCTCTTTGGTCTCTTTCTGATACGGGACAGGCGGGACGGATAAGGACACTTTTCGAAATTCTATAAGGGTGCATTTGTACTTAATACTGTAGAAAGGAATCCATACACTTACACACTGTCAGTACTAGCTCGATTTGTGCTTTGAGAGGAAGGCAAGGCTCAGTGGCTTTGGGAGTATGAAAACTTAACAGACCTAACTAGACAGAATAAGGAGGGAAGGGCGCAAGCCGTGAAATAAGCACCAGCCACGACTCTCAGAGATCAGGCTGACCTGACCGCCTGACCAGAGAGAGACAAGGGCAAACTCTGAAATGACTGACATCCTTTGTTCCCTCAGCTAGCTGGGAGATGACAACAGCTCTCTAAAATGTTAATTCTGGCTTCTCAGATTACAGGCCCTCTGGAGAAAGCAGTTCAAAGAGTCATCCTGTCTCTGCTTGTGCCATCTGTGGCCATCGGGTTGCACAACCGCTCATAGTCTGGCAAGAGTTTTCCCTGTAAGTTTTCTCTCTGTGTGACTTTGCTGGACCCCAGTTTTAAATGGTGTTTCAGATAGCCGCGACTGAAATTCAAGTTCTGCCACTTCCTGGCTGTGGACATTTGAGCAAGCTGCTTAACCAAACATTCTGACAGTTTCCCTTTTGCAAGACCAACAAATTTGATTAAATCTTAATTAAAATTAAGATTTTATTCTTATTCTGTCTTTGTACTTTTATATCCCATCTTAATTTTAACTATTTGTGAAAATGTTTCTTTTTGTTTGTTTGTTTTTCCCCCTCCATCCCTCTCCACCTCTCCCCTCCTAAACGAAGTCTAGAATCCACCATTAGCATGCCATTTTCTCTACCTTTCCTCTAACTATAGATGCTGTGTGATATCAGGAGATGTCCCTGTGAATGAGATCATTGCAGTGAGGTCTCCATTTCACGGGGATTGTTCAGCAGTGAAATAGGCCTCGTGGGAGGGCACACTAGTAGCTTTATTCTAACAGAGTGGACACTTGGAGAGTCTTTCTGAAGAAAAAGCAAGATGGATCAAGCAGAATAATAGGTCAATGGTTGTTTCAAGTGATCATTATTAAATATAATTAACATGATGCTAGCATTCCCATTTTAATGAATGGATGAATTTTGGCATATCAACTAAATATGATAAGATCGGGAACACGAGTGGCTTTTGGTTTTCATTGAATCTAGGACTATAGGTTATAAGTCTAACATTAGCCTTATGTCTTATACATGTGTGCCCTTTTCCACAGTGACATTTGACAAAGGGTAAGGCTATAGTAGAGAACACCGTGAAACCAAAATCAGGCCACAGTGTATGTTCCCCTAGTTTTGACTCTTTTTCTATGCACAAATGGTATTATATATGACAATCTAATTTATAAATCTTTGTACATGTCAAGGAATACATTCAGGTACCTTAAATAAAAATGTCAACAGACAAAACTTTACAATAAACTCAGAAAATGTATTTGACTATGAATGTAGTTATTACTAGATTTCTTATCTAGGAACCAAAAAATGTAGTCAACCTCTCCCACAAATAATATTGTATCCAAAGCATTTCTGAACAGTGAAATCCATAATCCAACTTGTAAAAAGGTATGTCCATTGGTTTCGGTGTTATTTGGAAGCAAGAATTGGAAATTGAATCACTCTTTGAATGTTCTGCAACAGGCATCCATTATGGATTGATTACTAAAAATCTGGAGATACATCAAGACCCAGTTACCCAAGGTTTGTGTTTATTTTTTGATCAGTGACCACCGGTTTCTCACAAAGGAAACGGAGCAAAAAAAATGCAACTCTATTTGTTATGATGGTCACCAACACCAGCAGAATAAGTTCCCTTTTCATCATAAAAACTTGGAAAATTCTTATGACTATAAAGCAGAATGCTAAGTTGGCATTGTTCTCTTGAGTCTTCTTAATGTGGAGCAGAGTCTAGCGTTCGGGAGTGGAGGTGGATCACCACAATGTGTCATATCTACGATTTTTCTTCTCCTCCTTGAGTGTTCTCTGAAAGGGAAGCATAAAGATGGTCTCATCTGTCCCCCGATGGCTGCTTACTCATATATTGCAGTAAGAAGTAATGGTCAAACTATTTTAAAATGCATCTATTTTGTCTGTTTATCAGAACAAAATAAATAAGAACATCTCTGCTGGATAGAATAAAAAGACTGAATTGCCTGAAACTGATTGTAATATATTCTGAAAATGTATTCAGTCAATTGGAAATAGCTCAGTGGGGAGTAGTAAAGGTGCTTAACATTAAGTATTTATAAAGTGTATGGGCTCAGAAGAACTAATGTTAAGCTCTAGCCTTGAAAGGGTAGCTATCACTACCTAATCTGCGGTTATACACAGGTCCATGAGGGATGAGGGATAGGGATAGATGCATCATACTAGATGTGTGATATTAGAGGGATACACTGTGCTGGAGAAAGTAAAACCTAGAGTCAAATAAACAGAAGAATTGCATCCCTAACAATTATTAGTCAGCTAGCCTTGGTAGATACATTTCAGCCTAAGAACCTGGCTATAGCCAGGCAGTGGTGGTGCATGCCTTTAATCCCAGCACTCAGGAGGCAGAGGCAGGCAGATCTCTGTGAGTTCAAAGCCTGCCTGGTCTACAGAGCGAGTTCTAAGACAGCTGGGGTTGTTAAAATAGAGAAAACCTGTCTCAAAAAACAAATGAAAAAGAACCTGACTTTACTGGAGCCTTGCCATGAGGATTAAAACTCTATAAGTACTTCTTGAATGTTAGTTGTTAACTTATGTGGCACACATAAAATTAACAGGACATACAGCCACTATTATAAACTTTCTTCTCTCAACTTCTTTTATGACAATGATGAAAATTGGGAATAAATATCTAGCATTTAGTATGTAACAGAATTCTTTTAAAAAGATTGATTTATTCATTTGATTAATTCAGGATTCTTCTAAATCCCTCCAATCTTCAAAAACTGAGAATCACAATAAAGTACCATCTTACCATTTTCAAAAATGCTTACACAAAAATCATGTCCATCTGACAAAAATATAAGCATACAGCCCTCCCCTAGGTCATATTCCTGACAGAAGCAGAGTTTTAGGAAAAATCTGCTAACCGGAAACAAACAAAAACCTCTGTTTCTTGAATGTGTTATGATATTTAGGTTTTCTCCACAGTATTTCCATGAACTCTCTTTGAAGGTTACACCATCATAAGTGGGCATGGGTTCCATATTTCAGTCTCAGTCAAACTTGGTTTGCTTATTCTATTCATGCATTTCCAATTGATCTTTCCCAGATGTGAGTTCATTAGTAGTATTACAGATCTATTAAGTCCAGTTAATCTTTGGTGTCCTGTATAATGCTTCCCTGGCAAATCCACCAGCACAAGGCAGAACTATAACTTAATTAAGGCAGTGTCATTTTCTCACCTTAGTCTTAGAGAAATATGTCATTCTTACATCAGAAATGCTCAAGGTGCTATTGGCCCAGATTTCTCTATAAAAGTGTTACATTCTCTTAGCTAAAGTTCCAACCAGAAATCTATATGAATCATGACAAGGGGGGACAACAGTCACCATGGCAGCCATCATAATGAATTGTATAAGATGAGAGTTTGTCAAAAACACAAAAGCAACTTCTCATGAGACAAGAAAATGACAGTAATTAAAAGCTGACATAGCAGATTTGAAAGTTGCTTTATAAAATAACTTCTTAGATATTAGGGATGCTTGATGCATTTAGGATTAATGCATTTGCTACCCTACAGTTTTGGGGGATACATGTGCATGTATGTGCACATATGTGTGGAGAGTATAACTGCAGGTGTCATCCATCTAGTCTTTAATTGAAAGACAGGATCTTATCACGTGGAACTTGCCAAATAGACTAAACTGGCCAGAATAGGATAAAAGGGTAGATTATTGAATCTACTCTGAAAAGAAAAAAGGGAGGATATAGATAAGATAAAAAAGTAGATTATTGACTTGACTTTTAAAAAGCAACTGCTAGTTTCAAATGTTTTATTGGATTGGATTTTTATATTGTATAAAAATTTTGTATATTGATATAAATTTGAGATTAGCTTTGTTAGAACATATTGTACATACATTTTTACTCTCGTTCAAGGTATTGTACCTATACAATTCATTTAACAATGTAATGCAAATTTCTAGTCCTTGAAAATTATTATTGCCAACTGTTTAGGATGATAAGGAGATACAGGTTAGTAGTCGATCATGTATTATAACTGAACTTTTAGTCACAGTATGAATGTTTTCAAGGTCAAACAAAGATATATTTTAGATAGACAAGTCATCTTCAAACACTTCAGAGATGTACAGAATATGGCATTTAAGATGTTTTAATAACATGGGTTCTTTTTTTATGACAATGAGACATGTCTGCTCCTGGAAGGCAGCACCAACTGGCTTCAGAAAAGATAATGGGCATTGAAGAAACTCCACATGGAGTTTACTTCCTTTGTGGCAAAAGTAAGACACTGGGCAAGAAAATGTCTTTGCCTTGACTGCTGATAGTACGCTGTCCTAATTGGACAAGGAGGACACAAAAGGAAATAATTGCCAAACATTGTCAGGACAAGGAGGGACAGCCCTTCAGAATATCCTGCTTCATAGAAAAGTCTGTCAAATATGCTAGGCCCATAGGCCGAAGAAGGATGCCTCAGCATTACAGAGGAACTGGGTGACTGTCCAGGCAGCCAGCTGCTTCTGTCATTTATCACATTTTTTTGGGAAGTCACTTACTTGCATTTCCTGCTTACTCAGTTAATATTATTTCCTTTTTGGGTTTCTGAGGGAGTTGAAGACTAGATATAGTTATAGTTGTCCTTTACTCAAATGTTAGGAGTAGAAACCAGTGTCTGTGTTTGAAGTGAGGACCAGCTCTTTTCTGTAGAGTGTTTCCTCCAACTCCATGAAGTTGTCCTTTGATGTTCACGTGTGTCATGGTAGTCACACATATGCATCAAACACACATACACACATACACACATACACACGCACACATTTTAAAAATATATAAAGGAGAAGAATCAAGTGTGACATTAACAGTTAGCTTAAGCAACTGGGTAGAAAGAATTATCATTTTGTCAGTTAGGGAATAATTTTAGAGAGATATTAAGAATTTGTGTTTGAACCTTCCAAGTTTGAAATAGGTATTAGACACTCAAGCATATAAGGGCATGGAGATCAATAAACAGACCAGAGTAAAGACCTAAACTTCAGAGTCATCAGCAAATAGAAAGCTTCTAAACCATAAGTTTGGTAAGATCACAAAATAAATCGCTATATAGCTAGAGAAGATACCCAAAGTCTGACCTTAAGACATTCTAGTCCACTTCTAGGAAGGAGCAGCCAGCAGAATATAGATTAAAATAGTAGAGTATGATATTCTGGAAGCCCAGTGAAGAAAATGATTCAAGGACTATGGCAGCATTAATTACTGACCTTGGTTCTTTATCATTCTTTGTATCATTGCTATTATCCCTGTGGCCTCACAACTTTGCCCTCTAGAAATAAATATGGCCACTATCCATTTGACTTTAGGCTCAACAACATTATTTTTTGTTGGTTGTTGGAATCAGAGGGCCAGGCCACTTGTTTGTCCAGGCTGCCCAGCTAGCTTAGCCCCAAAATAACCACACAGAAACTGTGTTCATTAAATCACTGCTTGGCCCATTAGCTCTAGTTTCTTATTGGCTAATTCTTACATCTGAATTTAACACATTTCTATTAATCTGTGTATCGCCACATGGCAGTGGCTTACCGGGTAAAATTCCCAGCATCTGTCTCTGGCAGGTCCATGGTGTCTCTCTGACTCTGCTTTCTTCCAGCAATCAGTTCTGTCTTCTCCACCTATCTAAGTTCTGCCCTATCAGGCCAAGGCAGTTTCTTTATTCATTAACCAATACAAGCAACACACAGAGGGGACTCCCACATCAGTTGGTGGGCCTTTACCTGGTGAGTGCCAGTTCTGAGTCTGGAACCTAAGATGCATCCTGTGTTTCTAGTTGCCCTCTGGCATTTTATCATGTAATAAAGAAAACATGCCCCAGTTAATATTTTCACTCGAGAAAATTGAGAGACTTGTGGGGCAGACATAAGCCAGTTTGCTAACTACAGGGCAGTCCAGTGGAAGTCCACCTGAATCATACCCCACCCTCAACTGACCTACAGATAAAAATGAAAAAACATCTTATGCTATTAGGTTTGAGGGTGATTTCATCACATGGCTTGTTGGTTTTGGTATTTTGAGACAAGATTTCTCTGAATATCCCTGGTTGTCCTGGAACTTGCTTCTGACCAGACTGGCCTCAAACTCAGTGATCCGACTGCCTCCACCTCCCGAATGTTGGACTAAAGGTGTGCATCACCATCTGACTGGTGATTTCTTCTGTAGCATTCTCATGGTAATAACTAAGTAGAAGAATAACAAGGGAGTGGAAAAGCCATGTCAGATATGCCTACGTGGGGGATGGAGAAGACCAATGCTGGGAATTGCCACAGCGTATACCTACATAAAGGATAAGGAGGGCCCTAGAGAGCATTTTGAAGGAAACACAAGCAATACCAGGTAGCAAAAGAGAAATCAAATACAAATAGTAGATATAAATTTTTCAATAGATTTTGGCACAAAGGGAAGTAAAGTGTTATAATAACAACAAAAAGGAGAGATGCCAAGACAGGCCTTTTCTTTTATGGATATATGTTTACTTTGTAATTTTGTTTTATACTTCATGTTTTTATTAACATATAAATCCTACTTGTGTTATTTGCATAGAATGATAGTATGTTTTTATATCTCCCATTGATTTAATGGTTGAAGTATTGTAATTCATGCACTTAGGATATCATATTTTCCTCTATTCTCTTTTTGTATGTAAGGTTTATTGATCTATGAATTCATATGAATATGAATCACCATATAAAGTATATATATTTTGGAACCCAAGGGTGGTGGCACATTAACTCAGCACTCAAGAAGCAGAGGTAGGTGAATGTCTGTGAGTTCAAAGCTAGCCTGGTCTACATGGCTAGTATGTCCTTGGTAGCACTATGCTACTAACGGCCATTCCCTCCTAAAATGCAAGTCTGGATAACTCTACCACACACACACACACACACACACACACACACACACACACACAATGTGTGAGTAGCTGAGATGCCAGTAATGGACACATGAAACAAATTGAACAATGTCCTTAGACACATCAGGTACAGCTACTTGGCCAGAGGCAGAAATTAGGAATCAGTGCTGCACTTTTCTGTTATGAATATTTACTTATATTCTTCTTTGTTTCCTTCCTCTCTTATCACTGTGCCCTCTAGAAAGCATGTATTAGTAATGGGTACCTTAGTACAATAGTATTGAAGCTACAGGATGTCAAAAAAAAAAAAAAGACACGCTAAAATACCCATTGAATTTGTTGTTGTGAAGTGCAAATTCATTTACATCAGTGTTATTAGAAGAACATCTGATAGCCTTGTAAGCAAGTAGTGCATATACTGAATCAAGGTAACATTCGGACAACTCATTCTTCCCTTTGAATACTTGACAAAAGAAGAGAGGAGAAAACTAAATAGACACCCTTTAGAAATCAAAGTTATTTCCTTTTATTTTTTTCAAGGCACGTGCTCTTACAAGGAAGAGTATGAACTTGAAGCCATCTCTATCAGGAAACCTGAAAACTTATTCTAAAGAAGTAACTCTGAGGGGGAAAAACCCCAAAAGTATATTTAGAAGCAGTATAAGAAATAATCAGATACACATTATGTAATCTAAGACATTCCCTGTGTTAAAAGCCATAAAGTCCTTTCAGATAACAAGTTGGAGAGCATGTGAAGATGTGGTCAAGCATTACAAAAGAGTTTCAAATGGAAGATATGTTGTTCATCTTGAGGCATTGAAGGATAAGAGGAAGAGCAGGCTCTGGCATCTCATTTTTGCCTGAGTCCTGGTTAATTCTCTTGCCTGTCTTGTGATTTTGGCAGATTAGCTGAGACCCACTTCCCTCTACATATGTCTACTAATTGCTAAGTTAGGAAGACTTGTGAGTTAACAGAGAAAAACACAGAACTTACAGATTATACTTCTCTTTTCTGTGTCCCCCATTCATAAAAAATAGAATACAAAGTAGAGCATACAGTATTATAACTATGTAAACTATTGTAATTGATTATTAATCTTTCTTAGTATACAATTCATACCCTTTGTTCATATTTAAAAGAACAAAAGGAAGAATCAATAGTTGTGAAAAAGAAATTCAACAGTGCATAACGTTGAATTAAACCTAAAAATCCTAAACTTAGTTGATTTGAAAACATCAGGATCAAACGTCAGAGCAGATGATGACCTGTAAGGCTAAATGCTTTGTGCACCCTAAAATTCGTATGTGGAACCCTCGACTTGTTTATAGATAAGGTCTTTGCAAGAAGCATTTGTAGCCCAGCTACTATAGGACAGTGTGGTGTGTTGTCGGGCAATTCATAGAGACCACACCCACAGGCAGCTGTTGGTCAAATATAAAATAGCCAACAGGGGAGGGAGGCTAACAAGGAACTAAGGGCTGACACACTTACTGGCAGAGGTGATAATAGAGGAAATAAGCTTACTGACTGACGGGGGTCGGGGGGTTCCACAATGGTTAATGGTCTGTGGCCCTAGCTGTACTAGTTGCATTTGCTCTTTCCAAATAATCCTTTCTATCATTCTGCTGGAGCCCAGCATGACGATTAGCATGATGATTCCTGTCTAGGCAATTTGCTGGACAGGAAACCCACCTGCGGTTCAGTGATGACAGCCCGGACAAGTGACACCTCAGACGCTCACTAGCTTGGCCACGGTGCCCGCCAGGAGATTCCGAGCAGCAAGCTTGTGTTCTCCACAAGCTCCTTTGACATACTGCTTACAGGGAGGGAGGTCTCATTGCCTAGGTGGTATAAACACTGACATCCCTAACTGACCCTTGTTCCTTGTGAGACCAGCATTTCACAGAACAGCTGACACATTCCATGAGGAGGAAATAGGTTCTCTTAGCAGGGTAGTCACAGTTGTAGGTTCCAAAGGCCATTAGATAGTACTTATCAGGATGCTCAGTCTGGGCCTGCGTAGTCCTCTTCCATTGCTCCCTTGGCTTGACTGGAGCCTTATGAACACCGTGTCTGGAGTCCTACTATTCGTGAGCTCATGGGAAAGAGATGAGGTCATGAGGGCGGGGCCTTCAGTGTGAGACTAGTGCCCTGTGGGGAAGACCCATGAGAGGGAGTGCCCCTGTCTGCATCCCCTGCCCTCTTGCCATATCCTGTGAACACACACAGAAGATGATCTTCTGTAAGCCAGGACCAAGGTCCTCACCAGAATCTGACTATGCTGTCACACTGACCCTAGATGGCTATAATTTCAATACTAGAAAACTGAGGCATGACAATTGTAATTTGGAATTACAGTAGATTTTGTCTAAAGCAAACACAATACCAAGAACCTAAAAATGAAAATGAAAACTTGATTTTAGGCTTCTAGAACAATGAGAAAATAAATATGTGCTGTAAATCCACAGTCAATGGCATGTAGCTCCAGTCACATAAGCGAGACTACAGGTTAAACAGGTTCCCAGTTATATTTACATTCTCCATGGAAATGAGAAAAAAATGAGATGAGAAACTGATACCCTAAGGCCTAATAAGAAATCCATTATTGCAGGATAAGTATGTTTTCAATAATATTGCATTTATAATCAAAAAATGTCCATGCTGTGAAAAAATTATTTCAGGCTTGATTGATCTCTTTAATCTCTGAACTTTGTATCCAATGGCCTCAGCAACACCTCCACCTGTGCTGTCTGTAGGCAATTCAGATTTACTAAATCTACAGCTGACATTTTATTCCTCCTCAGATCCACTTTTATCCTAGCCTCTTTCATCTTAATTATTAGTTTTTAACTTTTGAGGAACTTTTAAATAGCTGTGTGTGTGTGTGTGTGTGTGTGTGTGTGTGTGTGTGTGTGTGTGTGTGTGTGTGTAGGCCAGAAGAGAGTGTCAGCCCCCCTGGAGCTGGAGTTACAGGCAGATGTGAATCACCTGACATAAGAGTGCTAGGACCCGAACTCGGGTCCTCTGGAAGGGCAGCAAGCACTCTTTAACCACTGAGCTGTCTCTTCAACTCCAAGTTTTAATTTTTTTTTACATGATCTCACTAGTATGCATCTAAGACTAACCTAGAATTCACAGTCCTCTTGCCTCAGCATCTCCAGTGCTGGGATTACAGGCCTGTATCACCATGTGTCATGGCTCTGTCTTATCAACCGCTATCATTCTCTAACTCATTTTGTCAGCTTGGAAGCCTAAGAATCATTTTGAATTTGCCTATGTTATGCACTACTAGTTTCTGTCCCAGTCTACCTATGGCTAAACCTCCCACAATTCTTGAGAACTCAATCCTGCAAATACACTATAAATTAACCAGCAAGTCACCAATGCCACTTGGTGAGGATTAAAGCAACATCTTCAACTTCATCTCTTTATTTCCACTTTGTTACTTCTGTCTCCAGTCAAGTCCATTGCCTTTTGATAGCCATTTAAATTTGTAAATGCCTTTAATTATGACACACAGAAATTTTATAAAACATAAGTGAATACTTTAAAGAATTAGTAAGTAGACATTAAAGTGTCACCCAAGTCAAGAAGTAAACATTACCAGGACCCCAGAATGCCCTCTTCAGTAACTTCTTCCCCTGGGAAAATCACTACACTGTATTTTATATGAAGATTATATCCTCAGTGTGGCACACATCTTTAATCCCAGCACTTGGGAGGCAGAGGCAGGTGGATCTCTGGAAGTTCCCAGCCAACTTGGTCTGCCTAGTGAGTTCCAGGAGAGCAAGAACTACATAGTGAGACCCTGTTTTAAAAACAAATAAGCAAAGCAAAACAAACAAAAAGCTAAGCTTAATCTTCTTTCTTTTTCTAGCATTTAATATAAGGAAGAGGGTGAGTGATGTGGACTGACTCTTCAAGTCTGGGTACTGAAATTTTGCAGGATGATATTGGAAAATGAGGCCTTTGAGATACAGTTAGATCAAAGACGTTCCTCACATGGGATTAGCATTCTTATAAAAAAAAAGATGTTCTCATTCATTCCCCATCTCTTCTCCTACTTCTACCCTTTTTCCCACCATGAGAGTATATAGTAAGATGTTGGCCCATGTACAAGCTTGAAAACAGACTAAGATCTTGATCCCAGACCCTCCCCAGACTCTAGAACTATGAGAAAATAAATGTGTCTGTTACCTTGTCTTTTGTGCTAGTAGCCTGAACCTTGGCAGTAGAAGGGGGACAGAATTTAGAAAGTGACAGCAAAGAGCACCAAGCTTGCTGTGGGCGAGTCCTCTTGTGGAATTTGGACTGTTTCTGTATTTTGCATCTCTTCAGTAGCACTGCTTCAAGGGTGGAGCCATAGATTATTAGAGATTGGAGAAAATAGGAATAGACAGACAGAGGACAATCACTCAATAATCTCAGCGGGGCCCCTGAAGAGCCCACAATGCACTTCAGAAAAAAGTCCAGTCCTATCATTTATTTTACCCACAGGGGAACTGTTTCAAACATTTGCCATGCTCACAGAAAGCCAAAGAGAATACTTTTCATCCCTTACATCTCCTTCCTTCTGGATGTCTTGGAGACACCAGAATCTAAGGCTAATGTGTCAGACTCCTTTCAGAAGAACAGAACATATATCCATATCCATGTATGGATGTGTGTGTCAATACATATGTGCATATGTACACATATATGCAGCATGAAGAGACTGTGAAGCCCCTCAATCTACCATCTCCAAAACTGGAGAACAAACAAAATTGGTGGTGCAATTCATGCCAAGTTCAAACCATAGAGGTGGGGCTGATGGTGAAATTCCTGGTGTGAGTCCAAGAGTCTGAGACACAGGGTCTCTGATGTTGATGGGCAGGAAACATGGATGCCCCTGCTGAAGCAGAAAGAGTAGATCTATCCTTGTGTTCTGTTCAAAGATGGGATGACAGAAACAGCCCCATAGACATACCCTGAAATAATGTCTCATGAGCTAATTTAGTATCCCTTAGCTAAGCAATGTGGACACATAAAATTAACTTTTGAGGCCTCTACGCATGTTGAAAAAGAGTAGCGAGAGGGTTTAAATATGTACAACTCTGCTTCTTTGAAGGTTCCATGAAGCCAAATATCTAGCCATAATAGTACTTCTATTTTGCCTAACACTAAAAACATCGGAGGCAGACCATAAATATGAACCAGGTAGATATACCATAAAGTTTCATCATTGATGCTCCCCAACTCTTTCTCCATGGGGAGCTAATGACATTCTAGGCATTGAAGGAGTTGCTTTCTGATTATTTCTGAGAGTAGACAATCTCCATGGGTTGGATGTTCTATATAGGCAGCCCAGAATCCTACCACCAAGCCCTTGGGAAGGCTCCATACCAACTCAAGAGCACCCAAATCCAAGTTTATGAGTACCAGTAAATGGTATTTTTATAAGGTACCCTCTCATTCCTTAGCTTGCTTGGCACATTTGAACATCTACTACAGCATTACTGCAGTGTCGATTGGATTTCTACCTCAAGTGTACTCACACTTCATGAAGGGATCTGTTCCATTATCACAGAGTGTTATATTGGATTCCTTTTCCAGTTATTCAGGAAAAAAGCAAAGAAAATGGATAAAAAGTGACTAATGTGGGTAATTATCTTTACGATCCCCGCCAAGTACAGTACTCTCAAAGTTCTTTTTATTCTTTTTATTTTTGGCCCTCTGAGAAACAAAACCCTCGGGAAATTTTAACTTATTGAAAATCTATAGACTTCAGCCAACCCTTCCTAAAGAGCAAGAGAATCATTACGGCTTTTCTGAAGCACAAAAAGAGGTGTTTAACTTTAATTATACCAAGCTTTTATTGATTTGGCTGGCTTAATATCTTAAGCCTCAATTAACATTGGAGAACTTATAATCATCATCATTCAGGCTTGGAGGGGTGGAGGAGTTCAGAAAAAGAGCAACTACTAAGGACGGGAGTACTATAGTGACAGCTACGTGAGCGAAGATAGGGAGCCCAATGGCGCTAGCTGTCAAGTGCACTCAGTCATGTATTGATCAAACGAATAAAAAAGCAGATGTAAATCATCCAAAAATCAGAGTTTTCTAAAGAACTTCTTCCAAGGGCATATTGCAATAATAATAATGATTCTGGGAGCATCCATTTGCTGAGTCCATATTACATGGTTTGCCCCTTGTTTTTATGACTTGGAAGTCTGTGTGTTATTTTCCTTCTCTGAGTGGTTGGCTTCTAGATTGTCAGTGGTCCTCTGTGTCACTGAGTCATCTACAGAGGTGCCTTTCCTTCTATGAGCTAGTGTCACAGGAAACAAGTCTGTATGCAAGAAAGTACTTGGAGTGTTGTTGGCAACACTCCTATCATTTCCCTTTGAAACACATAAGAATTGTCCTGTGACAAGGAGATATAGCCATTTGTTTATACCCAAGTTGTGACTCATTTCTCCCAGTTGCTAAGTACTTAAGAAGCAGATTTTTCCAGGTCCCTCCTTTCCAAATCTGCTCCAGGACTCCTGTGGTTCCTCCTGCCTGTCAAGAAATTCATCTTTCTTCACAGCTGCTGCCTGCCAGCAAATGCGAAGGGTCGGATTCCACTGCTCTTTGATGTTAAGAAGGCCCTGTCTGTCTGTTTTGGATCCCTCTCGTTGTGTGGCATTGCTCATGGTTTCTGTCTGGGAATCACTATTGGATGATGGGTCTACTTTAGTGTAATTATCCAATCTGGATAGTAAAATGGAATCATATACAAAGATAGTTAGAGAAACTATGTCAGCCATCCCTCCTCTTGATGTGTTCCTATACTTAACATTCTTCAAAGTAGCTGTTAGGATATTTAAAGAGACAGATGATGTAGGAGTATTTATTTCTCAAATTGGTGCTTTTGTTCCACTCATGGTAGAGCATTTCTAAATCAAATTGAAAATTACTAGTGATCTTAGAAACCGTGTTGTCCAAATTATTTTATAGTCAACAAAATAGAGGTAACCATCCTGTCATTTAGTAGTGATCCATGTTATTAGAACCTTAGTACAGAAACAAACATCTCTAGCCAATTCTTTTATCCTTTAGAATTAGAAAAATTTTTTTAAAAATGTTTTTTCATATGAATGGTTTGCCTGCATATACGTCTGTGTACCAGATTCATGCTTGGTGCCTGAGGATGTAGTGAGACCCCATGTGGGTGCTGGGAATCGAACCTGGGTCATTTGCAAAAACAACAAGTACTCTTAACCACTGAGTCAACTTTCCTGTACTATTTTAAGTCATAAATAATCAATATTTTTGTGTGTAGGGGGTTCAAGACATGGTTTCTCTGTGTAACAGCCCTAACTGTCCTGGAACTCTCTTTGGAGACCAGGCTGCCCTTAACCAACATCTTAATGCTGTACATGCTCTTAAGTTTTCTGAAGGAAAAATGTTAGGTATTACTGTACCAGTGTTTTGACTCAAAGTTTTTCATAACTTTGAGAGAAAAATCTTTAAAAACATTTTACATGCCACTTGAGCAAATTTAACATAAAACAAAGAACTCTTCTACTGTCTCTTGAAGACTGCTGGAAAAATATTAAAAAATTGAGCAACTGCCTCAAAGGCATTTTAAAAGAATTCTTCACAATAAAGTAATAGGACAAAATAATCTTATAAATGGATTTCTATATCTGCTCTGGTGTTGTTGACCGTCCCACCATGTTAGAGTCACAAAAAAAAAAAAACCCTTTAAGAAAACTACTTCTGAAACCAGGTGCGATGACACATGCCTTGTACTCAGGAGGCAGAAGCAGGTGGATCTCTGTGAGTTTGAGGCCAGCCTGGTCTGCAGAGAGAACCCCTGTCTTGAAAATACAAAAAACTTCTGATCAAGAGATCTGGCCTGGGGACTGGAGAGATGGCTCAGTGTTTAAGAGCCCTGACTGCTCTTCCAGAGGACCCTGGTTTCAATTCCCAGCACCCACATGGCAGTTCCCAACTGTCTGTATTTCTAGTTCCAAGGGATCTGACACCCATGGCAAAACACCAATGCACATAAAATAAATAAATAAATAAATTTTTTAAAAAAGGAGAGATCTGACTTGGATGGACAGTTATTTAACATTCCAGTTGGGCCAGGCCAAATCACCTAGACAAGGTAACACCCCCAGGAAAGTGGGCTCACCTTGAATCATGCTAAAAAGATATATGGAATAATTGGTTTTTTTCTTTAAAGAAAAACTGCACTTTTTCTCTGTAAGCAGGGACTGCTCTTTTGTTTCCCAGCTGCTCAGACCTAAATAATCACATAGAAACTATATTAATTACGAACTGGTCAATGGCTAAAGTGTATTTCTAGCTTGCCTAAAGAAGATGAGACAGTCCTTCAGAGTTCCTGCTTGATGAAAGAGTCTGCCAGACATTCTGCAGGACACAGAGGAAAGCAACTGATAAACTTTGCCATTACAAGGAAGAACAGATCTTCAAATTTCCTGCTTTATGGAAAAGTCTGCTGGATACTATGGGTCTGTAGGCTGATATATCTTATATCTTAAATTAACTCATTTCTATTAATCTGTGTATCATCACAAGGTTGTAGTCTACCAGTAAGGTAAGGTTCTGATGGGTGTCTTTCTCCTTCAGCAGCTATATGGTATCTCTTTGACTCTGCCTACTCTCTCTATATATCTCTGGATTTCCTGCCTGGCTTTACTCTTCTAAGCCATTGGCTCAAAGAGTTTTATTCATCAACCAATGAAAGTAAAACATATGCAGAAGGGCATCCCACATCGCCTCCCCTTTTCTGTCTAAATAAAAAAGGTTTTAACTTTAACATACTAAAATTACATATTCAAAATAATTATCAAGCAAGAATTATAGTTACACTATTTAGTCCATTTACATTTGGTGAATTATGGAAAATACTCTATCAGCTATCCTATCTTTGTGAGTCTAAAGTTTTATATCTAATTTATCCTTTATCATAACTAAGGAAACTATAACTATTTAGCCTTCAACTCCATCAGTGAACCCAAAAGGATATAGTAATACTTAAGTAAACAGGAAGTGCTTTATAAAAAGCTTCCAAAACTATGGAATTGACAGAGGCATCTTGCTGCCTGGACAGCCACCCAAAATTCTTCCGTAACATTGGGGATCCGTCTTTAGCCTACAGACCCATAGTATCCAGCAGACTTTTCCATGAAGCAGGAAATTTGAAGATCTGTTCTTCCTTGTAATTGCAAAGTTCATCAGTTGCTTTCTTCTGTGTCCTGCAGAATGTCTGGCAGACTCTTTCATCAAGAAGGAACTCTGAAGGACTGTCTCATCTTCTTTAGGCAAGTTTAGCAGTCTTTTTTCTGTGGGTACTGCATGCCCAGTTCATACAGCATACCATTAAGCAGTCCAGGAAAGAGCAGTTTCCTGCCCAAATGGCCAGCCTTGTCACATTGAAGGTAAATTTCATAATGAGTTTCTTCAAGGCCCATCAACCTCTCTGAAGTAATTGGTGTTGCCAGAAGCAGACATGTCTCACTGTCTAGAAAAGTCTAAGTTCTTAAAACATTTTAAATTCCATATTCTATAGGTCTTATAAAAGTTTGAAGAATACCTATCCATCCGAACTATATCTCTGTACAACTAGAAAATCTAACATGACTACAGTTTGACTATTATATATGACTATCTATTAATCTGTATATTAAGCTATACATTACACTGTTAAGTGAGCTTCACAAACACAATACCTTAGACAAGAGCAGAAATACATATACACAGTATAACAAAATTGATCTTAAATTCGTATCAATAGACCAAGATTCATACCAATGCAAAGTATTTATCTGTATATCATATTCCCTTTTAAATGAAAACAAACACTTATAAATAATAATTTTGGGAATTTGGGTATTGTTTTCTCCAAACTGCTTCCTGTTGTTTGTTGAGCAAAATACTTTTAGAGTTCATGGAGACCTTTCAGGGGATCTTGCTCCATTAAACCACATTAGCCTGGAAAGAAGCCACTGATTTTCTTCTTCTATGGAAACAAAAGTAGAACCTCTTTTCCAAAGTAACATATCCTTAGACTTGAATTTTGAAGTCAAGATACCTTTAAAATATATATGTTGGTTTAGCTGAGCAGCTCCCAGAATCAAATGTCTCTTTGCAGTTTAAAAACTGAAAGAAAACCCACAATAGTATATCTAATCCAGACTCTATGTATATTTCATTTTCATGTGGCTTATTTTTTAAAATCTATGACTGTCTGTATTCTTTTATGATATTTTACTGTCTCTTTAAAGACCTTGTTTTATATTTTTAACTATCTATACTCTTTTTCTTCTCTCTCCCAAGTCTATGTACATTTATCCAACACTGACAGATTTTTTAAATCTGAATTTGTCTTTGTTGCATATCTGTAATCATTTTCTGACCAGGAGCACTTTTTTTTTAAAAAAAAAAATGCTAAGCGGGCTTGGCTAGGACCAGCTCCACAGCCCTGCCTGTTTGTTGTACCCAGTCCAAGATGGTGGAGCCATGCTCACTGCCCCAGCTCCAGGGACCCAGGGGTCTATGTCGCCATTAAGCAATTTGTAACATGCTGCTCACAGACCCGATTTAAGTGTAGGACCTCCTGAAAGAGCCAGTGTTCATTCTGCCAGTATGAACCAGGAAGCAGTATCTTAAAGAAGCAGTGCAATATTTTGCCACTAATATTTTGCTTCTCTTAGAGGAGTTGTGCCTCTGCTCATGGCCAACAAACAGAGCCTATCTGAAAATATGCTACTATCAAGAAGCTGTGCTTAACTCTGTGTCTGGAATTCCTTCCCAAACTCTCTCGGGTTTTATGTGGATATAGTCATCCTCATTTGTAAGTGGAGACTTTTTTTTTTGTTTCCTGGCCACTCAGACCCTAATAATCACACAGAAATTATATTGATTATAACACTATATAGTCAATGGCTCAAGTGTATTTCTAGATAGCTCTTATATCTTAAATTAACCCATTTCTATTAATCTGTATATCACCATGAGGATGTGGCTTACTGGTAAGGTAAGGTTCTGGCAGGTGTCTTTCTCCTTCAACAACTATATGGAATCTCTCTGACTCTACCTACTATCTCTATATATCTCTGTTCGGATTTCCTGCCTGCTTTACTCTGGTAAAGCCATTGGCCCAAATAGTTTTATTCATCAACCAATAAAAGCAACACATATACAGAAGGGCATCCCACATCATTTCTCCCCCAAATTCCTGCCCCCAGTGCAGTTTTCTTCAGCCTCCATGAGGTTCAGCTGGGGCTACCCACCTTTCTCAGGTCTGAACCACAAAGGCACAACATTTCTTTTCTTTCTTTTTTAAAATGTCTCTTCTTTTAGATGCTAACTAGAACCCAAGTATATATTTTTGACACTTCGGCCTTCTCTCTAAAGCTTGGCTCCTAGCCCTGTGGCTGTTTGTTCATCCATCTGGTTTCCATGCCTGCTTAAATGGCACAGCTTTTCCCCTTCTTTCCTCTATTCTCTTTAAGCAGTTGCTGAGATTTACAGCTTGCCTGCCCTGGGGGGTTTTCATTTAAACTCTGATAAAATTGTCCTTGAGCCTCTGAGTGCTACTGCAGCAAGGGTTTTCTAAGAATTGCCGTTTTTAATGTCCTAAAGCTATTTTGCCACCTCTGAGCAACAGAGAATTTCTTTCAACCGGTTTTGGCCCTTATTGTCATAACAAGGCTACTGTTATGTATGTACAGTAAGATCCATGCTCTTCCCACCACAGCCCCTACTTCCTCCACTGTTTCCTAGATCATAGCTCCCTTGTGGTTGCTTAATATTCCCTGCTATCACCAAAGTTTCCGCTCTTTGTTTCTAGCCAATTCTTTTACAAATATGGAGTTCAAGGGGGCTTTGTATGGTGAGTTATCCTATTATTAAACCAGACTGACTTAAAAAAAATCAGGTCTTGAATTTGGATGGGGTAAGGTTAGATGGAAAGAGGAGCAAGAAAGAGAGGTGTCTTAGTGAGGCCCTGTTGCTGTGACAGACCCCTAAAAGACACCTGTGGAGGAAAGAGTTTCTTCTAGCTCACAACTCGCAGGTCACACTCCACTCTGTTGCTGAGGGAAGCCAGGATAGAACTCAAGGCTGGACTCCTCCAAGAACTGAAGCAACAGGGGAACTCTGCTTACTGACTTGCCTCTCATGGCTTGCTCAGTCAACTTTCACATACAATTCAGGACCCATCTTGGGATAGGCCCTCCCACATTAACCATAAATCAAGAAAATGCATTATGGATTTGCCTACAGGCAATTGAAAACATTTCCTCCATTGAGGCTCCTCTTCCAAGACAACTTTACTTTGTGTCAAGTTGACAAAGCAAACAAACAAAGAAACTAACCAGCCCAGGAGGATGGAGGAGAGGAGGAGAGGGGAAGGGAAAAGTATAATGGTCTGTCCTATCCCTTTAAGAGACAAGCCCCCCTCCGCTGAGCCAAGTAGATCTTCCTTCTGCTTCTGCTTCTAGCCTGAAGAGGCAGCTTCTGCCTCTCTCCCCTTTCCCCACTTCTCCCCCTTCTCCTCCCCCTCTTTCTTTCTCTGTTTTTCTCTCTCTCTCTGTTTCTCTCCCTCTGCCTCTCTCTGCTCTTCCCCTTCTCCCCTTCCCTCTTTTCTCTTCTGTTCTATAACACACTAAATAAATATCCAACCTCACTCTGTACGGCATGCCTAATAGGTCTCTGTCTCTCACCTGTTGCTCATATCCCTGCCTGGAACTGGCTGCCTTCGTGGCCCTCTGTGGTCTCTCATGGCCTGCTGCCCACTGCCACTACTCAAGACTTGCAGCATTTTACCATAACAAAAAGGAGAGAAAAGAGGAAGGGAAGCAAAAGAAGGGGAGGAGGGAAAAAAGAAGAGAAGAGGAGACAAGGGGATGGAAGAGAGGTGTTACAGCTCTTCTTTGGGAAGATGTTACTGGTATCAATTCCTCTTTCTCAGAACAAGGTGAAATTTCTTTCAACTATCTTTGGCCCTTATTGTCATAATGAGGGCACTGTATTTACATACACCATATGTAAATCTGGCGCTTTACAGCTGATTGTACTTTTTCGCACTTGATAGTTACAAACATCCTGAGAGCTTCACCTAAGAGCTGTCCTCAGTCTGCATGAAAAGGTCAGTCCAAGGAAGGACATCTGACTCATTCAAGCTGCTGTAGATCATAACCAAATGCTCTAGTTCCAAAAGTGGTACTCTGTCCAACAGAAACACGGGTGTCTTCCTTCTTTGAGCCATATGTGTCTATGAAGTGCCATTTTGATCTCAGATAACAGCTCATATCCATCCCCACTCTTCCTTTGCCAGTATCACACCACATGGGACAGTTAAATTTTGTTTCTGGTTATCCCAGTGAATGGGAAACATGAATGACTTTGGGACAGGAAGGAAGAGGGATAAAGATAATTCCCTACCTCTCTCAACTTCTTCTGGCATCACAGTCAATGACCTTTGTGACTCTCATTTCTGCCAGACTGATAAAGACCCCTGTGTCCCTGACATGGTAAGGATTCTGGGCTTTAGCATTATGACTTCTGCCTTAGGAGAGGTAAATGGCTGCCTGACTTCCCAGTCTCTGTGGTGCCTCATTATTCCTTGCTTGTTTTCTCTGCTGTTCTATAATCCTGTGCACAACTCCCTGCATTAGCTGAAAGATTTAGAGTGGCTTTTCTTTTTCCTGAATGGAGGCAAACTGATAAAAGATATGAGTTAAATTGAGCCTCTTAAGAAAACAACAGCAACAAAACTGCTCAAAGGGGGATTAATACTTTGTGGGGGGGCGTGATCACTGGAGGGCATTTGTCAAACGTGTAATGGGTGCATACTTTTGTCCTTGACTTTAGAGAAACCATTTCAAAAATGTCATTTGCCACATTGATGCTCTTTAATATTTGTAATTTTCCAAAACAAAACTAAACCTCATATCTCTGTCTCCTCACACATATGTTGGCAGCAGTACTGTATTCTTAAGTACAATAAACAATTATCATTAAGGGCATAAAGCCAACCTATATTTATTTTTTGGAGATGTCATCTCTGCTTCAGTTTTTCTCTCCGACACTACCTTTTTATCCCTTTGAAGTCATCCACGGGTTTTAGAATTCATCTGAACTACTGGAGGTCTTTTAATTCTCAGTGTGTAGGGGATCATATCTAGTTTCTCTTGCAATAGATCTAGGAAGAAGAGGAAGACTCTGTCTTTATAAAAAAAAGTAATTAATTCCACAAATAGACTTATAGATTAAATGGGGTCTATTGAAATCCAAGTAAGTTTATCTTTGTGGGTACTGACAGACAGTTACGTGAAAATGCAGAAATGTCTGTCAAGATAATCTTGAAGAAATTTCTGGCTAACTAACACCACCAAATACCAAGACTTTTTACACAGATGTGGTAATGAAAGCAGCGTGGTACTGGGACAAGAGCAGATGAAGAAAATTGATGGTAGGTAAGTCTTAGCTATGGTTTCTATGGCTGTGAAGAGACAGCCTGACCACAGCAACTCTTAGAAAGGAAATCATTTAACTGACGAGACAGTTTGCACTTTCAGAGGTTTAGTTCATTATCGTGGTGGTGGTACATGGCAGCATGTGGGCAGACATAGTGATGGCTACATCTTGATCCAAAGACAACATCAAGTGGTCTGAGACACTGGGCAACATCATGAGCATATATGAGACCTCAATGCCCATCTCTACAGTGACACACTTCCTCCAGCAAGACCACACCTACTCCAACAAGGCCACACCTACTCCAACAAGGCCACACCTACTCCAACAAGGCCACACCTCCTACTAGTGCCATTCACTTTGGAGGGCATTTTCTTTTAAGCCACCACATTGGGGAGTATCATCTTAGAGTTCTGAACTTCAGTAAAATTAAGAATTGTGTTCATGCTGGGAGAGATTATTTAGTGGCAAAAGTACTTGTCTTGTAATCCTGGTGGCTAGATCTGATCCATGGAACCCGCAGCGGCAAAAGAGAGCCTGAGTTTGACCACCAGAACCCATGGTGGAAAGCATGAGCCAACTCCAGAGAGCTGCCTTCTCACCTCTACTAATGATGAACATGTATCCCCATACACTGTCAAAAGTAATAAAATAAATATAATACATTTTAAAATAACTGTTCATTTAAAATAACATCAAGGGAGAAAATGTAAGATATGGAATATGAGAAATATATGAGTAAATTTTTCTAAATTTAGGCCATATAAGTAACAATACATCAGTTATTACTAAAATCAATAGGAAAATGGTCAAGAGACTATAATAAGCCACTTTACAAAAGACAAAAGTCAAAATGGCCAATAAATGAAAAGGTGCCCAATATTAGTCGTTACCTAGGAATACAAATCAAACCCACCAAGACTGTTTAACTATATTTTCTTCCAAATGCCTGATAAGAAATAGGCCCAGTATAGTGGCACATGCCTTTAATCCCAGGACTTTGAAGGAAGAGGTAGGCAGGCATGTTTCTGTGAACTTGAGGCCAGTCTGGTTTCTCTGGAGAGTTTTTCAGTGAGACCCTCTCCCAAGAAAACAAAACACCAAACAAACAAAATTAGAAATAAACCTATCCCACCCATTATCAATAAGGACTTGAAGAGAATGAAGCAAGAATTGATTGCTGATAAGTAGAAAAATCTAAAATATTTGTTTAGTATCATTGACCGAAGCTTCAGGTATGCAGATCTTACGGCCAGAAATTTTAGTGAGTATATATCAACAGTAATGCATATCTACATCAGCTAAAGCAGATATAGAAAGCTAGTTACAGCAATACATCTCTAATAGGCAAAAAGATGGAAACAACCCAACACCCATTAAATGCAACACACTGGAATACAATACAGCAATGGGAGCAAGCCAAGTAACTGTTGTCACATATGCTGGTGCAGATACACTTCATAAGTGTGATAGCGAGAAAAATTATTCAGACATGATAGTTCATATGTATAATTGATTCCATCTGAATAAAGTTCACAGACAAGAAGTCCATCACAGGTAAAGAAGTCAGGAAGAGGGAATGACTCGGGGGTGAAAAGACCTATGGGGTACCAGTCAGCGATGCTTCATTTATTGATTGACCCATGGGCACACAGGTATGCTCTGTTGGCACAATATGCTGTGTAGCTATGACTTATATACTCCTCTGCTAGCATATTTTATATTTCATAGCATATTTCAATCAAAAGTTACTTGAAAAGGTTAACGAGAGAAGGCCTCAGAAACCTGCAGAGCTTTGGGATCTGACACACTCAAATTTTACATCAAAGGGGAATGATGACTGGCTTACCTTGATAGGGAGGTAGCCAAACATATTTGGAAAGACAAATTCAAACACTCTCAATGCAGTGCCAAGGACTTAAGAATCTATTCATCAAGCCATGCCGAGAGCTGATGAACCGAATGGAGCAATATGACCAGATCCATGTTTATAGAAAAATCCTTACAGCAATAAGCTGGAATGGAGGAAGAGCAGACTTGGAAAGCTAATTAAAATACTGTCCAAGTTTTGAGGGGGAAAAATGAAAATATGCTATGTCAAAACCAAAATATGTCTCCCACACCCACCCCGTCTGCCCCTTATCTAGCTCCGTCACATAAACGAGTACAGATCTGAGAAAACTGGTTTCAGCTGGAGAGTTGCACATTCTCATCCCAGGAGCATCACCATTGCTGATGGTTTTCAGGCACAGAGCAATGTCCTGCAGCAACTGCTGTCAAACAGTTTTTATTCTGGTGAGCACCCAGGTGCAAGCTCTTGTCATGCTTCAGCTCTTGGGGCACAGTCACGCAGGGTGTCGCCTGCGAAGTTAAGAGGGAAAGGTACGTCGTCTGATGAAAAGTCACAGGCGGAACCTGCACAGCGATCCAATGAGAGTAGACAGACAATGAGAACTGGACAACAATTTTGTTATTAGGACAGGTTAGAAAGAAGGTATAAGGTATATATTGGCTCGTTTATGGTTTCAAAAGTAACAAGAATGCCTCTCCATCTCACTGGGAATCAGAAAGAACCCAGGTTTATGAACAAGGGGTATGGAGACAAAGATATAGCAGAGACAAGAAAACCTTCTCTCTGTGTTCTTTTTCTGAGGATTACTTCCGACGGTTTATGGGGTTTATGAGGTAAGAGTACGTGGAGAACAGAGTGAAGGTAGCAAGCCTGAACTGCTGTGAGCCTTGGAAAGTCCTACTTGCAAGACTGGCCATTGATTGACATTTGGGAATTTAGATACCGCGAGTAGCAGCTCAATGTGCCTAGACTTTTTGTACAAACAGTATGATTCATGCTTGTATTAGTCAGTGTTCATTAAAGAACTAATCAATAGGGTGTGGGCGTGAGGTGAGGGAAGGGAGAGTGCAGATGTGATTAGAATCTGGCAAGTTCAGAATCTGGAGGAGGATGGCCCAGCAGATTGGAGGCACAGGCAGAGCCAATGCTGAAGTTCAAGTCCAAAAGCCATGTGTTGCAGATTCCTTCCTAGTCAGAGTCCAGTCTTTAAAGTGTCTAGATTTGGATTGGATGAGTCATTGCATGAGGCCTACTATGTACACTAGGGAGACAATCTGCTTCACTCCAAGTCCACCTAATTAAATATAGATGCCATCTAAAAACACCCTCACAGGGGCATCCAGAGTAATGTTTGACCAACTACCTGGGCACTGTAGCCCAGCCAATAGTATAAAATCAACTACCACAATGCTGAACACATGCTTTCCTCTGGGGAGTCTGGAATTTGGTATGTAGCTGACAGAGACTGTGTATTTATTCAGCTAGCCTTCAGTGAAAACCCTTGGCATGGAACCTCTAACCAGTGCTTGACTTGTAGATAACCCTCACAAGTATTGTTCCAGCTTCTTTCTGGGGGAGTTCAACACATCCTGTGTGCTTCTGCTGGGAAAAGACCCTGGGAAAGCTTGCACGGTCATCCCATGGGACTTTGGCCTTTGCTGGTTCTGCTTCTTATCTTTCTGCTCTAATGAATCGGAGTCAGGACTGTGACTGGGTAGTGAATTCCATGAGTTCCAGTGACTCTGGGGGTAGTCTTGGGACACCAAACACCAGCTATGACACGAGTCCGTCTTAGGCCTCCATTCCACTGAAACAGGTCAAAAGGCATAACAAAAGCCAACCACATGTTGAACACCGTAAGACCAGCCCTAAAGGAACCAGCAGAAAGGGAATACTGGAAATATGAGGTATCACATAAATTCTAAGGGATAATGATCAGACAAATTGTAATTTTATATTAATCCCAAAAGTTATTTCCACAGATAACAAATTTAATTATGTACATCCAGCAAGAATGGTCATGCACCATTCTGACAGACATAGATAGAATCTTTTTACTGTTAAAGGTAAGTACAGCGACCCTTTTTATATGATGGGAAAATGTTTGGGAACTATTGAATGGAATTTATAGCCCGATAGATTTTGAAATTGGTTTATTTGAATTATAAGGAAATATTTCATGTATAATGCTCTTCGAGTTTTGCTTAATAGGCATACTAATTAACTTCTCAAACTCTATAAAATGTAGGAAATTTACCTATGTTCAGCATTTGACAAATAAATCATGATAATTACACATTCACATGGCCAATAATAGTTCTTTTAAATCAGGCTGAGCAGCGAGGCTGCCTTAAGATAGTTATTCTTTTTAAAATAAAGTGCATGTATAACATAATTCTGGCTGGTCAGGAACTTTGAGGATCCATGATGATTCAGCAACAGGAGCTTGCCAAGTCTTTGATACAGTGCAAACATTATTCCATGTCCAGCTGTAGAAGTATGAACATCTCTAACTCGCTCTAACACAGCTAGCTATGGATATGTAGGCTCTAAGGATGTTGGGGAGATCAACCTGGGTTTTGTTTGTTTGATTGATTTTGCTTTGTTTTCAGGGCACCTTTTGTTCCTCTGTTGCTCTTCACAGAAAAAAAAAAAGGCAAACTCTATTAAAGAGAAGGAAAATATACTGAAATCCTAGAAAACTCACAGTAGATGAACTAGTAGAAGCCTGTGACCCAGGAAATGATAAGTCCACGTATCAAGCAGATATCATCCAACTTTGCTATCACACATAAGGCTAGCGTGGGGGTTAGACTTAATTGTCAACCTGACTGTGGTAGTTTGATGTAATTTGCTCTCATAAGCACATAGGGAGTAACATTATTAGGAAGTATGGTCTTGTTGGTGTAGGTGTTGTTGGAGGAAGTGTGTCACCGAAGGGCTGGGCTTTGAGATCTCATATATGCTCAAACCACATCCAATGTCTCAGACCATTTCCTGTGGCCTATGGGCCAAGATGTAGAACTCAGCTCCTGCTCCAGCATCATGACTGACAGCATGCCACCATGTCACACCGTGATGACAATGGACTAAAACTCTGAAAATATAAACCCCCCCAATTAAATGTTTTTCTTTACATTTTCTTGGTGTCTCTTCACAGCAATATAAACCCTAACTAAGACACTGACATAGCCTAAAAATCACCTGAGAAGGCAATCTTTTTAAAAAAATTTATCTATTTATTTTACATCCTGGCTGGAGCCTTTCCCTCCTTGCTCCCCTCCCAGTCCCTCTCAGCCATTCTCCCCCACTCCCCAGTCCCCTTCTTTTCTGGAGAAGAGAGTCTTAACCTGTGGGAGCTTGTCTTATGTTAATTAACATGGGAAGACCCAGCCCATTCTGGGCAGCACTATCCCCTAGGTGGGAGACCTGAATTGTAAAAAAGTAAAATCAAGAGGAGTGCAAGCAAGCATTTATGCATTCATTTTTGTCTGTTCTAAACTGTGGGTGTGACACAACTAGCTGTTTTAAGTTCCTGTGTGGACTTCCTACAACAATGGGCCATAACTTGGAACTGTAAATTGAGGAAGCCCCTCTATCCCCTATGCTGCTTTTTGTCAGGGGATTTTATCATGCCAACAGAAGTAATGCTTGGAAAGCTTGCATTCAATTATTCGACATTTAAAAACTAAAGCAATGGTTCTTGCAGTGCCATCTCAAGGCCAAGAAAAGTCCACTATGTCACCTGGAGCTTGGTAAAATATAGATTCTGGGCTGACAGAGGGCTCCAAGGGCAAAGGTACACTTGTTGTACAAGTCTGGAGACCTGAGTTCAACTCCCAGGATTCACACAAAGGCAGAAAGAGAGAACAGACTTCACAAACCTTTTGTTTAGGCTTCCTGGTGTGGGAGAATTGTCTGTATTCTGTCAATCATGATTTAAATAAACGCTGATTGGCCTTTAGCCAGGATGTATAGGTGGAACAACCAAACAGGAAGTAGAGGCGGAGCAAGGAGAATAGGAGAATTCTGGGAAGCAGGAAGCTCTCTCGGCATTCCTGCCTGGACCACCAAAGAAGCAGGATGTGACCTCCCCCGCTGAGAAAGGTACTGAGCCATGTGGCTAACAGAGATAGGGATAATGGGTTAATATAAGCTACAGGAGCTAATAAGAAGCCTGAGCTAATGGGCCAATCAGTTTATAACCTAATATAGACCTCTCTGTGTGATTTTCTTTGGGGCCAAACAGCTGTGGGAACCAGGCAGGATGGAGACCCAAACTAGCAAGCGGCCCTCATGCTACAGCTTCCAAATGCATACTATGGCATGCTCATGTCAATACACACATATATCACAGGTATACACACACACACACACACACACACACACACACACACACACAGAGAGAGAGAGAGAGAGAGAGAGAGAGAGGATATGGAGAACCTGGAGCTTTTGTCATTGCTGATGGGATTGGAAAACATTGCAGTTATGGAAGAGAGGCTATTGTGGTTTCTAAAAAGCTAGACAGAATCATCACATAGTTCAGCAATTCTTTTAGGTATCCCTTCAAAAGAAATGAAAGCAGGGACTCCATAGAAACTTGTACACTAATGCTTATAAAGGTGATGTTTGTAAGGGCTGAAGTAGGTACGTTATTCAAATATCTACCCACAGGAGAACAAATAAACAAAACAGAATATTGTTCAGCTTTAAAAAGGAAGGAGCCAGGCATGGTGGCACACCTTTAATCTAAGCACTTGAGAGGCAGTGGTGGGTGGGGCTCTGTGATTTAGAGGCCAGCCTAGACTACATAATGAGTTTTATGACAGCCAGGCCCATGTAGAGAGACCCTGTTTCAAAAAAGAAAAAGAAAAGGAAGTAAATTCTGATACATGCTACAACATGGGAGAAAGTTGAATATGTTTTGCTAAGTGAAATAAGCCAGAAAGGAAAGGATAAATATTGTAATTTTACTTATACAAGGCAACTAGTATAGGGATATTCATGGAGACAGAAGGTTGAGTAGAGGCTCTCAGAGACTGGTGATGGGGACAGGAGAGGATTAGGAAATTATACTTTGATAGCATGATTCTTATATGTGGGCTGGTAAAAAGCTCTGGAAATCAATACTGGTTTGCATAATATCATGATCATTCTCAATGCCACCAAATCATAGTTTAAAATGTTTGAAAAACTTTGTTATCTGTTTTACCACAATTGAGAAAAATGAGCTTAACAACTTGATACTACTGTCATTTTTTATTTAAGGGGTTGCTGTTAGTAGGTTGCTCATGCTGCAGTGGATGATTCCCATATGCTCGTGCTCAGATGTGCAGCCCTAACTGGCCTCAGTGGGTCATTAAGAAAAAGAAAAAGGCTGGGTGGTGGTGGCACACACCTTTAATTCTAATACTCAGGAGGCAGAGGCAGGCGGATCTCTGTGAGTTTATGGCCAGTCTAGTCTACAAAGTGAGTTCCAGGACAGTCAGAGCTACACATAGAAACCCTGTCTTGAAAAACCAACCAAACAAACAAACAAAATAAAATAAATAAAATAAAATAAAAATAAAAATAAATAAAGGAGATGATTTAGATGGGAGACCTGTTGAAGGGGTCTTGGATAGATGTGACCAAAATACATTGTATCTATATGAAATTCTCAACAAATAATTAAAAATTTTATATTAAAGATTGTTGTTACCTATGTGACCTAAGCATGTATTTCCAAATGAGGAGGACCCCTTAACCAATTTGCTTTGAAGAAGGCAAGCTGTGGCCATGGTTGTAATTGACAATGCAATAATCCAAACAATTTCCCAGTGACTTGGTTGATAAGGATTATCTTCTACACAGTAACAGTAGACGGTTATTACCTGGGGGTGGGGGAGGAAGGATTTAGCACTAGGGATAACTGGATACTGTAGCAGTGGCCTGTTGTGAATTAGGTAGGTGCAAATTAGGTACGGCTGGGGGAATGGCTATGGTGCTCGGAGCTGAGTGCTGAGCTGGGAACGTGGTATGGCCACGGTTGGCCAGAGCTCCCAGAGACTCTAGTGGCCCCACGTTGGGCACCAAGTGTTGCGAATTAGGTAGGTACAATAAATAACCAGGCCAGCTCAAGAATAACGATTGTATTTTAATGAGTATAAGGGGAAAAACTCATGCTACAAGAGTGGGAGGTCTGACTTCCTATATGTCCGGAGGGCATCACACACAGAGAGAGCAGGCACCTGGGTCCTCCCAGTTTTTCTACCTGGGCCCCAGGTAGCCACACCCTAACTAGATGTGA
Organism: Ondatra zibethicus; assembly: GCA_004026605.1. NCBI lineage: Eukaryota > Metazoa > Chordata > Mammalia > Rodentia > Cricetidae > Ondatra > Ondatra zibethicus. Next base: position 228,296 of record PVIU01000226.1, read on the forward strand.
TTGGTTGATAATTTCCCCATCAGTGGCCTTGTGCAATGTCTGTCATTTCTCATCTAATTTTGAGATTGAGCCATAGAGAGGACTACATTAGTTTCTCCAGTGTGCTGTAGGGAACAACACAGACTGTCTTGTAGAACCATGTTCCTTCTGAAGGCAACAGAAAGGCTATTTTCCCTTCCCTAGCTTCCAGTAGTTAACTGTCCTTTGTAGTTCTTTGGCTGTTAGCTGCTTTAATTTTCTATTTTGTCTAGTCTCTTTCCTTTGGACATATCTGTTTGTGTTACTGCTTATCCTCTTTGTAACTTTGTAACTAAGGAGTTATTGATTGCTGATGAGTCCTGGGAGATTCACTTTTCCCCTAGTTTTTCAAGACAGGGCTTCTCTGTGTAGTCCTCACTATCCTGGAACTCACTCTGTAGACCAGGCTGGCCTCAAACTCAGAAATTCACCAACCTCTGCCTTCTGAGTGCTAGGATTAAAGGCATGCGCCACCACTACCTGGTGGGAGTGACTTTTTTTTAGAGTGTGGCCCTTAGTAAGTTGACCATGCTCTGGTAGATGACCTCAAACCCCTGGGTATAAAGTCAGCACAAACTGAACTCTGTGGTTTACTTAACAACAAGAACAACAACAAAGGAGCACATGAAGCTGGGAATGTGGATCTGGGAGGAATGGGGAGGATATGATCAAAATATATTGTATGAAATACTCAGAGAATTAATAAAATGTTTCATTTAAAAATTTCCCCTTAAGAACACTAGTCACATTGGATTAGTGCCTGAACCAATGGTCCCATTTTTGCTTCCTTAACTCTGGAAAGACCCATTTCCAATCCATGTCATATTCTGGATTGGATATATCTTTTGTATATACAGCGAGGACAATTTCTGCATCTGTTTAGAAGTCTCTGCAGGTTGATGAATAGAAAGACACCCAACTGAGGGCCAAAGGAACAGCTTCCCATTGGCAGGTGGCTAAAATACCATCCCTGAATATGGAGGAACTGATTCCATAACTAAATATAGTTCTGTGAATTTACCAGCCTTCTTGGGTAGTGCTACTCTTCATATGTGATTATAATGGTTTTAGTCCTCAGAGTGAACATGTATCAACTCCTATACAAGCCAAATGTCTTTGGTCCTGGAAGTCAGATATACCACTGATGAGAAATCTGCCTCAGCATCGTGGGACCAAAGTTCATAAGCTGTTTTCAGTTCCGTGTACGACAAACAAAATCTGTATTTCCAAAGTGGCAATAACAGCGGAAATGCCATCCTTCAGCAAATGGTTGGAAGCAAAGGCTTGTGTTTCTGGAATACATAGAGGCTGCACTCTGGCACCTCTTACCTTTCAGAAATTTAGTACCCACTCCTCTCCCGCAGCTCTCTCAGTTGTCTGCAATGTTTCTTTCTAGATTGCACTTTAGCTGTATTGCCCTCCAGGCAGCATCCATAGATTTTTAAGACCAGAAAGCAGAGGGCCAAATGATCTACTAAGAATAGCTACATTCCTGGGTCAATTAAATCCAACGTGACATCCTTAGTGCATGTGTATCGCGATAATAATAATGGTCTACTTCTTAGGGTTGTGGTGAGGAATAACAAATTAGTGACTGTAAAGCACTCTAAAAATAGAAAGGGCTCAATAAAAGCTTGTAATTATTAATGGTAATCATTTGCAACTGACCTAGAAATTACCATTAAGTTTATAACTTGCATGCATCTTGTAATCCATTCTTTTCTTGTAATTTTTGGACACCCAACTCCAAGTTCTGCACAGAGAAGGATTTTATGTTGCTGTATTGCAGCCCTCAGGAGCCTTCTATGTTAGAAGATTAGAAACACTACTTAGTTTTTAAATAGATTTTTTTCTATTTTTTATTTATTGAAAGAGAGAGAGAGTGTGCATGTGGAGGTCAGATGGTAACTATGAGAATTTTATTTCTCTTTTCACTATGTAGATAACAGGAATTGAACTTAGTTGCTAGGTTTGGCAGCAAGCATCCGTGCTTATTGAAATAAAATGCCAGCCTAACACTTACCTTTGAGTCTCTTGCTTATAAAATGTGTTTATTCTTGCCCATGGTTAAAATTGGAGTTGAAGTCTCTCCCTTTCTTTCTCCTCTTCCCCGCTCTCTCCATACTGGTGCAGGACAATTCTATATTCTGTCAATTATGTTTTAAATAAATGCTGATTGGCCAGTAGCCAGGCAGGAAGTATAGGCGGGACAACCAGACAGGAAGTAGAGGTGGGTCAATGAGAACAGGAGAATTCTGGGAAGGAGGAAGCCCATTCCTCCCCAGTCCTGTCCAGATACCAAAGAAGGAAGATGTGACTGCCCCTCTAAAAAAGGTACTGAGCCATGTGGCTAACATATACTAGAATAATGAGCTAATATAAGTTATAAGAGTTAAAAAGAATCCTGAGCTAATAGGCCAATCAGTTTATAACTTATGTAGACCTCTGTGTGATTTTCTTTGGGGCTAAGCGGCTGTGGGACCTGGTGGGAGGACAGAAACCCCAACAAGCAGGCCCTCATGTTACACCATACTCCCTCCCTCATCCATTCCTCCTCCCCTTCATTCAACAATTAATTACTGAGTGTAGTAAGTATAGGCTTGCGTTTGGGGGGGGCAGCACACAAAGGCAAACACCAAGACACAGGCACGGTTCTCTTATCTTAGAATCAGCAGTCTAGAACATGGTATGCATTCACTCATAAAGAGACATTAGATGTAAAGCAAAGGACAACCAGACTGTTATCCAAAGGCCCAGAGAAGCTAGGGAAGAAGCAGGACCCTAAGAGGGACCCATGGATTGCCCTGGGAAGGGGAAATAGACGAGATCTCCTGGGCAAACTGGGGGCAGAGGGGAGTAGAGGGAAGGGGGTAATGGGATGGTTGAGCTGGGGGAGGAATGGAGAGGGAGAGCGATGAAAAACCTATCTTGATAGAGGGAGCCATTATGGGGTTAGAGAGAAATCTGGTGCCAGGGAAGCTCCCAGGAATCCACAAGGATGACTCCAGCTAAGACTAGAAATAGTGGAAAGGGTGTCTGAACTGGCCTTCTCCTGTAGTCAGATTGGTGACTATACTAATTGTCATCATAGAACTTTCATCCAGTAACTGATGGAAGCAGATGCAGAGATCCACAGCTAAGCACTTGGCCAAGTTCCCAGAGTCCAGTCAAAGATTGGGAGGAGAGATATAAGCAAAGCAGCCAAGATCATGATGGAGAACCGCACAGACCTGATCTTGTGGGAGCTCATGAACTCTACACCAACAGCTATGAAGCCTGTGTGGGACCAACCTATACCCCCTGCAAGTAGGTGACAGTTGTATAACTTGATCTGTTCATTGGGCCCCTAGCAGTGAGATCAAAACCTGTTCCTGGTACATGAGCTGACTTTTTGGAACCTATTCCCTATGGTGGGATGCCTTGCCCAGCCTTGATGCAGATGGATGAGGAGCTTGGTCCTGCCTCCACTTGATATGCCATGCTTTGTTGACTCCCATTGGAGGCCTTACCCTTTCTGAATGGAGATAGAAGAGGAGTGGATTGGGGGGGTAGGTGGAGAGGAGGGAGGGGAAACTGTGGTTGGTATGTCAAATAAATTTAAAAGTTTAATAAAAAAGAAAAGAGGAAAAAAATAGAACCTGCAGTCCAATCAGGGAGCAAAATAAAACAACCAGGCAGCTATTGAAACTATGTACTAAGTATAGTGAGACAGGAAAGAAAGGCTGTATAAGGCCACCTTCATATGGGACTGTCCTGCTGGGAACTGGAGCTGCGGTAGGACAGGTACAAGCACCAGGTCTCTGCAGGGACTCTTGCTCCCATCTCTCTATCCGGGGACAACTGTGCTGGGAATAAATTGTGTCACTGCCCTATTTCCCCAGCTAGCAGCTCGTCTCCTGCCTTTTTACTTTTCTTTCTAAAAATGGGACTAAGAAAGTCTTTTGCTAGACCAAGGAGGTCTTGCCCTGCTTCCACTATTATCCAGGACACTGAATGAATAAAGTATTGACCAGCAGCCACTAGGAAGATGTGCAACAATCTGCAGGGTCTCAAACCTTTTCTGTGACCTGTATACAAACCCTCCTGCAGGTCCAACTCTGCTGTAGGACTAACAACGGCCTCAGTGAAGGACGGTTGCAGCCAGGGCTTCGCACTATCCATCCTGCTGTGTTTGGAGTCTCTACACTCTGGCACCTGGTCTCTGTCTCTCTGTCTCTCTCTCTCTCTCCTAGAGTCTTGATGATTTAGGGGCTAATTATTCTCTAGTTCCTTCTGGTAAGGTACATGTCGTGCTTATCCTGGGCTGGTCAACGGCTGGACTTTTCATTTTGTTGCACCCCATCCCTTCTTTTTGACTGGAGAACCCCTCAGTTCTCATCTCCGAGCAGGGCCTTGGTCACAAACACTGTTCTGATGTTTCCTGTCTCACAGCTGAGAGAGCTCAGTGCTGGCTCTCCTGTCCCACCACGCTGAATCCTAGGCTTGTTTCAACTTGCTTGTTAATGGTCATTGAATCTTCCTTATTTTCTTTGTTGTTTTTGCAAATGCTTGTTGAGTCTCTCCTCTGATCTTATATCAGACTTGGTCACGGGGACATCAAGATTTAACCAAACAGTTTGCCCTCTCTATACAGCTTTCTGTAGAAACACCTGGTATGAGCTGGATCCCTGGAAAGACCCAAGTAGCTAGCTTCCCTGCCAGCTAACATGAAATGTATTTAAAATAAAGTCAGATAAGTTCCGAGTTTAACGGCAACATTTTTTTTACTTTTTTTTCTTTTCTTTTCTTTCTTTCTTTTTTTTTTTTTTTTTTTTTTTTTTTTTTTTTTTTTTTTTTTTTTTTTTTTTTTTTTTTTTTTTTTTTTTTTTTTTTTGGTACAAGGGCTCTCTGTATAGTCCTGTCTGTCCCAGAACTTACTGTGTACAGGCTGGCCTTGATCTTAGATTTGCCTACCTCTGAAATCCCCAGTGTGGCAATTAAAGGCATGAATCACCATGCCTGATTAAAGGTAACACGAAAAATGAGTGTCTCCAGGGTTCTTACCAGAGCAGCTATCCATCAGCTTGCACCAGCTTGGGTCTCTGTGCCCTGACTTTGGTTTAATTACGCTCCTCTCAGTTTTGCTCAGTTTTGTCTTTGCCCCATAAATACAGCCTGAGCCAATGAACAACCGTTCTTTCTGCTCAGCACACCCTGTATTTGTTCCTAGACTCTATAATAGACTTTGGTTGTAATCACACATCTTTCTTCTGTGTTTAGCTTTCTGGGGGCTGCATAAAGAAGTACCTTGTTCTATAATTTATTAGATTTAGTCCTTAGGTCAAAGTTTTAGCAGTTTATAGTAGCTATTTTTCTCATTGCTGTTTCAAAATACTAGACAAGAGCAAATGGAAGAAGGTTTATTTTGGTTTATAGTTCAAGCATATAGTCATGGTGGGAAAATCACAGGTGCAGGGTCTAGAGGAGTTGGGAGAGAGAGAAGAGAAAGAGGAGGGAGAGAGAGAGAGAGACTGCTGCTTAGTTTGCTTTGTCTTTTTTATTCAGTCTGGGCTCTAGGTAGAGTTTTTCATTAGAACCACCAGCTCCCCAGTAATTGACATGGAGACTTATTATTAATTATAAATGCTCAGCAAATAGGTTCAGCTTTAGGGTGAGTCTTCCCTCTTCAGTCAACCCAATGGAGAAAACCCTTCATAGGCATACCCAGAGGCTTGTCTCCCAAGTGATTCTAGTTCATGTTAGGTTGAAGAATGAGTCTGAAGAATGTATTCAAGCTGAAGAACGTATACCTCAGCAGCCAAAGATTCAAGTCATACTGTCTAGACTTCAACCTGTTTTATCAGTGTAGCCCATTCCTCTTCCATCAGAGCCTGTTTTCAGCGTGGAGTGGGTAGATGGCAGTGCTTGCTCATCTAGAGACATGTGGCACCCTAGAGGAGACATGGTCTGAGATGTGCTGGTATGCAATCAGGTTCCGCCACTTCCTGGGTCCACATCAAATTCAACTCACCTGATTAGGGGTGAGGGAATGTATTTCAGTGGGCTACAATAAACTTCGTAAACCATGGTAAATGTGGGGCTGGAGATACGGCCCAGTGGTTAAGAGTGCACATTGCTCTTTCAGAGGCTGTAGGTTCAGTTTCCAGACCCCACAGTTCAGTTAGGAACCTTCTGGAAGTGAAGTTCCAGGGGACTAGACTCCCTATTGTGGCCTTCTTGGTCTCATGCATGCACATGGTGCACATACACTTACATGGACTCATATCTATGTATAAATAAGAAAATCTTTTAAAAAGATGGTAACTGCAAAATGCCTGTCACAAGGCCTCTCCCATGGGTGTCACAAACACTGGTTCCTTCAGAAGGCTAAGGCCCACTGTTTTGAATCAATGGCACTGAACAGGCACCTCAGATGCCCACTGTTTTGAATCAATGGCACTGAACAGGCACCTCAGATCTTCATGGGGTTTTCAACTCTGTGGTGTGGGAGGTCCTTCTGTCCGTGTGTTGCTTTGATTGGTTAATGAGTAAAGAAACTGCCTTGGCCTGTTGATAGGGCAGAACTTAGGTAGGTAGGGAAAACTAAATGGCATGCTGGGAGAAAGGAGGCGGAGTCAGAGAGACACTATGGATCCGCCGGAGACAAATGCTGGGAATTTTAAACAGTAAATCACTGCCACGTGGCGATATATAGATTAATAGAAATGGGTTAAATTAAAATAAGAGTTAGCCAATAAGAAGCTAGAGCTAATGGGCCAAGCAGTGATTTAATTAATACAGTTTCTGTGTAGTTATTTTGGGGCTAAGCTAGCTGGGTGGCCGGGTGAACAAGCAGCCTGGCCCTCCTTGCAACAACTCTGCTGACTTTAGATAATAGCTTACGATTATTTGCATCAGCCGCATTGCTGAACTAGATACAGGTAGAAGGAGACAAGAAGTTATAATCATTAATATTAGAGAACCCCAAGGGAGAGTGCATCTTGTACATGTTTTCTTTGATTCCCTGTGACTAAGAACGATATCACCTTATGCCACTCTGTAAATGTGAATCACTGTGAAGAGCAGAAGGCTTGTGCTCCTGACTTATCCAGGAATCCACCTCAAGGACCAGGTTTGTTGTTTGCCCTTCGCTGCTTATTTTCAACCTTCAGGCTTTGGAGAGAATGATAATAATGCTTCTTGTCTGGGTAGGTTTTTAAGCTATGGCTGCTAAGGGAGCCTTGTTAGGGTGTAGTTTGGTACAATTAGGAGGTTAGAGTCTAAGGCTGCTAATCTGGCAGAACCTTGACCCCCTCCTCTGCCCCCAAGGACAAATTAATTTAAACTGGGCGAGGAAGAACAGCAATTATTACCTCGTGTAGGGCCAAGGAGTGCTTGTTAGGAACAAAATGTGCAATGGGATGCTAATAATGGAGCTGCAGCTGGAGCATTTCCGAGTGCGTCAGGTACACAGATTGCTTTCAGTTGATGGAACTCTGTTTCTTATGAAATTTGCTCCTCAGGGGAAGTGTGAAAGGAAAATGTAAGTCTTTCTTAGATCTGATGTTCAGAGGAAAAGAAATAGCTTTGCTTCACAGAATGAACAATAACGTGGGAGAGGGTCGTGGCTGAGTCACAAGTCCATTAAGGTGTCATCACGGGGTGTTAGGCATCGCATAGAGCAGGCATACCAAAGCCTGTGGTGTGATCGCTATTAATCAGTTACATTACTCTGATTGCATTTGGGATATACATCTTCAGGAGACTTGCAAAGGAATGTGAAGGTCCTTTGGAAATGTCAGCAAAGAAAGATGGATTTGTTCTTAGCCTTTTAGCTGAGAAGCAAATGGCTCAACTACTATAGACTGAACCATCTGAAATACCTTGAGGTTAAGCAGTATTGCATTTCCAAGAGATACAGGTGACAAAATGTTCTCATAAAACAATTGCACTCTGTACTTTTGAAATCTCTTTCTTTGGAGTAGTTAAAGATGTTTTCATGTATTTCCCTTCCTTAGAAAGCTCTGGACTTTTCCAAATATGCCTCTACACGTTAGACTAAAAGTGGCTTTAAAAAAATTCTCTCACAAGATTAAATAGTCTAAGGCATATGTCTTGCTCCTCCACGGGGAGAGGAACAGCCCCGCTGAACGATTAACCAGGGCTCTGGAATCTATAACACATGGGTTTTAGTAAATTCTTAGTCTTGGCCTCGTTTCATGGAGATTTAAATATCTGTCTATATCTCTTTGGTTCTCTGTTCATCTCAAGGGAAACTGGTGATAACAAAGGAAGCCATTCCATTGACTGTCATTGTTGCTTGTACAATGTGACATTTGGTGTCGGAAAGTGCCAGATGGATGTCCTCTGAGGCTCTGAAGTGTATAGTGAGGATTGCAAAGGTGATCAAGGATATCCCACTAAGCATTTTCTCATTCTTGTCACCTCTAGCTGCACACACAATACCCCATCCTTCTCCAGAAGCTTGTGGTCTTGGACAGGGAAGAGATCTGGGTTTTTCAGTTGCTTTGGTGGAGACAGATGTCGCAGCAGCACCTCTTTAGATGCAGGTGGCCTTCTCTAAGACTTGCAAATTTATGGTGTGACTCTCTTTCCTACTAAAACCCCCTTTCCATCTCTTGTCTTATTCTTTGATTCTACTGAAGGTAAAATTTCAACGAAATTCTCATCTAAGAAGAAAATCAATGAACAGACCTAAATAGTTTACAATTTTTTCTAAAGGCCACTCAGTTGTATGTGGCTTTGAAATCTTGATCTTATTTCCATACCTGACAGTGTGTATGTTATGGAGACCTCTGCCCATTATCCAAACACAAAGCTCCCACGAGATGGCTCATGGGATACAATATAAGAGAGAGAGAAAGAGAGAGAGAGAGCAAAAGTGCAGAATAAAGTGTCCTCTATTTCCCATTTCTTTCCCTACTACTACTACTACTACTTTGAGAATAACAAATCAATTTAAGGTTTGGAGGGGATAAAAATAAATTTTCTTTCTGTCTTTCTTTTTTATGTTATTGCTGTTGTTTTGTTTTGAAGCAGGGTCTCACTATGTACTTCTGGTTGGTCTGAACTCAATATATAGACCAGGCTGGTATTCAACTCATAGCCTCCATGACTCTACCTTCTGGGAGCTTGGACATTTTTAATGCTGCCAAGAATGAATAACACCAACTTGCATCGTGAACACTCATTTTGTTCTCTATGAAAACCCAGTCTTCTCTTCACACCCACAGTGTTGTAGGCTTTGACCATATCTGATCGGCAAAACAACATTATAGGTGCAACCCGAAGGCCACTAAAAAGTGGTCTTGAACTGACTCAGCAGGCTGATAGGACTCAGGGAAAGTTGGTTTGTCAATGAAGAGCTTCTGGTGATTGCTCTAAGAACCCAAAATTAGCAGATGTGCCTTTGAATTTCTAGCGGCTCCTAATTAAGAAAATTAAACAAGATTATTCATTGTCAACACACTTCAAGGAATAGGCCAAGAAAATGTGCTACATATACATGGTAAGGTTTTATTCATCCACAAAGAGGAAAATTATATCATTTCCTGGGAAATGTATGGAACTACATACAGATCATTAATTAAGTGGAATAAGCCAGACTTAGAAAGACAAACATCACATGGTTTCTCTCCATTGTAGACTATAGAATATATTGGAGACTGTGCAGCACAAGTCCAGGCTTGTTCTGGTGTTAAATGGAGCAAGCCCTACTGTTCGGGACTGCAGACTCCCAGACCCTGAATTTCCTGTGATCCTCTGCTTGCCGGAATAAACAACTTGTTTTGCTATGCTTGCAGCTGCTCTGAGAAAACAGCTTCTTTTCCTGTACTTGCAGCGGCTCTGAGCATCAGACCCTCAAGAGTTCCTGATGGCAGGGAAGTGGTTTCTGGGGAGCTTGCAGCTGAATTAGGTCATGGCCATTAGTCAAGGAGACCCTATATAAGTTGCCCTGGAACACAGTAAAGGGGGAATTCTTGACATTCTTGGTCAAGGATGACCCATGTCTCTGTGTGTGTGTTTTTCAATCTTCCTTGCCTGACTTGCAAACCATGCTGTGTAGCACGTAGAGCAGGCTTGCCCTACACCCTATTGTTTCTTTTCTCTACTCTGTAAACAGCTGCATTTTCAGTACCAACCTTATGCCTCTGTCATCTTACACCTTCCCCTTATTTCCCTTCTCCTTCGCCTGCCGCTCTTCTTGGCTTCTTTTGTTTTCTATCTTATTTTATGATATATAGCTATGTAAATCACTCTGTGCATTAATCTGTTTACTCTGCTAATTAGTTAAAACACTGTCCTTCTGATTTTCATGGTTTCTCTCCATGAATTCTCTAGAATGTGTGTGTGTGTGTGTGTGTGTGTGTGCGTGCGTGCGTGCGTGCGTGCGTGTGTGTGAAAAGAAGGTATACTCTTGGGAAAAGGAACCAACATGAAAGAGGGGAAGGAGACAAGAGAGCGCGATGGAGGATGAGAATGACCAAAATACATTGTACATATACATGGAAACATCATGATGAAACTCACTGCTTTGAGCGACGATATCCACTAAAAAGCCTCGCGAGCATAGAGTTCCATACCTGACAGTGTGTATGTTATGGAGACCTCTGCCCATTATCCAAACACAAAGCTCCCACGAGATGGCTCATGGGATACAATATATAAAGCCGATTGATAGAAGCCTTCTGCTGTTGCTTATCTTGATGCAGTACCTGGAAAATGTCCCAGCTGGTTACTAATGAAAGAGCTATCTGAACATATTGAAATAAAAATGCATGACTTTAAGTAGAAGATTATTTATCTTTATTCATCCACTATTATTCTGGAACCTCATCGTAGTGCAATATTCTAACAAAGTCCTTCAGAAGGAGCCCCAGAATCTAAGAAGGCATTGAAAGGTGGTTTAATTTCCTGGACATAGTCCACATACTCTTCAACAACTCCTTCAGGGATGACAATATCAAGTATCTAAGAATTACTATATTTAAAAGAGAGTGGGTGGGAACATTTATAGAAAAGTAATAAATTATAAAAAAGCACTATTTCTTATCAGAAAGACAAGTGGCTCCCATTTTCTTGGACAACTCAAGTCAAATCTCTTCCTGTGGGATAGGGCTGGTTCTCCATGGAAACAGTAATTATTCATTTGTCCTGGAAGCAGAATTCGACTCTAAGAATTGACAAGCCCCAGGGTCTCCCACTGGACATGCAGAGGAAATACATGACCATAGGAACATGGGGAGAAGATATGGGTTGTAATTATCAATGGAGGGATTAGATCAGGGCATAGGGTGGCTTGCATAGTCGAGTAGCATACGATGATGTAGAAAGATAACTAGGAAGTCATGAGAGGCAGGTGCAGAAGGGGGAGACAAAGGGAGGAAGTAAGATGACAGAGGAGTAAAGTTGGTGTTGAAAATGCAGCTGTAAAGTCCAGAGTTGAGAAAGAGGCAGCAGGGCTTGTTCCAGTTAACACCAGAGCAAGCCCGGGCTTGTGCCCTGCACAGACAGCCTCCGCTGGCCACCCAGAAAGAGAATCCTTTCAGAGTTCTCTCTGATAACTGCAGTCACATAGGGACACCAAATAACAACCATCAGGGCTTTTGTTGTTGTTGTTTTTGTTTTGTGGGCAGAAGAGCCATTGCGTCTCTAGATTCAAGCAGACGGAACAAGGTTCGTCTCGAGGTCTCATAGCAGTCAGTGTGGCCATTGCTTCTTGCTCTTTGGCTCTGAACTGGAGGATGAGGAAAAGTATCGCCTTATTGTCAATGCTCGGCTAGGAGAGTCGCATTTGTGATTTTGTTGAGTCCAAGCAATAAACCTAGGAAGGTACGACAACTGTTTCAGGGGCAAGGAAAGAGGTTACAGGGGTTAATACATTCACCCGGTGTGATATGCAACAGAGATGGGGTTTGGACCGGAGCTGACTTCTGTGGTAAATCATTATCACTTTGCTTGAGCCAATCAGCAAAGTGTCTATCACATGCCCTTCTGTGAGATGGTCCCTCGGTCCACCAAACTCCCCTCTGTTTGCTAACTCTCAGCATAGGTGAAGAGACAAGGAAAGTACGCGTGGATGAAAGAGGAATAAAAAGGATTTGAACTCTTTATACTCTAGGGATGTTTTCTTTATTCACTTTATTGGCACCCACCCCCTCCCAGCCCCGATCACGCTCCCTTAAGCAATATGTATTGGTCAGGATATTAAAAATGAGCAGAATAGCATTTTCCCAGCTATTCTTTGTCTAAGTGAGACATAGATAGCTGGAGGTAATTTCAAGCCATTTTCGAGAAGAAAAACTGTCCATAATGCTGTCAGGTTGGGGATGAATCCAGGACAAAGCATTTTCACTGTATTATGTGCTAGAGAAATGGAGTCATAGTCATCTCAACTTCGTAATGAATAGCGTTTCATAGGAGTGAATATTTGGCCCCTGGGAGGTTAAAGGAGAAACAGGACTAAAATGCTTTAATAGCCCAGAGACTAGCACAGTGAAATGAATTTATTGCTTTTAGTCAAGTCCTCAGTGGGCAGCACATAATGAAACTTGTTATCTGATAAGGCCGCCTTGCTGAGCAAACTCACCGGCAAACAGGCATAGCATATGGAATACTGGCTTGCCAGCAAACTTAAGGTGACCCATGCAGCTGCCGTATAGGTGGCAGGCTTCTCCCCCACCGTCTGGGTGAACCCATATGCAGCGTACACGGGCAAATTCTTCGGGAGTGCAGTGTGGGGCGTGGTCATGCCTGTCAGTAAGACTGCGGGAGGCTATCCATTTTCTGGATGGTCTGACAGACAATCCAGGACAGACTGTACCTGAGTGGGAAGCACATGACTGGATTGCACTGCATTAGCAAATGAATCCTACCTATTTGTCTCCTGTTGGGAGCGTTGTCTGCAGAACGCAGAGGCCCAGCTGACATATCTGAATGCTAACTCCCCAAGTCAGTTAGTTTGGCACTTCTGATATTTGACCGTCAGGGGGCTTGTTGACTAGAAGCCAATTCACAGTCAGGGAAGGACAAACAATCCTCTGGAAGTGGTGTGCAAAGGCATATATGCTTTGCCCAGAAGAAAAGAGCTGCCTTGGGAAGGAGACGTTAGTTTTGTTTGAGAATAAAAGGTTAAAACATTTTTCAGCCTCTCCAATGAGGAGGAACCCAAGAGAATCGCAGAGCACGAACGTCAAAACTAAGAACCCAGGATTAGGAGCAAATACACATCCACTTCTAGCTCGTGGTTCTCAACCTTTCTAATTCTATGACCCTTTAGGACAGTCCCTCATGTTGTGGTGACCCCCCCAACAATAAAATTCTTTTGTATCTGTAATTTTGCTACTGCTGTGAATTGTAATGTAAGTATCTGACATGCAGGCTATCTGATATGCGACCCCTGTGAAAGGGTTGTTCGATCACAAAGGGTCTCTGCCCAGGTTTGGAACCACTGATCTAACTAGACACAACACTGATGAAGATAAACAAAGAGAAAGAAAGAATTTGTCTTAGCATATCTTGAGGTTTCCCTCCCATTGCTCACCCTAGCTATAGCATAGCAAGTCATTTCATTTGCGTACTGAATATGTTTTGGAGCAAATGCTGCATGAGGATAGTGTGAGAGCATCTCTGTAGGGAGCAGAAACGTATAACTAATTTGGAAACCAATTGGCATCGTCTCCCATTGTTAATATCGTCCTCTCAGTTTCATTTCCTGGTATGTGTGCACAGTAAATTCTAGCGATCCATAATGCTAAACATTCATAATAGTAAAACCCAGAAGCAGTGCTCATCACTCAAAACTAAATAAATGTCAGTGCACGTAGTTGAACCTAGTTAATAGTTGCCAAGTGAACCACATCATTTTAACAACAGTATGGCACTTCTCTGTAATACAATATTAAGTGGAAAAGCCTTACACCATTGTTTAGGAATTGGATATAGCCAAATAAGTAAAGATTAATGTTTTATAAAGAGGTACAGTTTAGATGACTGGAAAGTCCAAACAGCATGGTACCACATCCCTGCTGGCTGTGTCAGAGCATGACAGAGGAAAGGGAATCAGCCATGTGAAGATAGACCAAGCATATAGAGGGGCCTTGCTTTTTAACAACCACCAGTGTGATCAGGAACCTAGTCCTGCAAGACTCTGTTAAACCCATCTTAGAATGAGATGTCTAAGACCTAATCTCCTTCTGGTAGGCCCCACCTAGTTTTTAATTTAAAATATTTTTAGAGAATTTTATATGTGAGTATTATATTTACATCATTTCCATTCTCTCCCTTTTCCCTTCAGGTCCTTCTCAATTTTATCATCTCTTTTTTATTGGTTATAATGGTTACTGTAGTGATATTTCATTTACATTTTAATAAATACAGCTTACCTGAAGACCAGAACGCAAAACAGCCACACTAGTCAGTCATACAGGCCAGGCAGTGGTGGTACACACCTTTAAGCCCAGCAGCCACACTAGTTAGCCACAGAGGACAGATGGTGGTGATGCACTCCTTTAATTCCAGCACTAGAGAGGAACAGAAGGTGGGATGAGACAGGAACTCGCTTTCTTTTAGTCTGAAGATTTCAAAGAGGTAATGGTGTGGGACAATGCTCTGTATTCTGTCAATTATGTTTTAAACAAATGCTGATTGGCCAGTAGCCAGTAGGAAGTATAGGTGGGACAACCAGACAGGAAGTAGAGGCAGGTCAATGAGCACAGGAGAATTCTGGGGAGAGGAAAGCCCACTCCTCCACAGTGCTGGCCCAGCCACAGAAGAAGCAAGATGTGACTGCCTCGCTGAAAAAGGTACTGAGCCATGTGGCTAACACACATAAGAAGAATGGGCTAATATAAGTTATAAGAGTCAATAAGAAGCCTGAGCTAATGGGGCAATCAGTTTATAGCTAATGTAGACCTCTGTGTGATTTCTTTGGGACTTAACGATTGCAGGAACCAGGCAGGACAGAAACCCTGACAACAAGGTAAGGGCTCCCTAGTTAATTGGCTGCTTTGCTTCTCTGATCTTCAGGTTGAACCCCAATATCTGTCTCTGAGTTTTTATTATTTGTACTGCACACACACCTATATAGAAATACAACCTGCTGCATCTATTTAGTGGTGTGTGTGTGTGTGTGTGTGTGTGTGTGTGTGTGTGTGTGTGTGTGTGTTTAGGGTTGACCACTAATGTGGAGATTGGATAAACCTGGCTCTTCATTCCTGGAGCCTCCTGGAGCTCATCCCTGGATGATTCTTCCTCCGTCACTGGGGCCTTGTGAGATTGCCATCATCCATGTTGCCATGTCAACTGGTGTTGTCATATTACTGGTCTTGTTTAGGCAACTGTATTGTTTAGCTTTCATGGGCATAGCTTCCTTGTTGTAGAGAAAGGACACTGTCTCACAGCAGACATCCTGGTCCTCTGGGTCTTATAATCTTTCTGCTCCCTCCTCTTTGATAGTCTTCGAGCCTTAAGTGTACGAATTATCTTGTAGATGAGTATCAAATAAATTTGAAATGAATAAAAAGAACATGATGAGAACATTGTCTTAAATCAGTGGCTCTCAACCCTTCCTCGTGCTGGGACCCTTTAATATAGATGTTGTGGTGACCCCCAATCATAAAATTATTTTCATTATTACTGCATCACTGTAATTTTACTACTGATAGGAATCATAATGTAAATATCTGAGATGCAGGATATCTGCTATGCGACCCCTGGGAAAGGACTGTGACTCCTTGGGTTGAGAACCGCTGTCTTAAATAAATGAGCTCCAGTGTCTGAGAAGCAGCATGACAAAGGGAAGGAGTACTGTTAGGTCAACAGAGAAAAACACTGGATCCTGAGCTGGCTCTGGAGACACCCAAGCCTGCATTGGTGGCACAAAGGTAGCCCAGTGCAGAAGGGCGAAGATGTGCCACAGGAGCTCCACGGCTCTCGGGCCAGTTCCTGTGGACTCAGGAATCCTTTAGCGGGATCCTGCAACAAGGATGAACTGATGGATGGAAGGATGGGGGTGGGAGTGCAGTACTGCGTACTTGAAGCTTTCGGTGTAAAATGTTGAAAAAAACATTGGGATATTCGGAATAAAACAATGTTTTTTCATTCGAATTATGTCAGTGTCTGATTCAAGACTTGCAAACCGGGTTCAGCAGGTGAGAGCCACCCTGCTTGGGATGCTAATTCTGAGTATCAATATTACCATGGGGGTCTGATTAGACTCCGGTATTTCAGTCTGTCATCCTAGGTCTAGAATACTGTTTAACACCAAATACTGAATGAAGTGTTCTGGAGACTGTGTAATTCTTTTCTTTCTTTTCTCTTTGGACTTTAAGGGACCAACAGAATACTTCGAGCTCTTAAAGTTCGACAGAAGCAGACTTGATAAGGCAATTTTTACCCCCAACACCCCCAAAGCATATAGCCACTGCTCCTCCACACCAACACCCTCCAGTGGGCTGAGGGAGTATCTGAGAGGCAAAGATCTTGCCAAGACTCACCCTGGTTCCATATCAGCACTGTAAGAAACCCAAAGACAAATCAACACCTTGCTGAAGGCTTCCGAGGGTTTGGACAAACTTAAGTGTCATACTTATTAAGCTCCAAAAAGACTATGGATTGAGTTGCTTCCACCTGGGTTAGCCCATTGCTTAGACCTTCTGTGTACCATCAAATTATTATCATCATCCCCCCTGAATGTATACAAGACATCTGAATGTATACAGGAAATGCTGAAGTATATGGGAAATCCAGTTCTTGGTATGTTGTCATCATGTGGCTCCTGTTACAGTGTACAACCTGGGTGAGGATAAAGCATGGTTATATTTGCTTTATAAGAGCAAAAATAATTTGCTTAGAAACCTGTAGCTTTAAAGCAGAGGTTAGAAATCTGGTTGACAGGTTAAGCCCGGCCCACAGGTTGCTTTGTCAATAAAGCTTTATTGGGGGTACAACTATGCCCATTCATTTATGTATGGCTGTATTTATGCTCAGCAACAACAAAAAATGTTTGTAAGTAGTCATTATAGTGACTACATGGCTCACAAAGTCTAAAATATCTAATAGATTTTTTAAAGAAAATTTGCCAGACTTTGGTGTTAAGTTGGGAGCATAACCCCAGCCCCTGGTATCCATCCCAGCCCCCTAGCCTGGGAGTTGCATTGGTCTGGACTCCAAATCGCAGCATGCCAGGTCCTGACCCCTTCCTGGAGGAGGGTCAGGACTCCTCCCACAGGGCATTTAAGTGGTCTCTCAGAGGAGAAACATGTGGTTCTGGGTTTGCATATGCTTCCCTCTTTCCTGTCTCCCCACCATGTGCTCAGCCACCCAAGAGCTCAATATTTAATAAAACGATGGACATTTTAATTTGGTTTGATCTGACCTAATTGGATTTCTTTGCACCCGCAGAGCCGCCTGTCTTAGGATTTTTTTCCTAACATTTGGTTTAAAGGATGGCTTAGGGTAAGTTACATTTTGACGGTATGACAGCAAAAGCTAAGCTCTGGTTTTTAAGCAAATTCTTGGGTTGTGTAGAGACCCCCATGGATGTGTGTTTCATTCACACACACACAACTCATTAACCAACCAAATCAATTCAACTTCCATTCCTTTTGCCCCCTGGGTTCTGTACAAGAGTTCACATGAAGGCAGAGATTTGATGTTTTCTTTTTATTACTTTTAATTGTGTACGGGTGTGCCTGTGTATTGGTGTGCGGACATGCGTGCAGATGTTCATAGAAGCTAGAGGCATTGGTTCCCTTGGAGCGACAGCTGTAGGCAAGGTGAGCTGCTGCCTGATGTAGGTGCAGGGACCCAAACTTGAGATGTCTGCAAGAGCTCTTTACATTCTTCACCACTGGCCCAACTCCTCAGCCCTTGAACAAAGGGATTTCAGAGCTGTTAAACATACTTAATGCTGTCTAGGCCAGGATTCTATTCATGGGCAACAGTAGAAATGTCTAGAAGCTTCTAAATACTGACAGCACCCTGATCAGAGTCCTGTAATTTGGATTCGTTGGTCTTAGGGACTGGGGAGCCTTGGCACTGCAAGAGAAATAAGTCAAACAAAGGAAAACCAAACCCAGACTTCTCTGATGCTTTTGTTTTGCGTTAAGTTTGGCAAAACCACTGGCCTAGATGGGAGCAAAAGTCTAGATTGGGAAAGGGACCTTTGAGGAGGCCTTGGTCATTTAAGGGGTCCAGTAAAAGTGCTAGAAAACTACCAGAGCTGAGAAGAGGGACCCCAAAGCACAAGAGGAACACAAAATACAGGAGTTGAATCAGGACTTTCAAAGGTCAGTGTCCCTTAAAGTTGATGTAAAGCTAACTGTTGTATCTTAGATCTGAGTCAGTGATGTAAGTCAGCTTACTGCATTCCCCCTAGGCCACTTAAGCCAGGGTGAGAACAATTAAAAGGAAGAACACAGTTAAAAGGAGGAAGTGAGATGCAGACTTAACGTTGGCCTTGATTTAAAAGAACAACCTAATCAGAATGTTTGAAGTGTGCCTCGTTCCCACACTATCAATCTTCAGGGCCTTGGAGGAAGTCATTTAATGTACCAAGTAGATAATGGGATGGCAACAAAAGCAGAAGTCAGGGCGTTGCTTTCCGTTGGTGGGGACTTGGTTTGTATGGTGTCTCTGTGGGGTGCTTTCTAGCCAGTTTTCTAGCTGCGCTCTGAACCTCTTGTCTGGGGCGTGGAGCTCTGGAGTTCAGATGGTTGGCTGTACACAAGCAGTAAGCCTTAAAAGGCTGCACTAGGAAAGTCTTTAGGGTGTAGATGTGGGACCTTGGAGACCTTTTCTGGTTAGAAAAAATAAAAAAAGACTCTTGAACTTCTCAAGTAAGGATCAAGAAATTGAAGTCACCAGGGACCCTACTGGTAGCCAAAGACGACTTCCTTTCTTGAGGATGGTGGCTGAAGCCACTGACCTTCTAGATAGTTCATATGCCTGCCTAGTGGGACCCACAGTTCCCAAACGCAGGGCTGGAAAGACATATATGACTCTAACATAGCTGTGAGAGTCCTTTGAAAGCTCAGCCAAGGCTGGGGCTTAGGAGGAAATAGATCCTAAGCAGAGCCCCGTCCCAAGCAAGTCTCCCTTCTGGCCCTCTGAGTCCTGCAATTTGTATTTTCGCCAGTTCTTTCTTTCCTTAAAAATATCTATGGCTCAGCAGTTAAGAGTACTTGTTGCTCTTGCAGAGGACCTGGGTTAGGTTCCCAGCACCACTTGGTGTTCATGGCCATCTCTAACTCCACTTCCAGAGGATCTGATACATTTTTCTGGCTTCTTTAGGTACTGCATGCATGTGGTACACCTACGTACATGTAGGCAAATTACTTGTATGGAGAAAATAAATAAATCTAAAAAAGGAAAAAAGAATGTGAATCACCTTTTTATATTTGGAGAATATGACCCATATTTCAACATCAGTTTTTAAGGTCTCCACCATGGAGTCTTCCCAGCCGCCCTAGACAGAATCAGTTGTCTTTCTGCATTTAGCTTATATCTCTATATCTCATTATCATCTGTCTTCAGAGTTGTCTCCACTAGGCTGTGAGTCATTCCAATGTAGGTGGCCCCTCAGTCCTCTGTGTACCCTGGTTGCTCAAACCAGAGACACCCAAGATACAACAAATTTATCTCTCTGCTTCTTTGTCTCTTTACCTCTGTTTGTGTAAACAACGACTTTTTTCTTGTTTGTTTTTTTTTTAAATCTTTGTTTTTGTATATTTGTTTGTTTTCTTCCTACAGGATCTTTCTAAGTAACTAGGGGGGCCTGAAATTTGATATGCAGCCAAAGCTGGCCTTAAATTCTTGACCTTCCTACCTCAGCCTTCCAAGTGCTAAGATTATAGGCGTGTGCCACTGTACCCAGTTTCAAGCCAATAAAGCTATGCTTAAGTTGTCTCTTATAAAAGCACAGTAAAATTATGACTTAGAAATATATTCATTTTTTGCTGGGTATGGTGGCACATGTGTGTAATTCCAGTACTTGGGAGGTAGAGGCAGGCAGATCTCTGAGTTCAAGGCCAGCCTGGTCTACATAGTAAATTCCAGGCCAGCAAAGGGATGTATAGTAAGACCCTGTCTTTTTTTTTTTTTTTTTAAAGATTTTATTTATTATGTATACAGTGTTCTCCCTGCATGCATTCCAGGTCACCAGATCTCATTATAGATGGTTGTGAACCACCATGTGGTTGCTGGGAATTGAACTCAGGACCTCTGGAAGAGCAACCAGTGCTCTTAACCTCTGAGCCATCTCTCCAGCCCAATGAGAGAGACCCTGTCTTAAGTGTGTGTGTGTGTGTGTGTGTGTGTGTGTATAGATAGTAGTTCGTTTATAAACATTTATTAAGAACCAGCTTTTTGCCAAGTCTTGTGATCTGGGGGCTGCAAAGGTGATTGAAACATAGCTTCTGGGGCAAACAGTTTGGGGGGGGGACACGATTACTGGTGAGTAGGCACCTTTGGGGCCCACAGTTTCGGGGAGAGATACAATTGCAGATGAGTGAACTGAGTTTACTTTGAAGTTTGAACTAGGTGACATGGGAGAATGTGTTCATATTTCCTGGATTGCACAAGAAAAGCTGTCTGCAGAAGGTTCAGGGATTCGGGAAACCAGAAACAGTGACTCTTTGGGGAGCGGGGGAAGTAGGTGGGGACATTCTAGAGAGTGTAGATCTCAAATTACTGTGGAAAAAAATGTAGAAAATTGTGCTCAGCTGACACTGTGAGGGAAACCTAGTCGGCTTCTTATATGATGACAACTTAGAAGATTGCTCTGCCTAAAGGGAGAGAAGGAGGGAGAGAAGGAGAAGGAGAGGGAGCAGAGGAGACAGACAGACAGACAGACAGACAGACAGACACACACACACACACACACACACACACACACACACACACACACAGAGGGAGAGAAAGAGACCGAATACGCCAGTCTTCCATCCCCTTTGAACAACTCCCATTTTGTGGGACCATAAAATAGAAAAGGCTTTCCCCTCTAAAAAAAAAAATGTCCCTTGAAAGACAAGTCTGATTTTGTGCAGCCCAGCAGACATAGCAAGGTCCCCATTTCATTTTGTCAGGGAGAGGTCAATAATTTTAGGGTAGTAACTGGTCTGTTTGCACAATGGGAGAATTTCCCTCATGCACAGTGTTCCTTAGCAATTTGTGGCCTCACGGAATGCCACTTATAGTTCCTACAGTGACAGGAAAATTAGGGGGCAGAGTGATTACTATGCTAATCACAAACTTAGAGGATGCGCTGGTCCTGCTTCCATTTCACACTGGCAAAGGCCAGCTCTGCTTGGCTTTTAGCATGGAAGAAATCATGCTAAAGGGGTAATCTGTTCCCTTCTGGGATATTATCTTTCATCCTGAAAAGCCCCACCAGCCGCTAACTGTAGCCTAGGGTCTGAAGTCCTTGCTCAGAATAAAGCATCGTGTTCATTTAAAACATGCTGTAAAAGCAACTTTGGGAAGTCCACCTTGACCAGGGAGCCGGATCTCAGTGCCACAAGGTCCCCACAGAAGTCCTAACTCTGTTGCCAGAAGTCTCCCCATCACCATTTCCAAGCAGTTCATTTAAATGTTATAATACTTGGATGGTTCTCAGTTTGCACTTCGGAAAAGGAATAAACACAGTCTTCCCACCTGGATTGTGTGTGGAGGTATTCATAGCAGGCTCTCCCTTTGCTGTGCTCAGCCAATTGCTAATTATGCAGTGATGGATGTAAATTGCGCGGTTGGCATTTCAGGCTCCCAGGTTTCCTGCTCATTCCTTTTATTTAAAGGGGAAAAAAGCCAAAATATTAAGAAAATATAGGAACCTTCATCCAGGAAGACAAAGCCTGAAGGGGCAAAATAACCGCAGAAGAGGACATTAGAAGCAGGGTCCCAGCCGACCCCGCCCCGATTTCATCAGGATGATGGAGATGCTCTGAGAGCCTTGCTCAGTGGTGACTGAAGAATGGATGTCTGTGGTGCAAGAGCAGCGATGTCTGGCCTCTGAACATTTTGCTCAGAGGCGGATACATGACCATAACAGAGACCAGGGTTACTTTACCTTTTGAAGGTAAATTGTAGTTTTATGGCTTCTTGAATTATCCTATAAGATTATGGAGTCACAACATGAAATTAAGAAGTTGAGAAAAAGGCTAGTGATTATATCCCAAGCTACTGGCTGGCTGATGAAGCAGATAGGCCCCAATATGATAATCGCCATTGGTCTTGTGCCTATGTGCCCATGGCACACGGTTTCACATTTTATGCCATTTGGAGTTTAGTTGATAGGGTCATGTTTAGCAGGAAAGTTTTTATTTGCGGCTTCCTCGTTTGTCTCTGCTGCATCTTTGTTACTGAGCCAGGAAAAATTAGCTTAGAGAAAGAAAGGCACATTGGGATAAGGTGCAGATGCAGTCGGCAGTGTTGTTAGTGGCAACCAGTATTCCTCCCCAAGGATGTTTCGTCATTGCAAAGAATCCCCCTTCCCTTTGAAGGGGTTTTTCTTTTCCTTATACACTGGAAAACCTTGCTTTCTTAAATTACAGGTAGGACTCTTCTAGCTTGAAACTGTATTGGTCAGAACGCAGCTTTCCATTTTGCCTGGAAGACTGAGGGCGGTAGAGAAGCAACCTCTATTTCCAAGCCAGGCAGGGAGCTGAAGGGAAGAGGCTCCTGAGCACAGTATTTCCCATTAACTCAACTTTGCCGTTTCCAAGGAAATAAGCCCCCAGGTCCTCCTTGCAGCCCTGTTTCATTTTGTGCCCATCAAAACACTCTTTGTTCCTCAAGGAGATACCACTTCACACCCACTAGGATGGCTATAATGAAAAACATGTAAAACTCACAAGTGTTGACAAAGACATAGAGAAACTGAAATCCTTATGAGCTATTGGTAGCAATATAAGATGCTGTAGCTACTATAGAAAGCATTTCAGCAGTTTTTTCAAAAATTAAATACAGAACTACCATATGATCCTGAATTGCACTTTGGGTATAGAACCAAAATAACTAAAACCAGGAACTCAAATATACCAGCATTTACAGTAGCATTTATTCTTAGTAACCCCAAAGTGGAAATAATCAGAGTGTGTGTCTATCATGGGTGGATAAATAAAATGCGTATACACAGAATATTATTTGACTTTAAAAGAGGGAGGAATCTAAAGCATGCTGTGATGTCAATGAGTCTTGAGGACATTCTGCTCAGAGGAGCCAGGCAGCACCAGGGCGGAGTCTACAATCCTACTTTCCTGAGGTATTTGGAGCAGAAAGACAAAGACTCAGAAAGACCAAGTAGACTGGCTGCAGCGGTTTGGGTGGAGGTGTGATAACCGAGTTACTGTTTACTGTGCGTACACTTTCAGTTGGATAAGGGGAAAGGGGGTTGGGACGGTGGTGACGGCTGTAGGATAGTGTGAGTGTACTTACCACCACCGACTGCAAAGATGACTGTCCTAGCTAGGGTTTCCATTGCTGGAGCTAAATACCAAGACCAGCAAGCAAGCTGGGGAGGAAAGGGTTCATTCACGTTCACTTCCACATTGCTGTTCACCACTGAAGGAAGCCAGGACAGGAACTCAAACAGGGCAGGATCTTGGAGGCAGGAGCTGATGCAGAGGCCATGGAGAGGAGATTTGTGGCTTGCTTCCAATGGCTTGCTCAGCCTGCTCTTATAGAACCCAGGACCAGGAGCCCAGGGATGGCACCACCTACCACGCTCTGGGTGCTCCCCCATAGATCATAACTGACAAAATGCCTTACAGCTGGATCTCATGAAGGCATTTCCTCAACTGAGGCTCCTTCCTCTCTGATGACTCTAGTTTGTGTCAAATTGACACTCAAACCCAGCCAGTCTAACAACCAAAGAAAACCCCTCTTCATTTGCATTTCACCCAGGCGACTATATTCTTCCAATCCCATACCAATTCCATGTCCCCCTATGTTTGGTGAGACACCCACAGATCCCCATGGGTTCTGTCTCTCACACAGCAATGAGCTAAAAAGCTTCAGTTTGCTTCAATAGTTTTGTCCCTAGTTGTTTTGACTGAATGGGCTCAGAAAGTGTTGACTCTTATTTGTCTAGCAAAGTGGATCTTAAAATAATGGAGTTTGGGGGCTCCTGGCACCTGGTGGCCTTAGAGGATGCTGCAGATTTGTTTGTTGTGCAACAGAGGAAAACTCTATTCCCTCCTCAGTTGAGGACTGACTCGTTCTCTCCTCTACTAAGGCCCTGTGATTCCACAAAGCCGTGGCTCCAGGTGACAGTGGGAAGGATTGCGCTCGTGTCTTTTCACCAGCCCCACTGCTGGCTTCTGGACTCTGAACCCAACTGGCTCATGGCTTCTCTCTCTCTCTCTCTCTCATATTCTGAGGTCATTCTATTTCTGGTCCATAGAGATCTTTCTATTTTTCTCTCCACATTGCCTATGCCTGTATGACTGTCATTGTTGCTGGTTTTGATTAGGGGACAGGGAGGGAAGAAAGGCATGTAGGTACAGTATCATCTTGACCAGAGTTTCTGAGTAAGAAGCTTTGGGGACAGCATTCTACATTAGGGAAATTATGGGGTTCTTGGGTTGTATGAATTTAAAAGGAAAGTATTGCCAAGCTGTGACCTAGGAGGTATGAAGCCATCTAACAGCAACCTCACTCTCAAGGAGGAAAGCTATCTTGATTTTAAATTTTTAATTTATTTTTGTTTATGTGTGTGTGTGTTTGTGTGTCTGTCTGTCTGTAGGGTATATAGATTTGTGCAAATGAATGCAGTGCCTATAGAGGCTAGAAGAGGGCATGGGATCTTCTGAAGCTGAAATTACAGGGTGAGCTGCCCAGTGTGGGTGCTGGGAATAAAAATCAGGTCCTCCGCATGAGCAGTAACTGCTCTTAACCATTGATTCATCTCTCAAACTGCACTCCTTTGATTTTTAAAGTTTACTTTTAATTAATACACAACCACTGAACAAATCTTGGGAGTACAGTGTGATGTTTTGCATGTACATATGATACAAAATGATTGAATCAGGGTAATTAGTATATCTCCAGTCTCCAACATTTACCATTCCTTTGTGGTGAAATACTCAAAATTCTGGCTAGATCCCTCATTGTCGTCCCCCCCCAAATCCTTTTCCATTCTTTTTGCCACTTCTGTTGTCCTTGTTCCCCAATAGGCACATGGTGTGCCCCAAAGCACATCACCTAAAGCTAAGAAAAGACAAAGAAAGGCAACAAGATGCCATTCTGTTTCTTCTAGAATGAATCAGGCAGGTGCTGGGTCTGTGTCCTGCTCTGCCATGATGGTGATACTTTCCTGTAGATGGATTTTACATGTCCAGACTGCCTGTCCCCAAATTCCCAGCAGCCACTTCCCATATAATTGGCTGGGAGGCTTAACATTACTTATAAATACTGAGTCGATAGCTCAGGCTTGTTATTAGCTAGCTCTTACATTTTAAGTTAATACATATTATTTATGCTCTGCCATGTGGCAGTACCTTTATTGGCCTGGCACATTCATCTCCTGCTCCCTCTGCATCTGACTGATGACTCCTCTGACTCCATCCTTCTTCCTATCATCCTTACTGTGGTCATCTTGCCTATACTTCCTGCCTGGGCACTGATCAATCAGCATTTTATTAAACCAATTCAAGTGTCAAATCTTTACAGTGTACAAGAGGATTATTCCACAGCATTTTTCTGTCTTAACCTGGAAGGTTTATTGAAATCCTCTTCAGACTTGAACATTGAGAAGATCCACTAGGAAGTTCCAGATCTGTTTTTTATGTTCCCCAAATTTCATCATCATCTCTATGTTCCTCTTAAGGGAAGTTCTTGGTTCGCCAGAGAGTCTAACTTAAGTAAAAGAAAGGATCTTTTGTCATGTAGTGAGGGCCAAGGATATTTCCAAGGTCACAGCTGAGTACTCTATTTTGTCAGTGTAGGGATGCTCAGTAGATGATAGAGATCTGAGTCAAGAGGACAGTAAGTATTGCTAATTTCATCATTTTATCCCCATGTGGACTTTTGTCTAGGGTCAACCATAGCAAATAATGTGATAAAAAATTATACTCAATGTGTATCTAAAAAAATTCTTTGAATCACTATCGTTAATTTCTACTTTGTCACCTCAGAATTCAGTAGAAAAGCAAAGCAAAGCAACAAGGTATCTCATTTTCCCTTAGAAGAGAGTGCAACTGGGCAAACATGGACTATTGCCCTATAAACCAAGGCAATGCTCTGGGAGACTGAAACTCTGAGTTTTAGCATTGTTTAGGCAGCAGCTTTTGACCTTTAAAAAGATAGATCTGAACATTAGAGGGCAGTTTCTTGTTTATACATTTATTTGTTTTTATTTTATATGTATGAGTGTTTATCTGTATGTATGTATGTGTACCATGTACATGCTTAGTGCCTGTAAAATCCAGAAGAGGGCATGAGATCACCTGGAAACAGAGTTACAGATGGTTGTGAGCCACCATGTGGGTGCTAAGAAGCCTGGTCTTCTGTAAGACCAACAAGTACTCTTTTTTTTATATTTTATTTTATTTTTATTGAGCTATACATTTTTCTCCACTCCTCTCTCTTCCTACCCTCTCCCCTTCTATCCTCTTCCATGATCCCCATGCTCCCAATTTATTCAGGAGATCTTGTCTTTTTCACCTTTCTATGGAGATCCATGTATGTCTCTCTTAGGGTCCTCTTTGTTTCTCTGGGATTGTGAATCGTAGGCTGGTTTTTCTCTGCTTTGTGTCTAAAAGCCACTTATGAGTGAGTACATATTGTATTTGTCTTTCTGGGTCTGTGTTACCTCGCTCAATATAATTTTTTTCTAGAGCCATCTATTTGCCTGCAAATGTCAAGATGTCATTATTTTTTTACTGTTGTATAGTACTCCATTGTATGAATGTACGACGCTTTCCTTATCCATTCTTTGGTTGAGGGGAAACAAGTACTCTTAACCTCAGAGCCACCTCCCCAGCCCTCAGGGAGTGGTTTTACAAATAAGTAAATAAATAAATAAAGTGACTCATTATTAATTGCACACATGTGAGTGAGGATGTGTGCTGTGCCGTGGTGTGCATGTGGAGATCAGATGACAACTTTGGGGGATCGTCTCTCTTTTTCTACTCTGAGTTAAGGGATTTAAACTCTGACCACAAGCTAGCACCTTTACCTACTGAGTCATCCCATCAACCCTTAGCTCTGTGATCTTGGGAACATTTTTGGATCTTAGTTTCCCCATCTATCAGTATGGACAGGAAGGTGTTTAGTGCCACTCAGGTCTCCTCCTACTACGGAGTTCCACAGTTTCTGGATGCCTACTCCCCCTGGTGTATTAGCGGATAAAGAGTAACTCTCACCAGAATTTACTCATTTTAATGGAGAGAGAGGTCTTGGACATAAGAAGATGTTCAAATCTGTAAATTGTGAGACTATTGGGCACTGTGGAAATCTTTTAAGAGACCTTAAATCATAAAAGTAAATTAAACCATCTAGCTGTAAATCTGGATTGAGGAAATGGGCTGGAACATGATTTTTAATTCCCCTTCTTAATAACTCTCACCAATCTGAAATGATAACTGTGTGCCCGGCATTAGTGTGAGGAAATGCCCACTGTGTGCCCAGCGTTAGTGTGAGAAAATGCCCACTGTGTGCCCAGCATTAGTGTGAGGAAATGCCCACTGTTTGCCCGACATTAGTGTGAGGAAATGCCCACCGTGTGCCCAGCGTTAGTGTGAGGAAATGCCCACCGTGTGCCCGGCATTAGTGTGAGGAAATGCCCACTGTGTGCCTGGTGTTAGTGTGAGGAAATGCCCACCGTGTGCCCGGCATTAGTGTGAGGAAATGCCCACCGTGTGCCCGGCATTAGTGTGAGGAAATGCCCACCGTGTGCCCGGCATTAGTGTGAGGAAATGCCCACTGTGTGCCCGGCATTAGTGTGAGGAAATGCCCACTGTGTGCCCTGCACTAGTGTGAGGAAATGCCCACTGTGTGCCCAGCATTAGTGTGCTGCTCCCATGACCCCTATTGGTTTAACGAAGCACTTCCATGTAATCCTTCATGCACCTGTCCGTTTCCCACCGATGCTTTACTCCTGACTTTGACGCCATGCACTGCTTGTGGTTAAATAACACCATTGCAAACTGGGTGCCGCTAGTCCCTGGCTTGTTTAGATCTCATCAGTGGAGCTCTATTAACACGGAGATATTTTCAGGCACAGATAATGGCTCCGTTCAATTTGCATTTCGGTAATTTTCTGATTTAGACGCGGGGTTGGTAATGGGCATAATAACTCAGAAAAGGGTCGGTGGAGGGGAGGGAATCTCCTGAATCTCTTGCGTCTTTAGCAAGGTCCTCAAATAGTCACTGCTTTCCATTATGCAGTATCTTCCTACATCTGAATACGTAAGCGTTGATTATCTTCAGAGAGCCGTGGTGAAAATGGTGTCGGCTACTTTGTTTCCGTGCATTTTTGCTGTCGGTTTGAATTCAAATAGGTTCGTAGGAATTTTGCCCCAGGCGTCCACTTTAATAGCGGCATTTCTGATTTGTCATAATTTACTGGAATATGTGGACTATTAAAACCTTACTTTCCAAAGCCAACTCTTGGAAGAAAAGCATCAGTTGTTGGTTGCATTCTGCTTGTGGCCTCGGTCTCCTCACATTTCCACTAAGCTTTTCATAGCCGTGCCCTTTGGGTTCATATTGCTCTTCCCATCTTTTTTGGGACTGAACTTCTTGAGGGAGGGCCTCAGTTTGTTGTCTTCTGAGACCTCACCAAGCACGAGATGGTAAGGAGGTACATGGAAGAATAAACAGAATTATTTGTCTAAATCCCCAAACCCAGTGCTTGTCTAAAAAAAAAGATGCACAAAGCCAAGAAGTGGTTTTATTGATTGGTTGCTTTGTCTTCAAAATGCCAAACAAATGCCTGGGTGCTTTTTTCCCCATTATTGAATTTATGTATTTGTATGTAGGCGGTGGAGAGCACTTAATCAACTACCTTGACAGGTTGCTTTTGCCTTCTGAGAGAAAAGCTTTTAAACGACAAACCTGGATCCATTAAACAATATGAAATTGCTTTAACCCTGTGTCCTACAGACTGCAGGATGCGTGCATGGGCTTGAGGGTTCCCACATGCAGTGTGGCGTTAAGTTCATCTCTTTCTTCTCTTCAAAACAAGTAGTCTTTCATGTAAAGAAAATACTATAGAAACGCATGAAATAGGACTGCTGGTGGAAGTTCGTATTGAGCACATTTGCTTAGCATGTGCAAAAGCCCCAGGTTCAGTCTTTAGCTCCAAAAAAAATGAACAAAGAAACATCTTAAAACAACCAAAACTCGGTTGGGCTGTGGTGGTGCAAGCCTTTAATTCCAGCACTCAGGAGGCAGAAGCCTGTGAGTTTGAGGCCAGCCTGGTCTACAAGAGCTAGGTCCAGGACAGCTAGGACTGTTACACAGGGAAACCCTGTCTCGGGGGAAAAAAACAAACAAAAAAACCAAAACTCTCCCCAAACTCTGAAAGAACACTGTAAAAATGGTCATTTTAACAGCTTCTTACACAGCCTCCCAGAAAGCTTTAATGAGTACACACGCGCGCGCGCTCGCACACACACGCACACACACACACACACACACACACACACACATACACACATGCACATACACTGAGTAGATGATTTTGTTCATCACTTGAATTTTGGCTATAATGGACATCATTTTATATCAGTAAGCATTAATTAGAATCTACTTAATTTTTTTATAGTCCTGAAGATTGCACCCAGGACCTCCCATATGCCAGGCAAGCGCTCTACCATCGACCTCAGCACCTAGTTTCCTCTTTAATTTTAATGAGCATAAACCATTTCCTTGCATGGGTGTGTCAATTTTAATTAAAGTCTCATATTGCTCTAAATCTAATATTTGCTATTACAATCAAAGTTGTCAATGAGTCTCCCACTGCACATTTGCACGTTTGTATAAGATATTTGTATTGCATTTTGGCAAATATTATCAAAAGACAATTCAATTCATACTTTCTACCAATACTATATGCAAAGGTCTGTCTCAGTTCATTCTGCTTGTGATAGTTTTTGTTAACTTGACACAGACCTAGGCATGCCTGGAAAGAATGAATCTCACCTGAGGAACTGCTTCATCAGATTGACCTGTGTGGAAAGTCTACGGGGCATTTTCTTGATGGCTGATGTAGGGGAGGCACTGCCACGGTGGGCCATGCCACGCCTGAGCAGGTGGTCCTATGTGCAAGAAAAGCAGCTGAGCAAGCCATGAGGAGCAGTCCTCCATGTCCCTGCTTCAGTTCCTGCCTCCAGGCTCCTGCCCTGCTTGAGCTCCTGCCTTGGCATCTCTCAGCAAGAGACTATGGCTGACCTGGGAAGTGTAAGCCAGATCAACACTTTCCTCCCCAATTTGATTCTGACTTTTGTGTTTACTGCAGCAAAAGAAACATAATAGATTCCCTACCACAACAAGATAATTTATATTTTTGTTAGTAGTCTTTAATTCATCATCAGTGGATTATTTCCCATAGTTCTGAGGGCCCTTAGGGATCAAGATGCTAGCAGATGTGGCGTCTGGGGGAAGGATACTTTCACATACAAGATGGCATCTTCTTAATTTGTCCTCTGGGGCACTCACACTACATTCTCATGTGGGATAAGGTACAGGAAGAGTAAAAGGACATTGGATAGGTCCTTCTTGCCCATGTATGGATGAGTGTAACACCTCCCAAAGGCCTCATGTCTTAATGTGTTGTACCAGGAGTTAACTTTCAATATGTGTTTTGATGGGGAGACAAACATTCAAACCATAGCAGTTTTTGTTTGAGTCTTCAACAAAGAAACATTTAAATTAAAAAAAGAAAAACTATCATCAATCTATGGGTAGAATTTTTTTGTTTAGAGTTGCCTTTCTTTAATTATGAACAATGTTGAGTGCATTGTGCAAATTTATTATCTATTTATATTTCATTGGTTTATGAATGCTAGTCAGTTTTTGGCTCATTTTAATTGAATTGTTCCTTCATTTATTGATTTGTAAGAGTTTTTTGGTGTAATAAAAGTAGTCATCTATGATATTAATTTGTTCATTGTTGGGAAGAATATTTACTGAGTGGCTATTAGGTTGTAGGTTGTGGAGGTAGTACAAAATAGACAAAAGTTCCACTCTCGTGCAACTTAAATTCATATAGACAGAAAATAAAAATGATGACTAAGCAAAGCAGAGAGTATGTGACATAAGTGGGGGACATGGTAAGAGTCTGAGCGATGTCACTCCTGACTGCTTCTCTCCCAGAACCATAGAAGTGGCAGTATTGACCAGCTGTGGGGCTGTTTGTATCATCTATGACTTCTTCTGATGCTCCTTCCTGCTCTTGGAATGTCACCCACCATGATGTGATAGAATGATGAGGGCCCACCATCTCCAGGGACGGTGCCACGCTGTTTGAATGTTCATGGACTTTCAGTTCTAGGACTATGAACCAAAGAAACCTTTTTATATATTACCCAGTCTCTGTGCTTTATTTCAACAGTGAAAACAGCTGTGGTGGTTTGAATAAGAAGTGTCCCCAAAGGCTCATGGATTTGAATGCTTAGTCACCAGGGAGTGACATTATTTGAAAGGAATAGGAGGATTAGGAGGTGTGGCCTTGTTGGAGGAAGTGTGGCACTGGTGGTGGGCTCTGAGGTTTCAAAAGCCCATGCCAGGCCCAGGCTCTTTCTCCCTCTCTTCCCTCCTGCAGATCAGGACATAGCGCTCAGCTACTGCTCCAGCACCATGCACGCCGCCATGTTCCTGGCCATGATGACAATGGACTAAACCTCTGAAACTATAGGCAAGCCCCAGTAAAATGCTTTCTGTTTGGATTTTCTATGGTCATGGTGTTTCTTTCACAACAACAGCACAGTGACTAAGACACAACTCTAGCACAGGGAATGTAGAATGATTGCCTCGAAACATCACCCCATTCGGGGTCAGCAGCTTTGAGTCTAGTCTTCTGATTTGAGAGGATTTTATCATCCTCTCTTTTTTCTACATTTCTCTCTTTTCTCTTTCTTTCTTCTTCCTCTCTGCCAAGTTCTATTAGCTGTGCAGTTACAGACCAGAAATTAGCAGAACGATGAATTTACCTCTGCTTGGGATTCTGTCACCTTCGCTGCCACAACCCTGGTGATGTTCTTTCCTTGAGGTTCTATAGGTCAGAGGTCCAAGCTGAAGGTGCCACCTCTCTCCTATGCTTGCAGGTTACTGACTTAGCCCTGTATCCCCACATGGCTGACTGTGTACATCCCCAGTGTATCTCTTTTTTTAGACACCAGTTATAACATCAGGGCCTCATTTTATGATTTTGTTTAATCTGAACTGTTCACTGAAGGCTCTAGCAGCTCCCTAAACAGTCACAAAGGAAGTTCAACCCATACATTTCGAAGGTTTGGATAGGGTTTGCATGTGTCCTTAAATGGTCAGTGAGCTAGGAATTTGGTCCACAGCGTTGCAGTGTTGAGAGGTGGTGTAACCTCTAAAGAGGTGAAGCCTGCTGGAATGTGGTTACGTCATCAAGCGACCTACTCCCCAAGGGCAGCAGTGTAGCCCCTAAATCAGCCTCTGACTCTGTTTCATCACATGATCTCTTCTGCCTGCCCCCCCGGAACTGAGATGCCATTTTCCATGAGACCATCATAAGAACCGAGCAAATAACTGTGCTGGCCATTTTGTTGACTACCCAGAACTGCGAGCTAAATAAACCTCTTTTCTTATAACACACACATCTTCAAGTGTTTCGTTACAGCAATAGAAAACAGACTTAATAAAACTTAATAATTTGCAACAGCAGAAGAATTTGAAGAAATAAAAGAAGCGGACATGTTGAAAATAGACACAAAGGAGTGCTCATAATCATGGAACCCAGGTAGGATTTAAGGGCAGTAAGGAGGGAATTGAAGGTTCTGGGTTAGTGAGTGTCAGTAGATTTAATGCTCTTTCTTATCTGTGCTAAGAGTCAAAGACTCGTCAGAGACAGTACACTAGAGTGAACTGGAAATACAAGAACAGGTGGTCAGAGGACAGAATGCTTGAAATACAATCATGGAGAGTAGGTACTGATAAGCAGAGACAATGCAAGGGACAAGATTTCTAGGAGAGGTGATAGTGGTGGGGCGTCCAAGAAAATAGATACCAGAGTGTTACAAAGGTCATCTTTCAATACAGAGACACTATGAAGGAATGCTACAGAAGCAGTGTTGAACAGTAGTGATGGTGTCGTCATGGTAATGCGTGAAAGAGGGTGTCTACATGATCTATACGTTAGAGGTTATCAAGGAAAGAAAACAGATATCCCTGTGAAGTGGGATGTGGAGAAATATCACCTTGGAGAGCTGGGACGCAGCTAACACAGGATGACAGGTCACTCCCATGGTCACTGCAGCACAATTCACTATAACCGACTAATGAAAACAACCTAAGTGTCCACTCACCGATGACCAGATAAAGAGCATGCGGTGCCACAATGGGATACCATTTAGCTATAGAAGGAATGGAATCCTGTCACCTGTGATGAAATAGACAAGATTGAAGATCACTATGCTAAACCAAATGAGCCAAATGCAAAAGACAAGTGTGACATAGTCCCTCTAGTGTGACAGTAAAGGAAGGGGATTTTATAGACAGTGAGCCCAGGATGGTGGTTATGAGAAGTGAGAGACGAGCAGTCAAGGATGAGGCAAGGTTGATTGATTGGCACTGAGTTACAGTTAGACAGGAAAAGGAAGTTCAGAGTGCTGCTGCCCAGTGGTGTGGCTACAGATGACAATAATGTATTGCGTGTGCATTTATTTCAATAACATACTGTGCATAAAGGATTCTGAGTGTTCTTCAAGCCATGAAGAGATGATGGTTGTGTAAGGAAATAATCCATTTAGCCTGATGTAAGCATTTCACAATGGATACTGAAACAGCATATTACCCTGTTAAAACATGTAACCTTTCTGGATTACATAAGTTTAATAAGACGAATTTGGAAACATGCACACACGAAAGAGTTGGCAGGAATATTCACAGACGTGAGCATGTAGAGCTCTGCATGTGACAGCTCTGTGTGTGACAGCTCTGTGTGTAACAGCATCATGGGATGGCTTTAGGAATGAGGCATGGGTGACTGGATGAGTAAAAACAAGAATGATGGACCAAATGCTGCAAGGTCTGTGTAACAGGGGGAAATCCTAGGTTTGTTTAGGTAATTTATTTTGAGGTTTTATATAAAACCCAGTTTGAATTCTAATTTACATCCTCTTGCCTCTCAAATACTAGGATTGAGTTCTCCACTGGCTCTTGGACTTTCTTTGGGTGGCATGTACGAATAAAAATGTTTTGATTTGGATTTGAAATGTCCCCTGAAGACTTGTGCATTGAAGGCTTAGTTGTCAACACAGCAATATTGTGAGGTTTAGCACTCAGAGATGGATGAATCATGGGGGCTCTAAGTTCATCAGTTGATTGCTGGGTCTGTTGAGGAATGGACAACTAGGCGATGTAGACCAGTTAGAGTAGCAGTTCTCAACCTGTGGGTTGTGACCCTTTGAATATCAGATATCCTGTGTATCAGATATTTACATTATAACTCATAACAATAGCAGAATTACAGTTATGAAGTATCAATGAAATAATTTTAGGGTTGTGGATCACTACAACGTGAGGAACTGTATTAAAGGGTTGCAGTGTAAGGAAGGTTGAGAAACACTGAATTAAAGACAGTAGATCACTAGAGAGTGTGTACTTACAGACTATTAGGGGACCCTTGTGCCTTTTGCTCTCTATCTGCTTCCTGGCCACCATTATTTAAGCAGCTCTCTAGTACCAGGTCTTCTGTATCATGCTCTGCTTCACTCTTGGCCCAGAAGCCACAGAACCAAGTAACCTTGTGTGTTGAAATCTTTGTCAACTGTGAGCCCTGATAAATTTCTGTTTTTTTTTTCAACTAATTTCCATAGGTATTCTGTCCCAGTGACAGAACACCAACAAGCCCAAGGGATAAAAGTCAGCTTGGAGGTCAGTGGTGATGGTCTCAAGAAACAAGGGGGCAAGGGTGGCTAAGAGTAGGGGTTCACAGCTTCTAGAAGAAGCTTCACAAGAGCTGGGGTGACTTGCCACTCCTGCTGATGGAATGTGGAAGCCAGGTGACGGGAGGTCTTATGCAGTGCAAATGCTTTTTCTTCATACTGTTGTTAGTACTGTCCATGTTAACCAGTATTTACAGGGGTTCCTACTTTTGTATGAGCATTATCAGCAATCTTTTTCTTATGGCTTTGTATATTTTATGTTAAGAAATGTCGTTCCATCTCTGAAATCACAACTTCTTTAAAAACAATAATGTTTAAAATCTTTCGGTACTTTGTTTTTCAACTGGAGTCCTTTTTGGATTGATGAATATATAGGGATCTGAATTTTTATTCATTTTTGTGTGGCCAGCTTAATGCCTTAGGACTGCATCTTGACTTGTCCCCAGATGTCCTTCGAATGTGCATTTATTACATCTTCACGTCTTTTCCTCCCCGCATTTCAGGAGTCTCTCAATAAAAATTTCACATAAGCGCTGCGTCCTGGCCAATTGAGCCATGGGAGCTCCTAAAATCTTCTGTTCATTGCTCTTTAAAAAGTTCCTGTGCTGTTAGCCTGTAGCCTCTCAGCTTTGAAATATAGTTATATCTTTGAATATATGCATCTTAGAGATTTTAAGCATACCTGGTGCTGCATCATATTGGAAATGGGCACTGTTAGCTAAACAATTCCTGAAAGAAAACCTCAGTCTGTCTTCTCTTTTCTAACGATTTGGTTTTGATGAGCATCACTTGTGCAGGAGAAATTTAAAATGCTGAGTCTCGGGGAAAATGGGCTGATGAGAGACCAACAACCCACCAAGCACACAGTAACATCACACATCTATTTACCAGAGGCATTGCAGAGTGACCTAGGGACTATTCAGGCAGGCAGCATTGTGTTGCCAACATACAAAGACTACCCTTATTTTCCGTCTGTTTCTTAACATTTAAGGTTCCCCTACTTGCCTAATTCTTAAGCATTGCCTTAAATATATAAGGCTTTTGATTCTGGAGAGGGATGGAACCAGCATTGCTCTGGAGAAATGACGGACAGGCCCATGTCATTGACACTAGCAGTCCATCCTGGAGGGTGGGTGCTGGTGCGGACCTGCACAGCCTCTTTGCGCACTGGCTCATTTCTTGTGTGCTGCTATTCCGTTGCCTTCCTACACCATGGCCCCAGGTCTCTCCCTTCCAGTGCAGGTCCAGATGACATTTTGGATGCTCTTTTCAACATGCAGGTAAAGGCATGTGGCTCCCTTGCTTAGGAAACTCTCATGGTTTTCTACTACCTAGGAGCGGAGAGTTGGGTATTCTAGATCCATCCCACTCTTAGAGGTGAATCACATGCCCTCTTTGTTCACATGCACCTCTCTTTCTCTCCCTCATTCCTCCCCAAATTTCTTCCTGTCCGGCTACATATTCTCTCATTCTGTACCCCTCATCTCCCATTTCTGCCATTCAACTTCAGGCATTCCCTCTCCTGGGCTCCCTGCAGGCAAGCTAGTAAGACAGATTCTATAGGTCTGGGTCCCATATCATCACCTCCAGGGAGCGTTTTCCACTCCCTCAGGCAAATTCCATCTCTTCCTCATTAGGATTCCTATATATGGAGTTGATGTGTGTGACCATTGACTAGTGAGCTGTTTCCCAGGCTCAGGGAAGACAGGCAGGCCTTTGCTACAGGGTGGGAGCGATTTGCTTTGTAGAACCCCCAGGAAGCATTCTGTGTACAGTAGCAGAGCTACCTGGGGCTGGGCCTTTTATGGGTATTATTTCACTTTATCTTCAGGATGATCCCAAGAGGTAGACATTTTTATTGCTTCCATTTTCAGATAAGGAAACTGAACCTTGGAAACATCGAGGAACTGAATTGTCCACAATCTTTGTAATTATCCAACATGCTCGATTTTCCAGTTGTCCATTCCAGAGTGAATGAATGAGAGCCAGTATACTCTGCACAACTCTGTGACTTTCATTGGAGTTACCGGGGATAGAACCCAGAGCCCTGGGCTTTGAGGCAAGTTCTCTACCACAGAGGTATGTTCCCAGCCCTATTTTTATTTTCCATTCTGAGACACGATCCTGTCTCTAAATATTTACCTCACGCGGCTTTGTGAAAGGCTGAGTGAAACAATGGAAGCAGAACATATAAGCGCTAGTGGCCTAAGTTAGGGTCAGCTTCTCTTCCTTTATTCCTCATTCCACAAGGATAGTTCCCTGCCTGTGTAGATGCTGTGACCAGAGAGAAAACCAGACAGGGAGGGGTAATCAATAATCAACAGGAAGACACGGTTAGGCACAGCTACCCAGAGCTCACAGGTCACTTACAAGAGGGTCTTAAATGAATCTTAAATATATTGTGTCATCTGTGTATGACGTAGCCACATCAACCCCCCATGTGCATGCACTAGGCAGCTTTTAAAAGCTGGACACGACATCTTCCTCTCTTTCTCTCTTTCTCTGCACACTGACTTTCCCAGGCCTGTGCATGCCCCCTCTAATAAACTCCTAAGCAGGTTTGTTGCATGTTCCGTGTTTCCTTCTCACTCACGCCAGGTAATTTTACCTTGCTATAAAATCTCAGAGTTTCAACACTGACTTTCAGAATCGAGATATACAACCACCTGGGGACTCCTTGCATTTACTTTTGGCCTCATCCACACTATCACTAATAACATCAAGGTACTTTGCTTCGGTCGTGAGGCTGCTGCTGAGGAGAGAGTGGGAGAGGAAATTTGTTAAACACACCACAGATTTCTGAGGTGTGACTTCAGAGATCTTGGTGTGTGTATAGCATCTGCCATGAGGGAGGAGCATGTGAGAATGAGACACAGCCCCAGGCCTTTCTTTCTGTGAAGAGACACAGAGACAAAGCCAGGCAATTGTGAAAGGCCCCCTCTGTCTAGAGGACTGTGACATTCCTGACTGTGATTCTGTCTTAGTTAGGGTTACTATTGCTATGATGAAACACTATGACCAAAGCAACTTGGAGAGAAAAGGGTTTATTTGACTTACACACATCACAGTTCATCATCAAAGGAGGACAGGACAGGAACTCATGCAGGAACTCCTGGAAGCAGGAGCTGATGCAGAGGCATGGAAGAGAGCTGCTTACTGGCTTGCTCCTCATGGCTTGCTTTGCCTGTTTTCTTACAGAACCCAGGACCACCAGCCCCAGGATGGCCCCACCCACATTGGACTGGGCCCTCCACCTTCAACCACTAATTAAGAAAATACCCTACAGGCTTGCCTATAGCCTAAACTTATGAAGATATTTTTCTCAATTAAGGCTACCTCTTCTCTGATGACGGAAGGAAGGAAGGAGGGAGGGAGGGAAGAAGGGAGGGGAGAAAGGAGGGAGGGAAAGAATGAAGAAAGAAAGGGTGTTTTTTCTTTTTTTGAGTAAACTTTCTTTTGGAAAGGAACAGGCATTTACCAGGCACTTAGTCCACTGTGGGTTTCACACAGTATCTGACTGACTCCTTTGCAGACATTGTGAGATGGGTCTTTTAGAAATGAAGAATTATAGAGATATCGAACTGCTGGTTAGAAGCTCAGTGGAGAGGGTGTTAGTTAGTTAATGTCAACTTGACACAAACTAGGATCCTCTGGGACGTGGGAACCTTAGCGGGGAAAATGCTCCCATTAGATTTGCCGGCAGACAAATCTGTGGGAGCATTTTCTTGAATAATGGTTGATGTGGGAGGACTCATTGTGAGTAATACTACCATGGGGCAGGTGGTCCAGGGTGCTATAAGGAAGCAGGCTAAGTGAGTCATGGGGAGCAAGTCAGTAAACAGCACTCCTTCGTGGCTTCAGCTTCAGTTCCTGCCTCCAGGTTCCTGCCTTGGTTCCCGCTCTGACTTCCCTTCGTGGTGGACGATGGACTGTAAGATGAGATAAACCCGTTCCTCAGGTTGCTTTTGGTCATGGTGTTTCTCACAGCACTAGAGAGCAAACTAGGACAGGTAGACTGAGATTTTTTTTTTTACCCTTACTTCTTTTTTTCCCCCATGATATTTAATGAGCTCTACATTTTTCTCTGCTCCCCTTCCCTGCCTCTTCCCTCCCCCCTTTAACCCTCCCCCACGGTCCCCATGCTCCCAGTTTACTCAGGAGATTGTGTCTTTTTATACTTTCTACTTCCCATGTAGATTAGATCTATGTAAGTCTCTCTTAGTGTCTGCCTAAGTTCTCTGGGATTGTAGGCTGGTTTTCTTTGCTTTATGTTTAAAAACCACCTATGAGTGAGTATATGTGATAATTGTCTTTCTGTGTCTGGGTTACCTCACTCAAAATAATGTTTTCTAGTTCCATCCATTTTACTGCAAAATTCAAGCTGTCGTTATTTTTTTCTGCTGTGTAGTACTCCATTGGGTAAATGTACCACATTTTTCTTATCCATTCTTCGATCGAGGGGCATTTAGGTTGTTTCCAGGTTCTGGCTATGACAAACAAAGCTGCTATGAACATAGTTGAGCACATGTCCTTTTGGCATGATTGAGCATCCTTTGGATATATACCCAAAAGTGGTATTATTGGGTCTTGAGGAAGGTTGTTTCCTAATTTTCTGAGAAATCGTCACACTGACGTCCAAAGGGCTTGTACCAGCTTGCATTCCCACCAGCAATGCACACGTGTTCCCTTTTCCCCACAACCTCTCCAGTATAAGTTGTCATCAGTGTTTTTGATCTTGGCCATTCTTACAAGTGTAAGATGGAATCTCAGAGTTGTTTTGATTTGCATTTCTCTGATGACTAAGGATGTTGAACATTTCCTTAAGTGTCTTTAAGCTATTTTAGATTCCTCTGTTGAGAGTTCTCTGTTTAGGTCTGTACTCCATTTTTTTATTGGATTATGTGATCTTTGGTGTCCAATTTCTTGGGTTCTTTGCATATTTTGGAGATCAGACCTCTCTGTCTGATGTGGGGTTAGTGAAGGTCTTTTCCCATTCTGTAGACTGGGTAGACTGAGATCAAGTCGAGGACAGTCTTGAGATTTCACATGGTTCTGCGATAATTCTGCTTTATTCAGAATTGACCCACACCACACCATAATCATTATTATCTGTGATATCAGAAGATCACAAAATGGGACTGAAACATGCACAGGTTTATTTCAGGTTCTTATTATTTTTTATATTCATTGTTTTGTTTATTTTGGTATGTGTGTACTCATCTTTGTAGTGATGTTTCATTTATATTTTAATAAATAAAGCTTGCCTGGAGTTCAAAGAGTAAAACAGCCCCACTGGTCAGCCTTAAAGACCAGGCAGTGGTGAAACACACCTTTAATCCCAGTAGCCACACTAGTTTGTCATAAAAACTGGGCGGTAATGGTGCACACCTTTAATCCCAGCCCTAGAGAGAAATACAAGACGGGAGGAGACAGCTTTCAGACACATTCTGAAATTCCTGGAGGCAGGATTGCCATTTCGGACTGAGGTAGATGTAAGAGCCAGTGGCTGGCTATTTTGCTTTTCTGACCTCCAGGTTGTATCCCAATATCTGTCTCTGGGTTTTTATTAATTGTGCTACAGATATATGTGTGTAATGTGTGTACACCCAGGTTGTCCTCTGTCCTCCACTTGTGCACCAGGGTGTGCACACATCACACACATACAGCCATCTTCCATGTGGGTTCTGGAAGCTTGTCACCAGGCTTTTGTAACCAGCACTTTACCCACTGAGCCATCTCCCCCGTTACTGATTTATTTTAGAGACAAGGTCTTATCATGTGACCCATGCTCCCTGGAACTCACTATGTAGTCCAGGCTGGCCTCAAACAAATTCTCATTGATCCTTCTGGCCTATCTCTTGAGTGCTGGAACAAGTGTGTGCCTTCATGCTCAGGTGAAGCCTTATTTTGAAGGAACAAGAGAGGAACCACTCTTTAAGTGTCTTAGGGTTTTTTATTGCTGTGAAGAGACACCATGACCACAACAACTCTTATAAAGGAAAATATTTAATTGGGGCTGGCTTACAATTCAGAGGTTTAATCCATTATTGTCATGGTGGGAAGCATGGCAGCATGCAGGCAGACATGGTGCTGGAGAAGGAGCTGAGAGTTGTACGTCTTGATCTGCAGGCAGCAAAAGGAGACTGTGTGTCACACTGGGCATAGCTTGCGCATATAAGGCCTCAAAGCTTGCCCCACAGTGACACACTTCCTCCAACAAGACCACATCTCTTAATAGCACCAGCCCCTTTGGGCCATGCATTCAAACACATAAGTCTATGGGGGCCGTACCTATTCAAACCACCATAATGAGTGGTCAAAGATCACAGCAATACAAATGATATTAATGAAACATATGATTATTCTATCAGAAAACAGGTAAGAATTAGTTTTTAAAAAATAATGGATAGCATATGCTATTATCAGAACTGTGTTTGTTCTTTTAATTGTGTATCTAATACCGTGAGTCTAAGACAAGTGAAGCTTATTAAAATGCATGCACTTAAATGTTGATTATGTATACAAATTTGGATTGAGATTCATGAAAATATTGGTTCCTTTATGGGTCAAGTCACTCAAACTTTATAATGCCTTGGTGAATAGGTGAATACCAAAGGCACTGTTGACAAGGTGGCTGCCACTCACTCTACAGATGAGGAAATTGATCAGTTTGAGGTGTGGCAAGGACACTAGTGCACTAGACTTCAGGAAATGAAAGGAGACAGAAGTCTTACTTTTATGAGCCATGCACTGTTCTTGGAGTGTCAAATAAAATTTTATTTATTTGGTGTGTGTGAGAGAGAGAGGGGGGAGATGTATTTTTTGGAGGAAGAGTGCAGAATTAGAGGTTGACACTAATTATTGAGAAAGGTATCTTTCTCAATTATTCTGCACCTTATTTTTTGAGGCAGGGTCTCTCCCATTGAACCTGGAACTCACAGGTTTGGCTGGACCCCAGGAGCTTTCTGCCTCTGCCCCCACCCCAGTGCTAGGATCACAGGCGTGCTCCACCACACCTGGGTTTTCACATGTCCTGAGGACCCAAACTCAGGTCCTCATGCTTGCCCATGAGCACTTTACCCACAGAGCCACGTCCCTAGCCCTTCATATAGCATCTCTAATTGCTATAACAATTGCAGAAGTGTTTCTCCCGCTCTTGTAAATGAGAAAACTGAGTCTCAGAGATAGAATACTATCCAATTAAAGAATGAAGTTGCAGTGGCATTTCAATTGTATTTTAATAAATAAAGACGGCCTGGAGATCCGAGAGCAAAACAGTCCTACTGATCAGTCTTACAGACCAGGTTATGGTAACACACCTTTAATCCCAGTAGCCACCGCTAGTTACCATAGAAACCAGGCAGTGTGTGCCTTTAATCACGGTGGTGCACACCTTTAATCCCAACCCTAGAGAGGATTCTAAAACGGGAGGAAAGAGCTCTCAACACACAGTCTCCTTCTGAGATTCCTGGAGGCAGGATCGCCATTTCAGACTGAGGTTGAGGTAAGAGCCAGTGGCTGGCTGTTTTGCTTTTTGGGTGCTCAGGTTGAAACTCAATTTCTCTCTCTGAGGTTGTATTAATTGTGCTTCATGAAGTGGCTACACTGCGTTTTTAATCTGATTTTCCAAAGCCACATGGTTATTCTCCATGTTCCTGTTATGGTTTGAATGCGACAGGCCACTCAGATCCATGTGTTTGAACACTTGATCCCCAGATGGAAGGTGGGTCTTGAAGTGGAGCCTAACTGGGAGGAAGCATTGGGGCTTTTTAGCCTAACCCTGCTTCCTGATTGCAAAAGCAATGGGATCTGCCGCCTTGCATCCCTGTTGCCATGTCTTCCCCACCATGATGGGTATAATGCCTTGAACCTTCCTCCAAGTTGCTTCTTGTTTGATATTTTATTCTAACAATGAGAAAAGTAACTAAGTCACTGCCTAATTTTTTATCAGCTGTATTCCGATACTGAGCATGGCACCTGTCACACTGCAGATGCTCAGCAACTCTGCAGACTGATTGAGTGTATGACTAGGACGAGTCCATTGGTGACTAGCAAGGAAATGGGCCTTGTTGTTAAAGTGTTTGGCCTCCTGCTCTTCTTCCTATTTAGTGGAGACTGTTGTGCCATTGAGGACAGAAGGAGGCTCTGCCATGGGAGGGAAATGCTACTACCAAAGAAAAGCTTATTTGGCACAAGGA
Source organism: Ondatra zibethicus (assembly GCA_004026605.1). Taxonomy (NCBI): domain Eukaryota; kingdom Metazoa; phylum Chordata; class Mammalia; order Rodentia; family Cricetidae; genus Ondatra; species Ondatra zibethicus. The sequence goes on from PVIU01000226.1 coordinate 271,590, forward strand.
AATGGGAACTAACCCTGAAAGTATTCCTGAGTCCTTTCTTAGGACTGACCCCAATGTAGAACAAGTAGCATCTATGGATCCCCAGCTGCCTTAGGCACTAAAGTGTCTCTCTGACTTTGCTCTGACCCCTTGCATCCTCACCCAGAACACTCGCCTCTTGACTCAGCTGAGAGAAATGCAAGGCGCCTCCAGTTAATAGCTTCAGCTGGGGCCCAAGGCAAATACCTTTCCCTCCTTCCTTATTATGATTGATATTTGCGATAGATGACTATTTTCTTAGATGTAACATAGACTTTAAGTGAGTTGTAATCCTACTGGTCCTGTAAACACGGGAGTAAATACATCCAAGTGCACACACGCACATGCACACACAGTTCTTGGAGACAAGATTTCTACAGTGGCTCAGATGTGCATGAAGCTTGTTGTATATCCTGGACTCACCTTGAACTTTCAGTCCTACTGCCTCAGTGTCCCCAAAGCTGAGAATAAAGGTATGCTACTATGCCTGGCTTTTTCTGAAAATATTGATTAAAATTACTATTACGTAGAAGGAGAATATTATCAACTTTCTGTTAGTTGACACAAGAAACCAATCATCATGGGAAGCTCCATGAACTCTGCTTCTTCCCTGAGTTCTGCTTCCATCACTAGTGATTATATATGCAGGCTACAGAGCATCAGAAAATTTAGTGGTAACTGTGAGATGCTGGTCCAACTGCCTCAGGGGAAACTTGGGGATCTGTGTGAGTACCTGGGGGTCATTAAGATGATTAAAGGTAGTTGTTGACATTTAGTGTCTGGAAACTAGACACGATAGATGCTTTGTAATGTGGGAGTCAGGCCCTCACCACAAAGATGTGCTCTGAATAAGGTTGCAACCACATCTCTACTGAGAAACACTGAAATTGTCCCTAGCTTTGTTTTCTGAGATCGAGACAGTGACAGAGGCTAGCTGCAACTCTGTTAACTTTGACAAAGTCAATTCACCGTACTATTAAATATTGGCAAGGCACTGGCAAAACGCCCCAAGGAGCAGACTCACTCAGGAAAACAGAGAGGTGTATTAAGCACTAGTGGATTTCCAATGCATGCTGTTGAGGAAATTGCTGAAATGCCATCCATTATTGCAACACACTTTCTATTAATTATCTTAAGTAGTTTGTAAAGCAATAGCTTGAAGCTCACATGGAACATTAATTCTGCTAATGAACCCAGTGAGTATATTTTCCCTGGTCACTCTCTGTAAGCCAATCCATATCACTCTGGCGCATAGGAAAGAGCCTGGAGTTGGTAAACTTGCTTTCATGCCACTGAGTTTTTTTATTATTGCAGAAAGCTACATGCTTCAGATTTACTGTTGCCTAACTATTTTGTTTTGCCATTAAAGCTAATTGTCAATAAAGATAATGAAAATGACTTCCAGGCATGTTAACCATTCCAGTCACTGTAAGCCTCTTGGTGGCTTGATGCCAACTGACAAATGCTATCCCAGGGCAACTCTCCAACCATTCAGAATGCACCCATCCGGGACAGGTCCATTCATGAAGTTCTCTGTTCCAGTGAGGTCACAGAGTCCCAAAGCCTTTCTTAGACAAGAGAAGCTATCTTTGAAACATGGGATACAGAAACATGCTGTTGTCAATAACACTTTCAAAAGTTTCAAAGTCCTTCTCCTCTGTCACTCAGTTGAGTGTAGATAAAGGAATGTGTTCATCTTGTATTTGGGAGTGTCTCAGGGTTTCTATGGCTGTGAAGCTCATTACCACGGCCATGGCAACTCTTATAAAAGAAAAACATTTAACTGAGGTGGCTTACATTTTCAGAGGTTTAGTCAATTATCATGGTGTGACATGGCGGGGTGCAGGCAGACACGGTGCTAGGGAAGGAGCTGAGAATTCTACATCTTGATGCGAAGGCAACAGGAAGTGGTCTTTCTCACTGGGTGTAGCTTGAGCATAGGATACCTCAAAATCCACCACTACAGTGACACACTTCCTCCAGCAAGGCCATACCTCCCATTAGTGTCGCTCCCTTTTGGTGCCATTTTCTTTCAAACAACCACATTCCACTTCCTGGCCCCCAAAGGCTTGTAGCCACATCAAAATGCAAAAATGCATTCAGTCCAACTTCAAAAGATCCGATAGTCTATCACAGTCTCAACACTGTTTAATGTTTAAATGTTCAAAGTTCAAAGTCTCTTCTGAGATTCATGCAATTTCTTAACTCTAATCCCCTGAAAAATTAAAATGAAAAAGCACCTCACATTCTTCAAACATAAAAATGGCATAGGACATACATTACCATTCCAAAACATAGTGAGGACATACTGGACCAAAGCAAGAACAAAAACCAGCTGAGCAAACTCCAAACTCTGCATCCCCATGTCTGATGTCAAAATGCTCTTCAGATCTCCAACACTTTTGAGCTTTGTTGACTGCAACACACTTCTTTCTCTGGGGCTGGTTCCACTCCCTGTTAGCAGCTTTCCTCAGCAACTATTGCAGGGATCTGGCATCTCCAGCATCTTGGGTTCTCCAAGGCAATCCAGGCTTCAACTTCCCAGCTTCACACAATGGCCTCTCTACTAGGCCTCCCTTCAGGGACATCCTTGGCACATGCCTGGTCTCAGCAACTCTCTTTAGTCATGGAGGAATATTCTGTGACTCCTTTTTTCTATCCTTAAACCCAGAACCACGTGACCAAAGCTGCCAAGTTCTGCTGCTTACTGGGACTGCAAAATGCTGCAACCCCTACCCCATTCAATTGCATCTTCATCAGTTTCATGTTTTTAATGGCTTTCTTCACTGCCCTAAGCTTGGTTATTCTGGAACTGGGTCTGTAGGCAAGGCTGGTCTCAAGCTCAGAGATCTGTCAGCCTCTGTCTTCCCAGTGCTAGGGTTAAAGGTGTGCACCACCACACCCAGCTCTACGATTTTCTAAAAATTCCTTTTCACAAGTCGGAAACTTAGCTGGGTGGGATCTTGCCCTGAGGTCACCATTCCTATTATTCCATTTCTTAATCTGTGTATCTCTTTGAATATAGGATGTAGTTCTGTTCTACTTTCTGGTGCTCATTTTCTCCTCAAATATTTTTCCTTGCTCATATATCTTCAATAGAGTTAACACTAATAACCACACAACAGACTCTAGGCTGTTGAGCGATGTCCTTTGCTAAGGGAATTAATCCAAAACTCTTTATTTTAGCCTCAGGTAAACTTTTTAGATAAGGGGAAAAAAGGAGCCAGTTTCTCCACCCAAATATTACAAGAACGACTTCTAAGCAACATACTAAAATTCTTCTCCTCTGAAACCTCTTCAGTTAGTCCCCCCCCCTGCAGTTCAGCTCACCCTTAGCACCTCTGTCTTCCATGCTCCTACTAGGATGGCCCATTAAGCAGTGCTTAAAGCATTCCACTCTTTTCCTAACCCAAACTCTCAAAGTCTATATTCCTCCAAACAAAAGCATGACCAGGCCTATCACAGACCCCAGTCATTGGTACCAATTTCTGTCTTAGTTAGGGTTTCTATTGCTATGCGAGACACCATGACCATGGCAACTCTTATAAAGGGAAAACATTTAATGGGGGTGGATTACATTTGGTCCATATCATCATGGTGTGACATGGTGGTGTGCAGGCAGACATGGTTCTGGGGAAGGAGCTAGAATTTTACATCTTGATGTGAAGGCAATGGGAAATGGGCTATTCCACAGAATGTAGCTCGAGCATAGGAGACTTCGAAGTCCACCACCACACTGACACTTTGTCCAACAAGATCACACCTCCCATGGGTGCCACTCCCTTTTGGGGGCCATCTTCTTTCAAACCACCACAGAGAATAAGGCTAGGAGGATAGCTATGGAACATTGTTCCCAACTTTAAACGTACCTGGGCTCAGTTCTTCAGTTTCTTTGCTTTTGAGTATCCATTAACATTACCACATAAGGTCTGGACCATGGGGAGTAGATTCCATCATTATAAATGGACTTAGGCTTTGTCAAAGTCATGTGTCCAGTGTCAGGTGACAGATGATAACTTATTACAATTTGGTTATAACAAACATGCTCCTCCATCTTTCAGCATCCCATGTGAAGAAAGGTTGCCGTGTCAACCAGTTCCAGAGATCTCAGGAAAACTCTTTCGCAGAGAATTTTAGAAAACTTCCTTTTAATTGTGTGTTGTGGGGACCCTAAGTAAAAGAATGGATGTGGTGAGACTTTTCCTTTCCACTGTAATGTGGCATGGTGCCTGGGAATGCCACAGCCATTCAGCAAGGCTATAACTTACCCCTTTCTTAATGGGATCCCCTAGGACCTGTCTAAGACCGTCAGCCCAAATCAAGACCTCTTGAAATGTTAAAAACAGAAGTTATCTGTTAGATTTAACAGAAGTTAATGTTAAAAGCCAATAAGATGATTTGAATAAAATTCAGTAAAACCCAACCTTTATTTGACTAAGCCACTGTGATAAATTTGTCTGTGAATCGTAAGTACAAACCTTGTTGGTGTAGCAGCTTTTAGCTCTTCAGAGATGTAAGAATGATAGTCTTGGAAATTTTGACATGAACCATGATTGGAACCTGAGTACTTAAGCCCATTGTGGTGGCTTGAAAGGAAATGCCCTGCAAAGGGAGCAGTACTTTTAGGAAGTATGGCCTTGTTGGAGGATGTGTGTCACTTGTAGGCAGGCTTTTTGAGGTCTCTTTTACTCAAGCTTCACTCAGTGTGCCACTCAGTCTATTTCCTGCTGCCTGCATATTGGCATGTAGCAGCCTCTTCTCCAGCACGTCTGCCTGCAAGCTGCCGCACTCCCTGCCAGGATGAGAATGGACTAAATCTCTGAAATTGCAAGCCGCTATCTCAGTGAAATATTTTCCTTTATAAGAGTTGCCATGGTCATGATGTCTCTTCACAGCAATAGAAACCCTAATTACAACACCCATCTTAGGTGACATGTTGCTTCTTTCCCTAGCTGTTGAAGATTTGGGGTATTTAGCATATTTGGGTAATGTCAGAGCTACTACTGCTTCCACGAATCAAAGCCAGGTGCCATGTGCTGAGAATGTCAGAAATGGCCATCTTCATGGTGTCCCTTTATGTTATGGTACAATTATGATAAGGAAAGGAGACAAATGTTTTCTTTTCATTAACATATGAGGACATATCACAAGTCAAGTGGCATAGATATCATGTGACACACCTGTTGTGCTTTATACTGGTGCTGTCCAGTGGAAGGAAGTGATATCTTTATTCCTGGAAGACACAATGTACTAAGAGTCAATATTCCACTTCTTGTTTCTACTTCACAATTTAGTTTTATTTTAAAATTTTTATTTAGTCTCTCTGAGTGTCAGTTCATCAGCTAAAAAATATGGATAATAACCATGTTTTGTTTAACTTTACACAATTGTTGTAGAAAGCAAGTTAGAGATGAATAAAATTCACTTTATAGCACACTCGCTATGCCAATGTTAAGATGTTATCAATTACCATAATCATTTCATTTTTAGCTTCACAAAATAGATGTGATCACAGTCATCATTTTATCAGTTTGACTTTGAAGAGAAATGCTTTGTTTATTTCATGTAGACAGCATCTTACAGAAAGAATAATCTTCCAAGGAATGCACGGTGATGCTTTCGGGTTTAATCACCCTCGCTCCCTATACAGCTAGTTCATGAAGACAAGTATGACTATATTCCTGCTCTTCAAGGCTAAGAAAAGCCATGCATTAGCATCTTGAATTTTAGGTCTACTAATCAAGTTATTATGTTGTAAATCATTTCTTAAATACAAAGCACAATTTAAGAGAAAGGTTGAAGAGCTATAAACGCCAACAGGTGGTTAGCTATGCCATGCACTCATATTTTACGTGAGAAGACTTTTTTTGTTCTTGTCATAGAAAAAGAAGAAAAAGGAAAAGAAAGTTCAAATCGCCACCCCTGCCCCCCTGTGCCCACCATGGCTCTGAATGTCCTGAAAGATATTCTTACGCTCAAAGTGCATACAATATCCACCCATTCCCAGAGCCAGATGCTTGAAGGCAGCAGGAACTGGCGTGTTTGGGTCACATCCCTGCAACCTGGTACATTGCTCAGGGAACCAGGTGTCAATGGCATCTTCAAAGAGAAAACTGCATTTTCAGACCAGACACCTGGAAGCCAGAGGTTGACACGATGATTGGGCTGTGGGAACTCAGGCCAGAAAGGCTGTTATTTGCCAAATGGTGAAAACTAAGGGGCTGATTGAGCTTCTCTCTTTAGGGTTAGAATAGTAGGAAGTCAGAGCTGTATGAAGAGGGGGGAAAGACAGAGGTGGAGGCATTTAAGGGACAAACAAAGCCTTGGGTGTGGCTCAGCAGAAGAACTTTTGTCCAGCATGCACAAGGCCCTGGATTTGGTTCCAACAACTCTGTCTCTCTGTCTCTCTGTCTGTCTGTCTGTCTCTCTCTCTCTCTCTCTCTCTCACACACACACACACACACACACACACAAATGTACATTTAAAACAACAACCACAGCCTCTGGAGAAGAAGAAGAAGGAGGGAAGGTAGAAGGGAGGGAGGGAGGGAGGGAGAGGGAGGGAGAGAGAGAGAGAGAGAGCGAGAGAGAGAGAGAGAGCACATGAAACAGCCATGAGTAAGAAAGGATAAGGCAATTATCTCTGAGATGACAAGGTGAATTGTCACTTGGCCATCCATTCCAGGCTTACCAGATGGTACACAGAGCCAATATTGTGTTCCAAATAGTGACAAGGTTCCTGTGATTCTATGAGGACTGAATGCACAACATTCAGCCCGTGTCCTTTCCATTTCCCTTGTCTTTCTTTCTAGTATGTTATTCTGAAGCCTCCGAATTCACCTCTGTTCCAACTGGCCCAGAAAGCCTAGACACACTTTCCATTTATATATCTATCTGGGCACATACTTATGTTGTTGTTGTTGCTGTTTGCTTGGTGGCATATTAAATGGGAGCACCCATTTGTCTTGTTTGACAATTTTCTTTTTTCCCTTACACACACACACACCATCATCATTATTACCAATATCACCCCATTTTGCTAAATATACTTCTAGGGTTCGATGGTTAAGTACCTGCCTAGCATGAACAAGGCATTGGGTCTGATTCCCAGAACCACAAATGAACAACCAATCAAAGCCCACTGCTCTATTTGTTACTAGTGGCCTGAATGCTCATAGAAAATTGTACCTTCCTTCTCAATGTGGAGAGATGATGGATAAGATAATAAAAGCATAGCAAGGCTGTATTGCTGTGCTCAAAAAATAAGAGAGTCATGATGAGCAGAAACCAAAAGGACATGGAAAGGTCAGGGGAGACTGGAGCTTTGAGGTTCAGCGGGAGCTGCAAATGTGAGCCATTTATCAAGGGAAGCCATCCCTAAGAAAACTTGGAGAAGTTGGAAGGCAAGAATGTGCTTCATGCTGGAGAGGAAAGGCTGAAAAATTGCCTGGCATTACAGCTTCAAATGGACCAGTTGCCAGGCACCAGGAGAAGAAGCGGGCTCACACTCAGGCTAGAGACTGAGTGCTGTGACTTTCAGCCTGGGCTCGAGGGACACAGCATCCTGAGAAGAGGCTCCACGTGCAGTTAGCAACTTGTGCATCATCCGGTCCTTCATTTTGTAGAGATGTGGGGAAACTAATTCAGAAAATTGAAAGTTGTAGTAGCAAATAACAAAGACCTAAGAGGACAGGCAGAAACTGCCTCCCACAGGCAAAATATGATAGCAGAGCCTCAGCAATCGAAGTCGGGTGGCATAGGCCCGGAAGAGAATACAGAGCTCGGGGACACACTCTCTGTAATGATTTCAGCCACAAATAAGGCTGCACTTCCGGGTTCTAGAGCCATGCACGTGCAGACAAGCCCTCAGGCAAGTGCCTGAATGTTAAAGGGCCCCGTGTGACTTGTGTGCATGCATGAGTGGTTACATCCACTATGACTCAGCTAACCCTTGCGTGCATGCATGAACCTGTCATCTGTGTCATCTGCATATCACACCAACCCCCTGTGCGCATGTGCTAGGCAGCTTTTAAAAACCTGAGCGCGCCATCTTTATCTTTCTCTGCACACTGATTCCCCAGGCCTGTACACACCCCCTCTAAACTCCTAAGCAGGGTTTGTTGCGTGTTCCCTGTTTCCTTCTCACTTCTGCCAGGTAATTTCACTCTCTACTGTCAGGCAGAACTTGATGCCTGACAGTTTTCTCTATGAGTGGTGAAAGGCGTGTGTAGTCTGACATGTGGTTGGGGGAACTGTTGAAGGGCTCTCAGTGTTTCCAAACACGAGCGATTATTCTAGCTTGACAGTGCACACATGACCTTCTAAATGGAATACAGTCTTAAACATGAAAAAACTAAGATTGTGGAAACAAATTAGTCAATGAAAATGTTATGAATCATTGGAATAAAACAATCAGTGTATATTTTATGGTAATTAACACAAGAGCCACTTTCATAAAAGTAACTTTACATTTGATTCCATCACTATTTAAAACTTAAAATATTCAAAACAATCAAATTAAAACAACACAAAATTCTAAAGAAATGCAAAACAAGCTACGTTTGGGTAAAGTGTTTACAGATGACCAAAGCATTAACAAGCAGAGAGGCACTGTCTGGTGGAGAATTAACCAAGCTCATACATTGCTTTTGTTGTGGCAAAAAAGACATATAACATGAGATCTTCCCAGCAGCATTCTAAAGAAAAAAAAAAACTCTTTGTTTTCTATTTGTACACACAATTCCGTGTCAAACTTTTTTGTTTTAAATTTTATTTATTTATTTTCATGAGCACCAAGGGGCTGCTCTTGAGGTTGGAGGACCAACTTGCAGGAATCAGTTCTCTCTTTCCATCCTGTGGGTATGGAGAACTGAACTCCGGTCATTAGGCATGGCAGCAGGCGCCTTTATTTGCTGAGCCATCTCAAAAGCCCGATGCCACACGTTTGACATCTGTATGGGGTTCATCTACCGGATACCAGTGGATCTCCAGTAACTGATCTCAGTCCAGACACAGCAGCCCATGTTTACATCCGTTGTGGACTAGGTCCTCTGACACTGTTCCCACTTCACTTGCAAGTCAACCCAACTAATAGGTTGCAACCTATACCGCCAGCCCAGCCAATTGGCTATGGACTGGGAGCTCCCACAATCCTCTTCTCAGACTTAATTTGCTATGGCATCTCATAGACCTCACAGAAACATCTATGTTTAGTAGGTTTCTAATGAAGGATAGAATAAGAACAAAATAAACAATCAGATAAACGAGGTGAACAGGAGAAGAACTGTGGGAAGATGGAATCTCTCTGGGTGCACCATCTGCGTTATCCTTTTTGTCTTATTTTTTGGAGGCTTCATTTTGTAGTCGTGATTGATCACATCACTGACCGCTGGTGGTTGTGATTGATCACATCATTGGCCATTGGTGATTGCCTTAACCTCAGCCCTTCTTCCCTCCCTGGAGATCAGCTGGTAGACCTGAAGGAGTCAACCTTATGATTGCATGACTGTTTCCTTGGTAACCTGTCCCTATCCTTGTGCTATCCAGGAGCGCACCGTGTAAGAAGGTATCATTAGAACAGAAAGTGTTTCCATCATGGGGAAACTCAAGGGATTTAGAACTTTATGTTAGATGTTCCCATCAGGCAGTACATCACAAAGGTCTTAAGAGCTCCATGCAGGAAAGAAGGACTCTTCTAGCGCTCCTATGTATGAGAGTCTTAGGAGTTCCATCTCAGGAACTTGGGGAAGGCACTTTGGGTCTCCCCTTCCAATTTTAATTTGACAGCATTCTTTGAAAGGTGGTTAAAAATTTAACTGAACCCTGGTAGGGTTTGGTCACAGATACGCAGGCAATGCTTTTCATGAGCATACTTCTTTATTCTCACAGATGGTCTACTGACTTGGTTCTGATCGGTGGCCAGGTGTCCTCACAGGATAGTTGAGTATTCCAGCATGTGACCTGGGGGCTCTTGTGTCAACTTCATCCAGTCTGTTCCCATTGAGAGAGCTGTTACCTAGGAGAACCATGGCTAGGAAAAACATTGTATTTGTTAGTGCTTATCAGGGATGATGAAGGGGTTAAGGCTGTGAAACTGGTGGACAACCAAGAAAGAAGGATGCTAATTTCAGGCAGGGGACTGTGCTCAGCCAGCTAGGGTTCCATTGTTGTGATGAATGCCATGATCAAAAGCAACTTGGGGAGGGAAGGGCTGATTTCAGCTCTCAACTCTCAGGTTACACTCCATTGCTAGGAATGTCAGGCCAGGAACTCAAGGCAGGAACCCAGAAGCAGGAACTCACTCAGAGGCCACTGGAGGAGTGTTGCTGATTATCTTTTTCTTTGTTGCGTGCTCAATCTGCTTCCATGCAGCACCGAGAGCTACCTGCTCAGGGGTGGCAAATCCCACAGTGACCTGGTCCTTGCACATCAATCATCAAGCAAGAAAATGCACTGTGAGCTTACCCACAGGACAATCTGTCAAGGCATTTTCTTCATTGATGTCTCTTCTTTTCCAAAATGACTCTAGCTTGTGTCAAGTTAACATAAAACCAGCCAGCGCAGAACCTTTTGGTTGAGGTCTATGGAATTATCTGAGAAGTCATCTTTTACTTTTTTTTTAAATTTAGATTTATTTTATCTTAAATTATGCATTTGTGCATGTGGGAGGGTACATGCATATGAGTGCAGGTGCCAAAGAGACCAGAAGAGGGCATCAGATGCCCTGGCAGTTAAGTGCCTGATGTGGGTACAGGCAATCAAACTTGGGTCTTCTGGAAGAGCAGTACATGCTCTTAATCACTGAGCCATCTCTCCAGGTCCCCCAAGCAGTTTTCTATTTGCTGGGGTTAAAGAAGATTAGAACGCATCCAGAGGAGGCACACTGTGACTGAAGAGTGGTCACATATATGTCCACCATTTCTGTAAAGGTTGAAGTCAGGGGGAGGAGTTTAGGAGGGTCGTATCCACATAGACAAGCAACTACCAGGGAGTTGTATAGAGTAGATCTATACAACTAAGTTAAGGGGAAACTGTGTCAAAGATGGCCTAACTTGGCTTCTTGGAAAAACCATTTAACCCTATCCTCAAAAACATATCAACTAACATAAAAATTACAAGTGTCCAGTGACATATGTTTGTGGCACACAATATCACAAATATTCCCAGTGGTGCACAGTGTTATATAGCAGGTGTCTAGAACTTTGTCAGGCTGCTTGGGTGACTCTCTATACTCACTAATAATGACGCCCCATTTCCACTTCTTCCCTGCCCCTGGCAACCACCATTCTGTTCTCAGACTCTATGAATTTAACCATCAACTATGTCATATAATTGGAGTCACACAGGATTGGTCCTCCTCTGATGGCTTTATTTCATTTATCCTCAAGTAGTCAAGATTTATCCACACTGTTTTGTGTTTCAGACTTTCCTTCCTCTTTAAGGCTGTATTATATGTTTATATTGTGATTCTTAAAGAAAGTATGCATTTATTGTGGTTCACAGTTTGAGGTGGCAGGATTGGCATGGTGACAGAAATATGGGGTGAGGAGGGTCACCTTTCTTCCACATGGAAGACAGAAAGAGAATGTTGTGCTCCACTCCAGTCTTTTAAGTTCCTTTTCTCTTTCCCCTTTTATTCAGTCTAGATCCAGCCTATAGGAAGGTCAAGCCTGTATATCAGCATGGGCCGTCCTCAGTTAAAGCTCTCTGGAAGAGCCAGCACAGATGTGTACCGAGCTGTGGTTTCTAGGTGATGCTCACACACACATATACACATACGCACACCTTGGTGAATTTGAAGAGAGGTTTGAGAATTGAATTCCCCTTAGCTTCTGTGTATTTAAGAAACTCTTCTAGAGCTAGGTGTGTTTATACCACATTTTGATGTTCATTGATCCGTAGTTGCACACCTGGGTGCTTCTGCCTTTGAGCTCAAAGGAATAGTGCTTCTGTGGAGATTGGTATGTAAGCTTCTATTTTCATCCTTGATTGGATTTTGCTTATTTGGTGATTATGCCTAGAAGTGGAATTGCAGGCTTATATGATAATTCTGCTTTAATTTTTTGAGGCACCTACATTGTTTCCCATTGAGAGTACATTTTACATTCTCACTAAAAGTGTGAGAGGGTGCTAATGTCTTGCTGCCCTCACTAAGTCCTGTTGCTTTCAGTTTGCTTTTAGCATGATCGCCATCTTAGCACATATTATATATTACAACGACTGTAGCCTTGTCTTGTGTTCCTCTGGTGGTTAGCAATGCTGGGCTTGTTTCACCAACCTGTCAGCCACTTGTACGTCAATTATGGAAAAATGTCAGCCAATTTTCATTGTTCTCTTTGGTTTTATTGCTATAAGAGTTCTTTGTACATTTTGGATAACAATCCCTTATCAGATAGGGGATGTATAAACAAATACTTTCTTCACTGGACCATCAAGGTGCCTTAGTAGGTTAAGAAGGGGTTGCCACCAAATTTGACTACCTGTATTCAGTCCTGGGGCTACACAGTGGAAGGAATAACCAGAACTGATTCTCACAAGTTGTTCTCTGACCTATATATGTGTGTAGTGACATGCACCCCCCCGACACACAAAGAATAAATAAAATATAAATATTTTCTTAAACTCCACAGATGCTTTAAAAACTTGGTTGATTATTTCTTTGGCTGCATGGTAACTTTTTTTTATTTGATATGTTCTTTTTTTTAAGTTTTTTGAATTTATTTTTGTTATTATTATTTTTAATACTTTTGTTCTTTTTCTAAGTTTTCTTTTTTTAAATATTCTTTTATTTTTCATTCAAAAAATTTACACTTCCTCCCCTTCTTCCAGTCCCCTCCCGCTCTCCCACTAACCCTCCTCCCTCCTCCTGCTTCCTTAATAGGGGGCAGGGTACCCTGCCCTGTGGGAAACCCAAGGCCCTCCCCCCTGCATCCTGGCCTAGGAAGGTGTGCATCCATATGGACTAGATTCCCCAAAAGCTAATACATTCTTGTAGAGCAAATTCTAATTGGTCTTAATAATAAAAACCTGGAGTCAGATCTTAGGGGGTGAAAGCCGAAAGATCAGAGATGCAGAGCAGCCGCCGCCGGTTCTTACCTCTACTTCAGACCAAAGGGGGATCCTGTCTGTAGGAATCCTCAGACTGAATTCTCCGAGCTCTTGTCTCCTCCCGCCTTATATTACTCTCTTCATCCAGTCATATTATTCCTGTCTCCACCTTCCTAGTGCTGGGATTGATTAAAAGCGTGTGATCCCAAGTGCTGGAATCAAAGGTGTGAGCTCTGTTTCTCTTTTAGACGGACTCAATCTCCTGTAGCCCAGGGTGGCTTTGAACTCACAGAGATCATCTGCCTCTTTCTCCCAAGTGCTGGGATTTAAAGTTGTGCGCCACCACTGCCTGACCTCTGTGGCTAACTAGTGGCTTACCTCTGTGCTCAGATCTTCAGGCAAGCTTTATTTGTTAGATCACAAACAAAATATCACCACATGCTCTTTCTAAACCTATTTTTCCTTTTGTTGTCTGTGATTTGGGATTAGTAGCTGAAAAGTTGCTGTAAAGACTGATATTCTGATTTGACTCTATGTTTTCTTTTAGGAAGTTAATGATTCAGGGCTTACATCTAAATCTTTAATCCAGTCTGAGTTAATTTTCATATGATGCAAGTGTGAGCTAGGGTTCACTATTTGGGATGTGGCCATTCAGTTCCCAGTGCTATTTATTTGTTAAAGTGACTGTGTCGGTATCTTTCTGAAATTTGAGTGGATATACTTAGGCTTATTCTTGGTTTTCCCATTCTGTTTCGTTGGTACCTGTCTGCCTTTACAATCACCAAACTGCTTTAATTACTTTAGCTTTATAATATACTTTGTAGTCAGTATATGTGATATCCCAGCCTAGTTCTTTTCCACGATTGTTTTAGATAACCCTATTTTGGTTTCATATAAATTTTTGGACTTTTAAAATTTTCTGCAAATAAAACAAAATAAAAGTGACTGAAATTTGAGTAGAGATTTCATTGAATGTGTAGATCAGGTATTGTGGCCATTTTAACAGTATGAAATCTTCCAATCAGTGAACACATGGTCTTCACGTTTACGTCTTGCTTACATGTGCTTTCTTGAATTTCATACAATTCCATTCTTCTGCTAACTTTGGTCATGGTTCATTCTAAGTTTTTCTGATTTTTTGAGGTATCTAGTCAGATTGTTTACTTGGGACATGCATTCAATTTGCATGTAGGTGTTTGCCTTTGTAACCTTCCTCCTTAGTATTGATTTTGCTACGTGCCATCAGTATGGGGACATTTGTTTTTATTTTACTTTGCCAAGATGTCTTTGATTTCTTTTTTTGACTTGGTTACCCAAGAATGTGTTGTTTAATTTCTATATATTGTGGCTTTTCTAATTTTTCTTACATTATTGATTCCTGGGGTCACCCATTCAGGTCAGAAAAAATGGTGGTTTAATTCCAATCTTGTTGTTTTGTGTGATTTAACACAGACGTCTATCCTGGATAAAGCTCTGTGGCATGTGCTTGAGACGAATATGTGTTTTCCTGATTCTCGGTGGAATGATCTGGACTGTATTGTTGTTCATGTCCTCTGGGTCTGATATTGGGTTATCGATCTGGAAGTTTTATACCCTGTTGAGATCACATCACTGAAATTTTTTGCTCAATTTCCCCTTGAGATTCATCAGTGTTTACTTCAGACATTGGATTCTCTGATGCTGGGTGCACACAGAGCTAAGCTTTTCCATTGAAGTGACCCTTTCATCATTTAATACTGCCTTTACTTCTCGTGAAGGATTTCACACTACAGTCCATTTTGTCTGGTGTGAGTGTGGCCATCCCTACTGTGTTTGGTTACCTTTGGCATGAAAGAAGTGATTAGTCCTTTTCTTAGTCTGTGTGGTCTTAGATCTGCAGCCAGTGTTTGTACACAGCATAGAACAGACCTTGGCTGTCTCTAAATCCACTCAGCTACTCTGTGCTTCTGGCTTGATGAGATTAATCCTTTTACACTCAGAGTAACTACTGATAGGAACAAAGTCACTACTGCCATTTGTTAGTAATTTTGGTCTGTCTCGCAGTTTTTCTGTCCCTCTTTCCCTCTCTTATTATCTTCCTCTCTATTTTGCTAATGAGTTAACATCCTTATCACTTTCCTTCCTTCCTTCCTTCCTTCCTTCCTTCCTTCCTTCCTTCCTTCCTTCCTTCCTTCCTTCCATCCTTCCTTCCTTCCTTCCTTCCTTTCTTTCTCCCTCCCCTTCCCTTTCTATCTGATACAAGGTCTCACTACACATCCATGGCTATTCACTAGACTTCATTATGTAGCACAGGGTAGCTTCAGATTTACAGAACTCTGCCTGCCTCTCTCTCTTGAGTGTTGGCAGTAGAGACATGCACACCATGCCTGGTCCTTGTGTATCCTCTATAGGTCTCTTTCTTGTGGTTATCAAAGGACATGCATAAAACAACTTATAATTCTGACAATCTATTTTAAGACAGTGACAACTTCACTTGTATACATAAACTCTACTCTGTAACTACTCAATGCACCACATTCTACTTACCAACATCTTCAGTGGCACCTTTGACTATCATACCAACAGCAATATGTTTTATAGTTACGGTGATTTTAATGCGTTTTTATTTTTGTTACATACCAGACTTAAAAACTTTCATTCCACCATGGCAGTTTTACCTTGTTCCATGTTTGTGAATATATCCACAGTTGCTATGGTACGTTGCATTGTCATGCTGCTGTCTTGGTTTCTTTTGTCTCAACTTGAATGATTCCCTTTAGTATTTCTTGTAGGTAGGATCTAGTGGTGATGGATTTTCCCAGCTTGTGTTTCTCTGGGAAAGTCTGTATTTCTCCAATTTTGAAGGGTCCCTTTGCTGTCTTCCTTAGTATTGCCTACCTGTATGCACAATGAGTCAGAGCTATTTTAGAAAATTTTTGTAGCAGTTTGTGTCTTTGGTGTGAGCTTCATTAAATCTCACAGTTAGAGTCCTTTGGCTTCTGGAACCTGAGTATAATTTATTTGGCCCAATTTGAGAATTTTCATTATTGATTGGCTCATTGTGAGACAGAGTCCCACTATATAATATTGAGAGTAAGGCTGACTGCAAACTCATGTCTTCCTACGGCAGCGTTATGAATCCTGGGGTTACATATTTGCTGTGGTGTTTGGATTGTCATCTTTTTATAGAAAATGTCTGCTTCTTTCTCTTTGCCATGCACATTTTGGCCCTCTTGATGAGATCCCATATGTTCCTCCCTCGTTTCTCATTCTCTTTCGTTGCTTGCTCTTCTGACTCGACAGTTCCAAATGACTTGTCTTTCAGTTGCTTTCTCTTTCCTCTGCTCCACAAAGTTTGCTGCCGAGCCTCTCAAGTGAAATTTTCCACTTGTCACCCTCACCAGCTCCAGTGCTCGTGGGACTCTTTCTCATATTTCCTCTGTTGTTTGTGACTTAGCTTTTGCAGCATCTTCCTATGCTCAGTGTGCACCTTTGTGGTGTTATTTGGAATTCTCTGCCATCGTTTCAGGTGATTCATTCTTCTCTTTCTTCACAGTCAAGCTCCAGCTACTCGGTCATGTCCCCCGTTTCTTCATGGCCCTTATAATGGCCCCGTCTTCCGGAACTGACGTCAGAGAAAGACCTTTACTAGCAGGCTGGCTAGATGTGGTGGCTTGAATGAAAACTGTCCCCATTGTTCCATAAGGAGTGGCACTATTAAGAGGTATGGCCTTGTTGGAGCAGGCGTGGCCTTGGAGGAAGTGCGTCATTGAGGGTGGGCTTTGATGTTTCGGGAGCTCAAGCCAGGCCCAGTGTCACTCTCTCTTCTTGCTGCCTGCCTACCTGGCTGTAGAACTCTTGGATCTTCTGCAGCATCATGTCTGCGTACCCATCACCATGCTTCCCACCATGATGTTAATGAATTAAACTGTAAGCCAGACCCAATGAGATGTTTTCCTTTAAAAGAGTTGCTGTGGTCATGGTGTCTCTTCACGGCAATAGAAACACTAATAAGACACTGGAGATTCTAGGACTTTTCAACCCCTGTGGCTAGATTTGTTTTCTCTGGCTCTGTGCGTAAAAATTCCTAGTTACAGCGGTTTCCTGGTTTCTATTTTGTGAGGAGCATGATCTCTTGTTCCTAGTTTGGCTATAGTACTGTAGGTTCTCTGAATCTGAGTCAAGCATTCCAACTCTGTCCAGCACACTCCAGCCTTCTAAAGCATGCCTAATCCTGTTAAAGCTTCCAGTTAGAAAAGACAGAACTCAGTCACTTAAGGAGATGTCAGGATGCACAATCTCATGTGAATTACATGTTTTCTCTTGATTATTCCCTGCTGAGGCGGGGGAGAGATCACATCAACTGAGTGTGTGCTAATTGAAATTTCATCTTTGCTCTCCATGGCCTCCATACGTGTGCGTATGTGTGCGCGCATGCGCGCGTGCACACACACACACACCCCTGGTGCCAAGACTTCATGTTAAAATATATGTTTCTGTCTCTCTTTTACTCCTCAGAGTGAAGACAAAGGTTATGATTTTTCTCCCAGTCACATACACAGAACTGGGAGAAAGGACTGTATTGGTGGCTTTCAAGAATCTTGATGCTGGTCTTGATGTGGGTACCTGTATCCTTTCCTAGGGCTCATTCATCTTTTAACTGCTTTCTGGGTTTCTCCCAGAAGAAATCGCTCTCTCCAATGGTGAATCAGCATCTCTGTCAAGTGAAGGGCATGCTGGGATTCCTTCTCTGCCATGTTGTTTGTCATAACTGCATCTCAAAAATTTCTTATAAAATACAAAAAAGATGTGGCTTCACATATTCTAGCAGCCACGAGGGCTGGGGAGCAATAATCTCACTGTTGCACAAAGGAACAAGAGAAGAAAATGAAAGCAATTTGGTCAGGCAAATTCTTTTTGCAAAAAGGTTTGCATCAGACTCTAAACCAGGCTAGCGAATGGCCTCGGTTTTAACCCCTGACGCAGGTGATGAGTAAATCCCAGTGGTGGGGGCTCAACTTTGCAATCTGACATAGTGGACTAACCAGTACTAAGAGGAAGAGAGGTTTGGGAAATAGAGGTCCTTGCTAGAGACACTAACTTTGAGAGAAAAAAGGAGAACATTGCTCACATGGAACAGTAAGCGAAATGAATTTTAATAACAAAGTCTATTTATTTGATATATTCTTAATAGTACTACTTCAGTGTATAGTTATTGTGAAATTATTAACATCCTACAGTAATTATTGTATACTAAGGCTGTGAAGCTCTGGGTCTCTTTAACACTTTATGGTACATTGCAATTTGACCTAATCAAAGTTCAGCTACCCAAGAATCACTTAAGACTTGCATCTACTCCATTTGAAAGAGATAGCTATAGAACAGAGACCTATAAGTTTGATCCTATAAATAAATGAATAAATCAAAATAATCAGAGTACGGGGCAGGATAGAAGGGGGGAATTAATGGGACATGAGGAGGGAAGTGAGTCCCTCATCCCAGAGTGTATTAATATTGAAATCTCAGTTCAGCCGGGAGTCAAGACTTTGCTGTGGAGATTGGCTACATGGAGATAACATTCCTTCTTTTGTGAAGATATGTCAAATGAGAATGTTAAGATAGCAATGAGTCATGCCTAAGCATACGCGGCCTTTCCGTTCAACCTCCCATTTTCCCATCCGGAAACATGTAACTTTCCGAGAATGTTGCAAACAAGATTATGAAGTTTGTTTACAGCCAAAACATATGTCTTCAGTCACTGTAACCTAGCTTAGGAAGAATTCCTTTGATGCTTTTGGCCCATGTTTTCATCTTGTCAGCCTGTCCTGCCCAGGGCACCTCAAGAGCCAGTCTCTGGTCTCATTTACAGAGGGAACATAAATAAATAAATAGAAATTCCTTAGGAACCCATTGAACAAGGCAAAAAGTAGCCATAGGAGATAGTGATTGTTACGGTCCTCTGGCAAGACTCTTGAGTTCGCTGCCATGTCTTGGGTGTGGACTGGCTTTTCTGGAGTGCCCTTCTCTCTTTCCTAACACAGGCTTAAATCTGTGCTTTAATCTTTTCTGAATAAACCCCAGCTTTGCTTTATACTGGCTTACCCTGCAGCTCTTTCCTGCAGAGAAGTTAAGAATCCCCATTTCACTTGAGCAGGGGTCACCAAGACTCCCCCAGGCTGCTGTAGGCTGTACAGCAGGGCTCCAGTTGCCTTTCTCTCTGGCTGCTGTTTACAACATGCGTGGGGCCATTTATGGGAGAGAAATACACATAAGGAAAACCAAAGGAAGTTTTTTTTCCCCCCTTAAAGATAAACACAAATTAGGAGAATGAGAACTGCTCACCCTCAACTGTACAATCCTGGAGTTTCAGATAAAGGAAAATGAGGTTCTCCATGATTCTTCCATGGCTGCTCTCGCCCAGACAGTAGTATATTCTTTCCCTTCCAGGGGTCAGGGCTATTGGCATTTACATCTTTGCTGAAAGGTAATGGTGAAATGGCTTGCTTCTTGCTTCTAGAAATGAGTCTTACACTTATTCGCTCAACCCAATATTTATTTTCCAGAGTTTAGTTAGAAAACAACAAAAGTGGCTTCAATTTCTTCATAGGGTGTGGTATTTTTAGCAAAGGTTTCCATCATACTCAGGCATTCTGTTTATATTTCTGAGCGGTTTGAACTTTCGTTTTCTTCTGAAGGTTGCCTTTAAGTTTCTCGTGAAACAAAGTTTTCTTTTCCACTGAGTTTTCCACGGATCCTTCAATTACAGCGATTAATCTGTAAGCGACTTCCTGCTGGATTCCGTTTTGAGAGGAATTCATTTTTGTTGAGGAGAACCTGTGAGTGCTATTCAGTCTGTTTGCAAGGTTGGGCTTCTACAGAGTTAGTGTTTGAGGGAGAGGGGTTCATGTCTAATGAGGAAACTCTCAGGCCTCCAGCTCTAAGATCTGTCCATCCATCTACCTGTGGTTAGTCTTATTAGTCAATCAGAGTCATTGATGGGAACAAGAAGCCTTTTCTGCGGTTGAATAAAAGGACTAGCTGCTCTTACAATAAAGGCAGAAAATAGAAAGGCTATGCTTTATACCCTACCAGGTGTTGCCATTTGAGAGGAGACCAGAGCACAGCGGCTCTGTGGAAGAATGGATGTCATTGAAATGAGAAATCTGGGCCAGACCAGCCCAGGGCACAAGGAATTGTGGGGCTCCAACCATACCGAATATCACTTTAAAGGGCCTCGCCAGGTGCACATACCTTAAAATGATGCTCCTAATTGTTCTTTCTTTTCTTCTTTGCTTTCATAAAGGACAAAGGAAAAAGGGGGAGATGGAATGCGGCCAGGAGAGCTCGCTGCTGAGCTGGTTCTGAAAAGGAAGAGCACAGCTATAATGTTAATTCTGCTTCATTATCCAATGCTCCAGCAACACGCAGGTGAACTGGGAGCGGGTCATCCGGAGACAGGCGGTGTGGCTGTATTATGTAAATATCTGCACAAACAAGGGTCAGAGAAAGAAACAAAGGACCCGGTTTCCCTCTTCTGCCAGACAGCAGCTCACCAGCGCACCAGGGGGGAAGCCAACGGGCTCTGCAACAGGCTGTGCTCTCTGCCCGGAGACAATCCAGTCAGCTCCCAGAACGTAAGAAAATCAAACAGACGTTGGAATGTGGGCTGTCGTTGCTTCTGGGAAAGAAAGCAGGTGTGAGCTGCGTTTTCATCAATACCCAGAGCAAAAGAGCCTTTGCATCAGTCCAGGCTTCTCTCAGTTTCCACGATCCTCCCCAACACCTGCCAGCGTGCATCCTCCCCACGGAGACCCTGGGAGATTACCAAGCACCGCGATTCTGATCGGCCTCTCTTGGAACACAACTGCTAAGATGAGGAGGAATGAGAAAATGAGGATTCTTTACTTCAAGGAGAGGCAGAGACTGTTTTTGTGACTCATTACTTTTTTTTCAGGTCGACTGAACTTTCAGCCATGTTTTCCAGATGGACCTGACCAGGTCACGAGCCTGGCTTAACTAGGCCATATCAGTGCTGGTCTTTCTATCTGAAAATGATGCTGGAAGGGCTGGCATCTCCTTCTGGTGCCCCAGACCCCATACATGTGCGCGACCACTGCATTTCACATCAGAAAATCACTTCATTTCCAAGGGTTAAAAGTTATGGGGTGAGGGCTATCTCAGGAAGTCTGAGTCCAGGTTTACCCATGTGCCACAATGCTTTAGTCCTGAGGGTCCTTTTTACCAAGCAAATTTTCTGACCTGCTGAAGGAGGAAGGTACGGTTAGTCTCCACTTCTTTAGATAGGGGGAAGGTATGGTTAGTCTCCACTTCTTTAGATGGGGGAAGGTATGGTTAGTCTCCACTTCTTTAGATAGGGGGAAGGTATGGTTAGTATCCACTTCCTTAGATCACCTACCCCAGTCTTACCTTATGTATGAGTCAGTCCTAATGGTATGAGATAAGTTCATTGCCTGAAGAGACAGATGACTCATTAATGGGCTACAGGATTTGAACTTGTGTAGGTGCTGCCTGGCCAGGATCTCTTTTGTATGCCTATTGAATGGAAGACTTCATCTTTTCCCTGAGAAGCCTTTTAGACTTGCTAAAAGTGCAGATCCTTGGATCTCACTCTGTGGAGGTCTGAATGAAAATGGTTCCCACAGACTCATAGGGAGTGGCACTATTGGAGGTATAGCCTTGCTGGAGGAAGTGTGTCACAGGGGGTGGACTTTGAGGATTCAGAAGCTCAAGCCAGGCCCAGTGTCATTCTCTCTCATCCTCTGCCACCCGAGGATCTGGATGTAGAACTCTAAGCTGCTTCTCCAGCACCACGTCTGTCTGTGTGCCGCCATGCTTCCTGCCATGACAATAAGGAACTCAATAAACCTCTGAACTATAAGCCAGCCCCAATTAAATGTTTTCCTTTCTTAGAGTTGTTGTGATTATGGTGTCTCTTCACAGAGATAAAAACCCTCACGAAGACATACTCCATACAATAAATAAGAGCAATCCTGGAAATCTATACATTAGCAACAGAGGAACAGACTGTAAGGAAGACTATAAAGCGATGATCAAGAACAGCTGAGATTATTTGATCCCTCCCTTAACATTTGTATAATCTTGCTAAAATGAACTCATTTTCCTCTGCTTCATCTGTCATTTGGCAATAAAAATCTTAAAAATACCTAACGAACAGAGTAAACCCACTTAAAATGGCTATACTAGTACAAGGCATTTGGTCAGGTTAGTAGATACTGGTTTGATGGAGGAGGCCTTTTGTTCGTTTCCGGCTGCTCAGACCCGAAATGTCACACAGAAACTGTATCATTTGCAATACTGTTTGGCCAATAGCTTAAGCATATTTCTGGCTTACTCTTATATCCTATACTAACCCATCTCCATTAATCTGTGTATCATCACGTGGCTGTGGCTTACCAGGTAAAGTTCTGTCCTGCGTCTGTCTCTGGTGGGGCTATGTGGCATCTCCTTGACTCCACCCTCTTTCTCTCTATATATATCTTTGCTAGTCTGGCTATATTCTGTTAAACCATTGGCTGAAAGCAGCTTCTTTATTAACCAATAAAAGCAACACATATACAGAAGGACTTCCCACATCACCTCTCCTTTTCTATCTAAAGAAAAAAGGTTTTAATTTAACAGTAAAATTACATATAACAAAACAGGTATTATTATAACAAAGGAAAACTATAATTATAAATATCTATTCTTCAACTCCATCAAAGACTCCAGAAGGATATAATATTACCTAAGTAAATAGGAAGTGCATTGTAAGCAACTTCTGAAACTCTAGAATTGACAGAGACATCTCACTGCCTGGACAGTCACCCAAAGTTCTTCTGTATCATTGGGGCATCCAATCTTCAGCCAACAGGCCTATAGTATCATGGCAGACTTTTCCATGAAGCAGGAAATTTGACTGCCATCTACTTGAGGGGATTTTCTGAATTAGGGATGCGGCTATGGGACCAGAAGGATGGAATCAGTTAATATAATCCACCGTCAACGACTTTTCCATCTTGGTCAAGCTACTTAAGTGTTCCTGCTACATGTACTGTAGTTTTGTGGGCTTGTTGCTGCTGTCTGTTGTGTGGTCCCCATTTCCTGGGGGATGGAGGTGAGAAGACGCAGAGGCAACGTCATAGACTCCGGGAGATTCCAATACAGAAGCTCTTTATTGTAAACAGGTTGGGGGTTTTTATGGGGTTAGGGAAATTAAGTTGCCACAGGAATGTTTCTGGTTGGTCCTTTTGAAACTGACAGTCACTGCTGGTGTGTTGTGATTGGCTAGGAGCATGCTTCATTAGTTACCATGCTTTTGGTTCGACAGGTTGTCTTGGCCAATTCTCTTTACTCATTGGGAGTTTGCATGTGCTTGCTTGCTCTTGTGCTATAACCCTGCCTCAATGCACTAGATTAGAAAAAGGCCCCCTTCTCTATGGAACACGCCCTCTGTGAAACTCCTGCTTGCCCTGGACTGGTCCAGCACTGAGTTCCTGGTATTCTTCAGTCTTAGGTAAACCACAGTGGAAAAGACTCTGAGCCCTGTCCTCCTGGATTGGATCCTTGGTAGAAGGAAGTAGAAATGCTAATCTTGTAGCCTATTGACTTATAAAAATACAATGGCTTTTCCTGCCCAGCAAAGTAGTTGGACTCAGCTGAACAGACAAAATTTCCTGAGGATGAAGTGAGCTGGGGCAGAACCACCTTCTGCCCAGGAAAAAAAAAAAAGACAATTAAAAGGCCCTACAGGTAAATCTGCATATCTTTTGCCCTTTGCCTCATGGTTGCTGTTTGGTAAATTGTAAGACTGCCTCAGGTACAGGAGAGAGAAACCAATTCTTTCCCTTCTTGGTTTGGCCAAACTGTAAATAAACCCATTTTTCTTTACCAACTTCTGTTTCTTTGTTTCTTTTTTTTCTCTTTCTTTCTTTCTTTCTTTCTTTCTTTCTTTCTTTCTTTCTTTCTTTCTTTCTTTCTTTCTTTTTTTGGCATACAAGGCACCTAAGACAGGAAGTTATGAATTTGAGTTTCTGGTTGACTCCCAATCTTGAGGTAGTGAGTAGCCTGAGGTCTGGGCTTAGTTGTATAAGCTTAAGGCCTGCAGGGTCCCTGGAAGCTGCAGGTTTAAGAAAACAGGAGTGAGGTTCTTCTGCGCTCCTCACACCTCCCTAATGTTGATAAGGATCTGAGGGCTCTCATGTTATGGTGCTTTGTATGCTACAAATACCAACGATTTCCTGGGGCCTGAGATTTGTGTGCTGATAGCATTTGAGCTGGAGAACGGCAAAAGACTTGCTTTCCTATTTTCCCAGGAGAGATTCTGGCGGGTGAAGACAAGCCTGCAGAGTTTATAGTGCTGTGGAAATCACAAATACTGCCAAGGCAGTCAATCACCATCCAAAGACAACGGAAGATCTCATCGTTTGCCCCAGTATGAGTTTTGCTAACCCCAGTAGGTATGAAAAATGGTACTGAAACGAAGGAAATTGCCTGAGTGGGGCTGAGATGAGGAGGGCGAGGCTTGCTTAATTAAAGCGCAGTTTAATTATTGTTATAACTTAAGGCAATGGTGTGCTGTGCAGTGAGATGGGAGTGTGATAGGTCTGTGCCTAGTTGGGCCACAATTAATTTCAAATCGTTGGACTGGGGTTGGGAAGGCGTGATTAAACACAGGAGTAGGCTGAGAAATGAATTGCCAAGGAAGTACATTTTTTAACGGAATGAAAAGAGTCTAAAAAGAACAGGAAAAAAATTTATCAGGCTCCGGCCTTTTAGAGCAAGACAGGAAGATGCTCTTAGGGTCAGAATAAGAGTCGAGACTCAGTTCCGGCTCTGCACCTTTGATGGAATCTCTGGCCATTCAGGAGGACCGGAGGATCCTGAGTCTGACTTCTGCTTGGTTCTCACCCTGCTCTGAGTCTCCAGGGCACTGGCCACCGAGCTCCAGTGTCTGTACTGGGTCCTTTCCCTCTTCTGCTTTCTGAGGACATTCTCCTACCAGCACTTCAGTTTTCCAGTTTTGCTTTCATTTGTCAACTGTGAGGAAAACTCATTTCTTGCTCACTGCACAATAAAGCTTTAAGATAAAGCAACACATAAAGGTACCAGGAAGGGAAGAAAGAGATTTCTCTAGGCAAGAGTGACACGGAGAATAGGAACACACCACACCACACCACTTTTCATTGAAGAGAAATGTGCAAAGCAACTGAGGAAGAGATGTCATTGACACGTTCAGGAGGGAAAGGATGCCGCGTTTGGGTGTGCGCGTGCAGGCGCACATGGGTGTGTGTGTGTACGTGTATGGGCATAGATGTACGTGTGTGAGTGTATATGTGTGTGCACACATACATGTGCAGGTGTCTTCACCCCATTAGATAATCCAGAGCATTCCCATATCCCCTATACTCAAATGTGTTGTTTTGACATGTTTGACAGTTTGTTTTCTCCCTTTCTGCCCCTTCTCTCTTTTTCTACCTTTCATCCTCCCCCCTCACCCTCCCCTCCCCACCCCATCATCACGAAGAGTTTTCTCCCTGGAAGAGCTGTTTCTTAGTCTTTGTATTCTATGAGACTGGCAATTTTGAAAGAAACAGAACAGTCACCCCACAGGGTATTTTTTGTTGGTTTGTTCCTGTTTGTGATTTCTTCCTTATAGGTTCTTGTTACACATGAATGGCCTTTTATCATAAAACTGATGCCCTGTCCACAGGGCACCATATCAGGAGTCAACAGAACACCTCTATTCCTTGTTACCATTTGTTTAAATGCTCGAATAATTGGAACATTCCTTTTCCTTTACACTCTGTGTGTTTTTAGGGGCTATGTGGTGATGCTATTGGTCTGTCTCTATGACAGCACCACACTGTTTTAAGTATGCGGATGTTACAGTGAGTTTTATGATGAGGAGGCCTGATATCCTTCATGCTTCCCCTTTTCACTGTGTCCCTAGTAATTCTTACATGCTTATTTCTCTGTGTGAACATTGATGTTACCTATCTACCCCCCACAAAGAAAAGTTCTTTGTGTTGTGTAGTGATTATATTCTATTTCAATCTAACCTAAAAAAAACTCACCTCTTAATTATGAAGACAGGCTCAATCCAAGAGAAAAACGAACAAGAAGCACCTTCACTTAGGAATATTTTCATTTTCCCAATCCAACTGAATTAACCTGCTGATTCAAGCTCGGGGAGTGTGAGTTAGAGCAAATTACAAGCAGTACGTGGACACCAGCACATCCTCCTCTCTCAGACACAAGCTTATGCGATCCACGTACACGACTTCACTTGAGAGAAAAGTGTGGGAGAGCCTAACCCTGCACACTGAACCATAAACCTTTAACTTTCTTTACAGAATAGAAGGAAAGAAATGTGGGAAGCTTGACAGTGTACAAGATTTGTGATTTGGAAGCTCCTTAAAAATTCAGGATGTTATTCTGGTCCTGCAAGCATTGACCCCAGATGAGAGAAAAAAAAAAAAGCGTCTCAAGAAAGGATGGAGGGACGGGAACTGAATTGCTGATGATTCTGTACCGAATAGTTTTATTTCTGCATGCAGAGGTCAGCAACTCTGAGCAAATTATTTCCATATATGAAAACTCATTACTTCTCGGAGACAAGCAACTTCAGGCTCACAGAATCAGCCATTTGTTCTTGTGGTATGACTCCTCAAAGGAATTTTTTTTTAAGCTCTCATTTTTTTCCATGGACCTTTGAAGTCACTGCCACTCGATATCAACATACTATCGTGCGCTGGGTCATTTGATGGATTACATGACGCACTGTGACTTAGGGAGATCATAGAGATCTTATGGTTGGTCAGAGACAGAGGTCACAAGATCAGTGACTTCTCTTACTGTGGACCATCAGGCCAAACAAGAACAAGTGCAAAAGCCATTGTTTCATGATATAGAGTCCTCCATCACAGACAACTGAGCCGTCAAAATGTCATGGTCCCACCCATTACAATAAAAATCCAAGAATCTTGAATGCTGTGGACTCTTGGTTTGGGCTAATTTTACCCCTAGCATATAATTTTCTTATCAGTCACCTTATCTACTCATTTTCCTCATGAATATGTATTTCTGTTCCCATTTCTTTCACTTACTCTTTGCTCCTTAGCCTAGTGGTTCTCCTTCAGGGTCAGACACACATGGATTTATATTGTCTAGAAATTTTGACTCTTTTTGCCTCCAGCTTATTACCTGTAAAATGGGAATAATATAGGCAGTGATTTCAGAGGGTCATTATGAAGATTAAATAACACATGGAAAGTGCTTGACATAAGGAGAGTGAAGCCCAACATAAATGTATATATTCATTGTTTGGAAAACAACCAACAAAAATTCCATTTGTCAAAATGATTACATCTAGTATTATTATAACTGTTTTGTGTGTTTGTTTGTCTCCTTTTAGCGTGTATGTTTTGGTATGATCTGGGGAGTCCAGTGTCAAGGGAATGCCTTTGCCAAATTGATATCCAAACATACCACTTTAATGCATACTCTCATTTCTTCTCCCAAATATCGTTTGTGTGCCATAATATAAGTGCAATACAATTTAAAGAGTTCCACAGTTTTTAAATTTTCCAAGGTTTAAAATGTCTGAGATCTTTGCGGCTGGAGAGACAGCTCAGCGGTAGGAATCTTTGCAGCTCTTGCAGATGAAGTTGGGTCAGTTCCCAGCACCCATGTTGGGTGGCCACAACCACCTGTAACTCTAGCTCGAAGGTCTCTAAAGTTCTCTTTTGGCCTTCCAGACCACATGCCATATATTCACACAGACATACAAAGAATTTAAAAAAAAATTTTAAAAGGGTTCAATGTCTCTTTCAAATCTCTTAACTTTGGGCTTCTATAAAATAAAAAAAAATAAGTTACATACTTCTTATTCCAAAATGTAACAATCCAGGCATAGAAACAATAAGATGAAAGCAAAATTAAAACCCAGTAATGTAAACCCAGATCCTGTAGCTCAATGCCTGGCATTTGGGACTCATTCCTTGTGTATTCTTCTGGTTCCCAAGGGTGTGGGCATGTCCACTTCTCTGGTTCCACCACCCATACCACACAGCCTGGCTTGTAGGCTTAGGCTGGCTCCACCTCCTACCTACTGCTGTCCTTGAAAGGTGTCTCACAATTCTGGCCTCTCCAAGCACATGGGTTCTCCACTGCAAATGAGGCACCTTCACCAAGGACCTCCCTTCCCCTCATTTCAGGAACTCGGTCCTGCCACCCAATGGCAAGCCTCATCTTTTTCCTTGCTCCCTTCAATTCAGCAGCTTTCATGCCTTCAAAAATGAGTACCTAGTGGGTGATTAGGACACAAAAGGCACAAATTAGGAGAGAACGGTTACGGACTCTTAATGACTTTCAAAGATTGTTAGGAGACATCTCCAGCCTACGACCAGCTGTTGGGATAACACCTGATCTAATAATTCATTTAAGCAAAACCTTAGATGGTGATAAAGATTTGAATAGTTCCAGAGAATTAACAGCTGAAGCAGAAAAGGAACTGACAATGGTTGAGGAAAAATTACGGGAGGCACATGTGGATAGGGTGAATCCAAAGCTTAGTTGTATTCTTGCCATATTGCCTTCCAGAATTTCTCCTACAGGAATTTTAATGCAGAGGAATGATATTATCTTAGAATGGATCTTTTTTACCACATAAACCAAGTAAAAAATTAAAAACTTACGTGAAAAAGGTCTCTAAATTAATTATAAAAGGTAAATTGAGACTTTGTCAACTAGCAGGCATAGACCCAACAGAAATTATACTGCCTTTCACTACTGATGAGATAAAAAAGTTATGGGAAGACAATGAACCATGGCAAAGAGCTTGTGCTAATTTTTTGGGAGAAATTAATAGCAACTATCCCAAAAGCGATAGGCTTAACCTTATAAAGAGAACTTCTTGGATTCTTTCTCGAAACGTATGTTATGCTCCAATAACTGGAGCCCATACATTTTATACTGATGCCAATAAATCAGGGAAGGCAGGTTACAAATCAGACAAATTGAGTAAGGTGGAACAAAGCCATTATAATTCTGTTCAGAAGACAGAATTATATGCCATTCTTATGGTGCTAAGGGATTTTAAACAACCTCTTAATATAGTTACTGACTCTCAATATGCAGAAAGAGTTATCTTGCATATTGAAACCGCTAAATTTATACCAGATGATACAGAACTGATTTCATTGTTTATCCAGGTGCAAGACATTATCAGGAATAGGCTTTGTCTTATGTACATAACACATATCCAATTCCATACAGGTCTTCCAGGTCCTCTAGCACAAGATAATGCAGAAATTGAACAATTATTGATTGGAAGCATGCTGCAGGCCTCTGAATTTCATAAAAAACATCATGTCAATAGCAAAGGTTTAAAGAAAGAATTTTCTATAACATAGCAACAAGCTAAGGAGATTATAAAGAGATGCCCTACTTGCTTTTTCTATAACCAAACACCACTACCTGCAGGGACTAACCCAAAGGGTACAAAGGAATGAAATCTGGCAAATGGATGTGTTCCACTTTGCAGAATTTGGCAAATTAAAATATTCACACCACACCATTGACACTTATTCAGGTTTTCAGTGGGCAACTGCTTTAAGCTCAAAAAAGGCTGATTCAGTAATCACACATCTATTAGAAGTTATGGCCATCTTGGGTATACCTGCACAAATAAAAACATATAATGGTCCTGCTTATGTCTCTAAGAAAAATGAAACGTTTTTTTGCCTATTATAATACTAAACATGTTACAGGTATACCACACAATCCTACAGGTCAAGCAGTTATAGAAAGATCAAATCAAACTATAAAGGATATGTTAAACAAACAGAAAGGGGTGGAAAATGCCCCCCAAAATAGATTACATAATGCTTTATTAACCTTGAATTTTCTTAACGCTAATGAGAAAGGGACAACGGCAGCAGAAGACATTAGATAATAAAAAAAAGTCTGCTGAATTAAATCAACCAGTTTATTTCAAGGATGTGCTGACCTTGCAATGCAAGCCAGGAGATGTGCTGCATTGGGGAAGGGGTTTTGCTCTTGTTTCCACAGGAGAAGAAAAATTGTAGACACCATCAAAATTAATAAAGGTTTGGTTTGAAGAGGAGGAACCTCTTGGAAAGGAGAAATGACAGCTTATCCACAATGATGATAATCATACAGATGGTAAGAAAAACATATAGGATGGGGGCAGGGTTCTGTTCTTATCACTACAGGAAAAAACTCATCTTCAAAAAATTCAAGGGACCCTGGATGTTTAAATACTGACAGATGGAAACAATTTACAACCCAATAAGGATCAGCAAGAAAATCAAATAGGTTCAGTAAGTGAAAATATTCAACACATACTTTTAGATATATATGAATGTATTTATATTTATAAATATATAGAGCTGGTTTTGGAGTTGGACTCTGGCTCAGTCCCTCTGTAATTCCAAGCCTGTTGTTAAGAAAAAACCCAGAGTTTCTGTCTCATGTCAAGAGCCATGATATGGAACAGAAAGAAAAAATAATTTATAAAACTTCTTTGCCTTTCTTCACATCTATTTTTGTCTTTACCGTACCTTTCATTGAATATATATGTCTGTATATGTCTATATAAATGATGCTTAAGTTTTCCATAATGAACAATAAATTTTTCTGCAGTAATCTTTGAAGTTTCCAGGAAAAAGATGGGGCCCCACAACAACTCCACCTGGTTGATATGACGTCATGATACTGATAGCGCTTGTACTACAAGATCTGTTTTGGGTACCAGCTGCACAAGATGGTTCCAACTTGGTTAGCTAAAATGGTGCACATCTTTTACAACATTCTGGCCAGACCTCCACAAAATACTCAGAGACTATTTGCAATTTTACCAGACATTAATCTTGGAATTTAACCATCATTTACTTTCACAAGATCCCCTAGAAAGAACGTCTCCCCCATGACAGCTGGAAGCAATTTTAGAGGACGATGTCCCCTCTCCCAGCAAAGTTTGCCCTCAGGCTTAGGGACATCATTTAGGGATTGATTATAATTGGTATATAGTTGAGGGATGGAGGAGGAATTTTATAGACTCAGGGATCTTTTAAAAAATAAAGAGGGATAATTGGAAGATGGGATAATAGATTGGTATTTGTGAGTTACTGTTTTTAGACAATTATATTGTTATCGATTCTTGTATATTGATACAAAGTTAAATTATATTGAATATTGTATGCATGTATGCTTCTGACTCTGTTTAAAACATTGTTTATGTATTGATATACATATTTACCATATTGCAGTGTACATTTCTACCTCTGATCAAGATACTTATACATTGTCTACATTTGGAGGTCATTGTCCTCATTTATTGCACAGTTGTTTATTGTCTTAGTCTTTAAGTTAGATAGGTATTGAGAATTATAGATCAATAGTCATCTATGTTTGTAAGTTCTTTAGATACATAGAGATTCTATTCAGTATAGATAGATAATCTTCAACCTCTTCAAAGAGCTGTAGAAAATGGCATTTAATCTAACTTAGAGTTCCATGGTAGTGAAACACAATCGCTCCTGGCAACACCAATCTATTCCCTAGAGAATGTTGAGCACCAAAGACACTCCACCTGGAGCTTTTCTTCTTGGCAGGACTGGCCTTTGGGCAAAGAAACGCCCATACCTCAACCACTGACAGAGATACAGAGTATCCGTAAATGGATAAAACAGGACTGTCATATCCTGCCAAGACAGGGTAAGATAGTTTTGAAAAGTTTCTTGCCTTTGAAAATGGTCTGTCAGCTACATTAGGCCTTAGCCAAAGTTGGTTGCTTCAACATTGCAAATGAGACTTTGGGTGATTGCCCTGGTAGCCAGTTGTCTCTGTCATTTGTTACACATTTTGGAAGTTTCTCAATTGCACTTCCTGTTCACTCAAGTAATATTGTTTCCCTTCTCAGATCTTCAATGGAGTTGAAGATTAGATAATTGTAGTTACCTTCCTCATTATTTAGCCAAGCTTAATTTCAATGCAATATTTAGACTCCTTGAAATAGAATGTTTAATAAAACTTTTGTTATGTGTTCTTTGCTTAATATTGGTTATATTGTTTGTAATTTTATATTTGGTATCTGTTCTTATTGTATATAGTTGTATTGGGTTTGGATTGATCTTGTTTAGATAAAAGGGGGAGATAGGGAAGCTCTGTTAACCAATCACGCCTAGTTAAGGCGTGGCTACTTGGAACCCAGGAAAAAAGCTGGGATGGACCAGGTGCTTTCTCTCTCTGTGCGGCTCTCGCCGGACAAATAGGAAGTTGGACCTCCCACTCTTGTAGAGTGAGTTTCCCCTTATAACCATTAAAATATAATTGTTATTCTTGAGCTGGCCTGGTTATTTATCATACCGACCTAATTCGCAACATCACGTCTTTGAATTTTGCTTTTATTATTATACTATTATTGTTTTTATATGATAAAATAGTCTTTGTAAATTTTAAAATTCTGTGTGTGAGAGGGGGTATGTGTGTGTGTTTTGATGTTGAATATTCTTCTCCTATCACCTTTTCACCTTACTCTTTGAGATAGAGTCTCTTACTAAAGCTGAAGGTGGACATTTCAGATATGCTAGCTGACAGCAAGGCCTTGTATGAGCCTGTCTCCATGCCCCAGTGCTGGGGTTATAGGTACTTGCCACTGTGCACTTTTATGTGGGCTCTGGAGATCAAACTCTGGTGCTTCCATTTGCTCGGCAAGCAAATTATCTGCTGTCTCCCCAGTCCCCCATATACTTTTATATGGCTACCAATCTATATTTTAAAATCTGTGTATCTGGTATAGTATTGTGCTTACTGCTCTAGCTGGTGGCGTGAACCTGGGAGAACCGGGCCTAAAATGATATGGACTAAAGTCTCAAGCAATAGCCAACTTCATTCAGAGCATCGGGCAATTTATATTCTGAGGTTAAGAAGAATCACAGAAGTAAGTTGTTCAATCACAAGGACAAGCCACATGTGGCAAAAAAACCATAATGCTTTTCCACAGAGGCACAAGAATAACAACAGCCGAAGTGAACCCATTCCGACCAGCTACACCTGGAAGGAGCCATGAGAACACATTGTAAGAACAATTCTGTGTTTTGAAAAAACTGAGGTCATAAGATTCTTGTTTTCTTGAAGCTTTGTCACAAGTTCGCAGAATTCTCCTTACATAGGGCCATTCTAGTTCCAATAATAAAGGATGTATTATCTTTTTTCACTCATTACAATTGTTCCTGAAATTTATCCACTATGGATTTTTTTCAATGACCAGATATTTCATTTGTTTTTAACATGTGTATGAGTAAGTATAAAATGGCAGAAATCATACATTGACATGGAGCAGAAATAGAACAGTGATTAAAATCAGGCTGACTTGATTTCAACTTCCATCTGCAATGTAAGTGATAGGAAGACTTGGAGATGTTTCCCATCTTGGTGTCCTCATATGCAAAATGGAACCATATTCAATTAAAAATATTTTAAAGTGTGATAATCATGAGGCCTAGATAGGAGGATTGAATACAAGTTCAAGGGTGATCTGGGCTATATAGTAAGACTCCATCTGAAGAAAAGATTTATTAAAAAGAGATTAGAGAATGCATATTTAAAAATGAGCAGGGGCTAGAGAGACATGTCTTAGTAGTTAAGAGCCCTGGTTGGTTGTAGATGATTACAATAAAGTAGTCCTATATTAGCTTAGAATGGAGTATAATAAAGGGTGCTTTATTTAGGGGTAGACTCAGATCACAGTCCTCTGCATGAGCAGGAAACAGGAACTGAATCCAGTAGTCAAGAGGATGCTCATGTTCTATATCGAACATGTGGCTATGTCCAGAGTGGGCCAGTATCTTAAAGGCTACAGGCTGAAGGAGTTCCCACAGCAGTTGGGTCTTCCAGAGGATCCAGGTCCAACCCCCAGCACTGGCATGGTAGCTCACAACCATCTGTAACTCCAGGCCTAGAAGATCCAGCTCCCACTTGGGCACTGTACACATGTGATGCACAGACATATATGCACATAAAACATACACACAAATGAAAATAATTTTTAAAAATTTAAAAATTGGGCACATACTGAACACCCATTATAACGAAGATGCCGTGATTTCTGCTCTACTTTCATTATGTGCTTCCTGAAGACCTCCCTTCCCCTCTACACCATGAATCTTCCAGAACAGTAGCAACAGATAATTTACAATGATCAAAGCCTACTCCATTTCTGCTTTTGTGAATTTACTTGTTTTCATTTCTACTGACATAACTAATAGGGGCACATATTCTATGGATGTCTCGGGATGAGAGGATTTAGTTTCTGAAGAGTAGCATTGGTGCTGAAGAGTAGCATTGGTGTAGGAGGTCCTTCTGCATTTGTGTTGCTTTCATTGGTTAAAGAAAGAAGCTGCCTTGGCCTTTTGATAGGGCAGGACTTAGATAGGTGGGAAAAAGAGAACAGAATGCTGGGAAGAAGACAGAGAGAGCCGCCGGCATAAAGCTGCAAGGTCAGACATGCTGAATCTTTCCCGGTAAGCCATGACCTCGTGGTGACATGCAGATTATTAGAAATGGGTTGAATCAAGATGTGAGAGTTAGCCAATAAGAGGCTAGAACTAATGGGCCAGGCAGTGTTTTAAATGAATACGGTTTCTGTGTAATTATTTCGGGGGTTAAGCTAACTGTGCGGCCGGGAGCTGGGCACCGGGAACACGGCCCGCACCTCTTACTACACAGCATTAGGGGTATACATAGATTAACACTGAGGTTCAATGAAGCCAGAACTTGTAGATGACCAACACAACCATGGTACTGAGCCATACATCAGACATGGTGAGAAGCTCCAAGAGCAAGAACTGAAATCTGAGTAAACTGGGATACTCAGGTATGTGTGTGTGAAAGAGGAGGCGGGAGAGACCTGGGACACTGAGGAGTTCATTTGGTAGATTACTGGATGGTATTAAGTAATAAAGAAAATTATTTAAGAGAGAGGAGTATGTAGTATGTAGGTTGCACTCAGCACTGAACCTCGAGTAGGGAACTGAGCTGTGTCTTCAGGTGCAGACTCTTGGGGTGCACCCTAGAATTTAACAACTTTCTTAGGAGCTTCCTGTTGCTCTGTAGCCTTGGTAGTGTAGGCAATAATACTGTTCCTACAGCTAAGGAGATGCTGTTTTCCTTTTCTCCATCTCTTACACATGCAAACACACAACACACACACACACACACACACACACACGAGAAAGAGAGAGAGAGAGAGAGAGAGAGAGAGAGAGAGAGAGAGAGAGAGGTAGAGAGAGAGAGAGAGGATAGGGTATGGACAGGGGCTTTATATGAGGCTCTGAGAATGGACTGACTGCCTGGCACTTCTCTTCCATGTCAGGGAAGAGATCTGAACTTGTCATCACCATAGAAAGCAATGAGGTAGGGGGGTGACAGCGTGTCGTGTAAACCTGAAATTCTCCCCCAGGCTCATGCTTTGAATTCTTGTTCCCAGCTGGCTGGTGCTGTTTCGAGGATTGTTGAACATTTAGGGGGTAGGGCCTAGCTGGCTGATGTACCTAACAGGAGTCATGTCTTTGAGGATTATTAGCCTGGCCCCTAGTTCTGGTCATTCTGTTCCTTGGTCCACTGCCAGGTAAATGTCCAGTGCCTCATGCTTCCACCATATTGGGCAGAGCTGTTCCTCCATGTCTTTTGTACTATGTACAACTGAAATCCCCTAGGACAAGGAGCCAAGCAGATATTTCCTCCCTAGGCTGCCTCTGCTGGGTGTTTGGTCATGTTGGTACATAAGTAACTAATATGAGAAGGACAATGGTATGTAGGTGACCAGAGTTGGTGGTCCTTGCCTACACTGGAGCAGTCCTGTGCTGGATACAGCTGTCTGTACTATCCCCCTTTTACTGATGAAGGAATTGATGCTCACAGAGCTGAGAGGCAGTTTATCTTCTTGACTGAGTAGGAAAGCAGAAAGAAAAGAGCCTCTGTCTGTTTGACTCTAGAGCCATACTCTTTAGTTACACTCTGTAGTTTTCCCTTCAAAGACATAGCAGCAGCCAGTGAAGGGCCCATCCAGCAATCTAGTCTCGGGATTCTGCTGCTCAGATGCATTATTAAGTATTGTGGGCGTCTGCTGCATCTCTCCTGGATGGGGCTTGTTAAAATTGTGCCTTCTCTTTTTCATTTTAGTGACTTTTGCTTTGTGCTGCTGCATTCTGGAGATTTGCTATTTCAGCTTTGCTTTTTTTCTTTTTTTATGTAAGTGTTATTTTATATAGATTGTATGATACATTTTTGAAGTCCACATGCACATGTGTATGCAAACGTATTTACACACGTGTATGTGAGAGTGCACAGACACACACACACGCATACACTATCATCTTTGTACCTGATAACCTTCACAGTTGTGCCTACTCTCACCTAGCTGTGGGACAATCCAATGTCCCCTTGTCTCTGTATAAAAAGCATACATATCATTGTTTTCTCTTTTTAGAGCACAGGAGAGAAAAATATTTCTCCATTTAAACTCTGTTGCCTTTCAAAACATGAACACCAATGCTCTCTAAGTGCTGAGTCACCGGTGAATAGAAACTTATTTTAGTTTTCAAATGTATTATTCTGGATAAGGGCTTTTTGCCCATTTGCATGAAAGGACCACAGGATAGAGGATTTCCAGGGTGGGATTTCATATTGCCCTAGAATATTCATATGAAAATGGAGCTGCAATCTTCAGAGATTATGCCAAGGAATCTATCCAGGTAAGCTACGGGATGGAGTCAAAATGTCTAATATGCTATACCAGCTTAAATAAAAACAAACAAACAAAAAACCTAGAAGACAACTCACAAAATCTGTTGCTGTTGTATAACAACCTTGATTTTGTATACACTTTCATGTTACTTCCACGTGAAGATATAAATATGCAGTGGTGGCAGGATATGGACTTGGGAGGGTGCCATCCGAGCCTTAAAGGACTGCAGCGCACTGGGGATGGTGGCGCATGGCTGTGATCTAAGCACTTAGGAGGCAGAGTCAGAAGGACTGTGAACTCAAAACCAACTTGGGATTCACAACAAGTATGAAGCCAGCTTGGGTTACATAGCAAGACCTTCTAAAAAGGACTCAAGGGTCAGGTCGTGACTCTGTGACAGACCAGTTATCTCTCTGGGGTCAATCCTCAGCACTGAAACAAACAACCCCAACTGCAATAGAGAAGCTGGGTTAGTCAACTTTGTATTGTTGCTGATGTAAACTTCTCATGCTGAGGTTTCAGCCCAAGACTTGATAGCTACTTCTATTAATTATAAATTAATAATGTAAAGCATTATTAACAGAGTATGTGTTAGAGCGAGTGCTCACACTCTGAATCAGGAAGCAGAGATAATGGAGAGATCAGTGCCCCACATTCTCCTCAGAGAGCATGCCCCCAAGACCCAAGGACCTCCCATAAGGTTCTATGTTCTTTCTTTCTCTTAAAATTTATTTTATGTGTATGAGTGCTTTTGCTCGCATATATGTCCATGCATCCATTGTACGCTTGGTGCCCTCAGTGGTCAGAGCAGGGTATCAGATGCCCTGGAACCAGAGTTATAGATGGTTACCATGTGGGTGCTGGGAATTCAACCCGCATCATCTGGAAGGGCAGCCAATGTTCCTAGCTGCTGAGCCATACCTATAGCCTCCTCTAGACAAGGCCATTTCTTTTTTAAAAAAATTATTAGATTTAACAATTGTGTGTGCTCCACTCCTTAATGGTCCATAACACTTCTCAATACTGCTACCCTGGGTACCAAGATCTTAATAGACAGACTTTAGGGTACACTCCACCAAACCACAGTGTTGTAAAATGGTGTGAGAGGGATCCTGGTGAGTAAGGGTCACAGGCACCAATGTTATAAATACGACATGAGATGGGACCTTTAGTGGGTCCCATGGTGGGTGAAAGACAAGAGTGAAAAGGTATTTGCCATGCAGACAGAGCTTGAATGTGGAGTTTATTGAGAGAGAAGAGAAAGAGAGAGACAGAGAGAGGAGTTGAAAAAGAGGGGGCAGAGACCTGCTTGCCTCTTCAGAAGAACAGCAGGAAGGCAGGAGTAGAAGGTGCTTGTCTCTTAAAGGGACAGGGTACTGTCTGCCATGTACACAGGTGTGATGCAGAGTACAGGGTATGACTCACTGTGCCAGGTTCCCAAGGGACAGGGGCCAAGGTGTGTTTGGATGCTAACACACAGTGGTGCCTATCTGCCTGTAGAAGTTGGCATCTAGCCTCCAGAGCCTTCCTCATTCAAGATGTCATATGTTCTAATGCTTCTAGCTATGAGAAACATTGGCTATTTAGACATAGCTTTTATTGATCTATAAGCTAGCATCTGAATACTGCAGTCACATGAACTTACATTTGTCGTACCAACAAAATTTCCTGATTATAGAGATAACAGATACAGAACAAATAGGTGGAGGCTGTAAGGCAAGACTTCCTGGAAAAGGGGGGTGGTGGAAAATGTGTGTTCTGTGGACAAGCTTGGCTTCAAAACGTACCTCTATATTGTCTTAAATCCCTTATATTCATGTTTAGAAAAACCGGGGAAACACATCACAAACACTGAGCTGACTCCTAAGTGTTGTCCGGCCCGCTTGTCTCATCAAGGAAAACAACCAGAGTCGATACCAAAAGTATCTTCAGAAACATTAATCTAATTAATCTTACCTCTAAAAGCCAGGAGTCAGACATTGGTGTAAAAACCTGAAAAATCAGAGAAGCAGCAGATCAGCCACAGTTTCTGTCTACCTCTGCTGTTCCCCTGTCCAAAGGGCCTGAGATCCTGTCTCACTTCCTGTCCTCTCTCTACAGTCCTCCAAACCTCTATGGTCAGCTAGTGGCTGGCTCTGCCCTCTGACTCCAAGCAAGCTTTATTTGTTAGAACACAATGAAAACATCACGCAACAATCTTCAGCTGGCAATTCTCATTGCACCTTCTGGAATATATTTTTATTCACTTCTGGTAGAAGGAGATATGGTTGTGATTTCCTAGCGGTGCCGGCCAGTCTTCACTGTCATCTTGACTGGGTTTAGAATTGTGCGCTGTTGGGCATGTCTTGGAGGACATTTTTAGGGAGGTATTAGCTGAAGAGATAATACCCATCCTGAACGAGGCACCGCCCCACGGGCCTAATAAAAAGGAAAAGAGGAGAAAAGTCATCGAAGGCTAGGATTCATTTCTCTCAGCTTGCATCGTCCTGCCTTCCCTGCTGTGATGAACTGAACCCTTAAACTAAACCACGATTGGAAAAAAATCCCTTCCTTTCTTCCTAATTTGTTTTAGCCAGCTCTTTTATCATAGCAACAAGACAAGTAATTCATACTCTAGGCAAGGCAAAGTTTAGCGGGGATACTAGGGAAGGAGAATTTTCCAGGTTTGTTCAACTGAGACCAACTGCCTTCAACCTTAAGAGGCATCGTACCAAGGGCACTCACGGCAGGCACCATCTTCCACTTAGATACTGGCTTAGATGTTGGGGTGAATACGGTGACCCTTACATACCAATTGCTTGCTTTTCCTGCAACTCTTTGTCATCCAGCAACAAATGCATAATTCCTCAGAATGTGTGAGTTATGCACTGACAGTGTGCAACGCGAGAGTTCTCGGATTGAGAAGGTAAGAAGGCTGGGGGAAAATAGTCAAAAAGGAAAAAAAGAGGAGGAGAGAAAGAAAAGAGAAAAGAAAAAGTCACACCATGGTGGCACACGCATTTAGTCCCAACCCTTAGGAGTCAGAGGCTGGCATATATTTGAAGCCAGCTTCGTCTACATACCTAGTTCCATGCCAACCAAAAGCTACATAGTAAGACCCTATTTAAACAACAACAAAAGTCTCTCCCATGGTCTGCCCTCACTTTGTATATAGCTTTCAGGCAAATCTTAGACAAATCTGAGTGGCGTAATAGAGTCAGGAGAGGGTGCAGATTTTGGCAAGTGTTTGCCAGCATTGGGCTTTTTTTTCACTGATCAACTCTGATCAGCTCTGATCAAACACCCAGGGTAAACCAATGGCTGGTGTACAAATCGCCAAGTATTGCTTGTGACACATGGATTTGTCATGGTTTCTTCTCTATCGACAGTGCTGAGATACCTTTTTGCTTTTCTTTCTTTCTTTCTTTCTTTCTTTCTTTCTTTCTTTCTTTCTTTCTTTTTTTTGTACCTGTTCACCTCAGCAAGATCTCATTGCAACCTAAGATTTCCCAGAGGCCTTAGTGAAAACTGCTCTTCGCATGTTTAGTCCTCTTGGGGTTTTGCTACATAAGATCTGGTTTTAGCACTCGAAGGCCCGAGGCAGGAGGATCATTTGTTTGCAGCTGGCTTATGATATGTGTGGAGAGTTGGTCTCAAACAAGAAACAAAATTTCATTTTTAAAATTAGCAAATTTATATAATTTTCAGAATGACTTTCTTTACTATTCTCTCACATGGTTTCTTCCACCTAGTATGCCATTGCCTGCTAAATTCCTGCTTTGGGTGGGACTTCTTAAACTAACAGGCTTCCTTTTGCTTTTTAGAAGAGTTATTTAAAATTTTTAGAAATATTTAATTATTTGTCTTATGGTATATGGTGTGTGTGCATGTGTGTATATGTGTGTGTGCGTGTGTGTGTATGTGTGTGTGTGTGCGCACATACTATGGTGTTTGTGTGTTGAAGTTAGAGGACAATTTGCAGGACTCAGTTCTTTCTTTCCAACATGTGGGTCTTTAGGATTAAACTCAGGTGGTACAACTTGCCCACAAACCCCTTTCCCTGTTGCGCGATATCACAGACCCCTTAGCAAACATTTCAGAGAAACTGAATCCCCACTCCTGGTGTAGGAGGTCCTTCTTTCTATGTGTTGCTTGTATTGGTTAATGAATAAAGAAACTGCCTTG
Organism: Ondatra zibethicus; assembly: GCA_004026605.1. Classification (NCBI taxonomy): domain Eukaryota; kingdom Metazoa; phylum Chordata; class Mammalia; order Rodentia; family Cricetidae; genus Ondatra; species Ondatra zibethicus. The sequence goes on from PVIU01000226.1 coordinate 312,589, forward strand.
GCCTGATAGGGCAGAACTTAGGTAGGTGGGGAAGATGGAACTGAATTCTGGGAGGAAGAAAGCAGAGTCAGAGAGACGCCATGGATCCACCAGAGACAGACGCTGGGAATTTTACCCAGTAAGCCACTGCTACATGGCCATACACAGATTAGTAGAAATAGGTTAAATTAAGATGTAAGAATTAGCCAATAAGAAGCTAGAGCTAATGGGCCAAGCAGTGTTTTAATTAATACAGTTTCTGTGTGGTTATTTCAGGGCTAAGCTAGCCAGGTGGCCGGGACGAACAAGGGGCCTGCCTTTCCCTGCAACACTCCCCCCCCACGATTCAGCTCTGTTTTCTAACTCTAGTGTCTGCTAAAACAAGCTTCTTTTACATTTTGCTGTAATTCTAAAACAAACAAGCAAGCAAAACAAAACAAAAAACCCAAACAGTTTGCATTATGGCACATATGACTAAATTACAGGCGATTATGAATGAATTCTGCTGCTGGGATGGTTTCCAGCATCTAGGGGTGTTTCCCATTTCTGTTTCCCATTACACCATAGCTCAGACTCTGGCTATGACTGTATAGTGTGATGATTTGCACCTCAAGTCTGAATTGAGGTGCCGCATACTGTATCTACATGTATAAATGCATACGTAGCTACATGCTGGCATGTATTTGCATGAGTGAACAGTATAACCTATTATTTCTGAGAAAAAAATTCTCAGCCTACTCAAGACCAGGAGAAGGCACAGGAGATACTGAGAACTCTGAGAATCTGTTCCCAAGTTCTAGGTTTGATCCCTCTTTTTCAGAGAGGGGCCAAACCCAAACTGAAAGGGCTTTCTTCTAGAGGAATTTTGTGACTTTCTGGACATAGACAGAGCCATACAGGCCTGGGAAGACCATATCACCTCTAGTGCATTTCTGGATTATCATATAAATATGTGGCTCTAGGAGTGTACATTTACATGCTATTTATTTATCTTGTTGCAACAAAATACCTGACAGAAACAACACAAGGATGGAAGGATTTATTTTGTATTGCAGTTCTGGGGGATAAAGTCCATCGTAGCAGGAAAGCTATGGCGGCAAGAGCAGGAAGCAGATGGTCATGTTGTCACAGAAGTAGATGGTCACATTGTCACAGGAAGTCAGGAAGCAGAAAATAGTGAACTCTTGTAGTCAATAAAAGCTCACTTTCCCACCTCAGTTAATTTGATCTAGATAATACCTATGAATATCTGTTTCCATGATTATTCTAAAACCCATCAAGCTGGCATCAAGATGCTCTGAGAGAATCTCATGCTATTTGGTATCAAGAGGTACCAAAGAGCAACTTTACCAATTCCTAAGGGCAGGAGAACAGTCCATGGATCCTTCAACACCAGAAGCAACCATGGTAGCAAAGGGCAGACTCTTTTGTAAGTCATTGTTGGGAAGCTACATTTTAAAAATAGACAGGAGGAGAAGCCTCTTGAGATCTCAGAGGACTCTTTAGACATCCAGGAGGATCTTGACTACAGAGGCAATGCATCATTGAGTTTAATAATTACATAACCTAGTTTAAACTGTCTAGCAAAATTTAGGAACACTCAAGTTATAGGTGAATAAGAACTTCAAGTTACAGATGAATAATACACTTCTGAATAGAGGATGCTTTAACTTGAATGTCTCCTCCCAAAGTTTATATGTTGAGAATTTAATTCTTAATGCTACAGTATTAGAAATGGGACCTTGTAGAAAGACTGTCTTCATGAATGGACTGACATTCTCTCTCTCTCTCTCTCTCTCTCTCTCTCTCTCTCTCTCTCTCTCTCTCCACACACACACACACACACACACACACACACACTATGATACAGTAAATGCAGACCTCCACTACCTTGGACTTCCAGACTCTAGAGCTACAGGCTGAAGGTCTCTGTTCATGATAAATTACTCTGTCCCTGCAAATGGACAGAGGACGTATGTAAAGCACTGAAATCGCCTGCTCCTTGCCATGCTGTTTTGATCAGGTACCTTTACTAATGTTAAAACATGGGTTGGGTAGCTCTGGATCCCCACAAGTTCCCCGTTTTCCAAGTCTGCCCCCCTAGAATCAATCATCGAGCAGTCATCAAACTTGGTGTTGACCTTGAAAGAAAAAGGCCAGGAGAAGAACGCTTGAAAACAGAGGGAATGCAGGCTGTCTGACTGTCAGATGCTTCAAAATGGAATTTACCTTGGTGATTTAACCATAGGCCAGTGTCTGGCCCTGAATTTTTCAGGTTCAGAAACAGAGAAAATTGGTTTTGTCAGCGTAGTGAGGTAAGATCAGTTTATCAGGCCCTCAGTCAATGCTAACCAAGCTCGCAAGAGAGGGGTGTGTAAATCAAAATGCCATTTTATTAATTTATATCGACAAGCAAAATCAGCCCCGAGATCAGACATTCATTCTGCTTGGAGCACACTTTCTCCCTGTGGTGAAATCTAGGTGTGAAGTCAAATTATCATCAGAAGACAGCGGGGTGAGCTGGAATTAGAGCAAGCAGAGGCAGCTGGCTGCCTGACTGCAATGTTAAATGACGGCGATGCAGCACTGGCCACCAAAGGGAAACACCTTCAGGGATCTAGGGACCCGAATTCTGCAGCTAGGCTGCTGTTCAAGCACAGGTCTGAGTGCACACAACTCCTTGGTCCCTGTGGGAGGCTGCTCTGTCCTTTGCTGACCACACTTATTGTGCTGGACATGTTATTTCTTTAGCAGGGTCGATTCCATTGATAGGTTACAGCCTGCTTCTCCCTTTGTAGGAGTCTTCCTTTCGCCTTATCTGCCAAGTAGGGCCAGGACGATTGTCTTCCGAGTGACCTTAACCTATATTCCAGGTCAGCAGGGGCTGCTGTATTCTGCTAAGGTTAGGAGACTTCAGTGAGTCACCAAACAGCCCCACCCCTGCCTAAAGCTTTGCTTGCCACCCTTCAAGCCAAGTTAGTTTGGGCAGAAGAGGCTAATGGATTGATAATGAGGGTGATCGATATGTTTATCTTAAGACAGGGGCTGCCTCATATTTCTGAACAATTTACTACCCAAGTTAAACCCAGAGTAAGTTGCTGCTGCCTCTGAGTTGCCAAGAGCCCTGCTGAAGGCCTGAAGCTATAGGTCTCTTCTCTGGGTCAGCATGCAGATGTACTTTAAGAGCTCAAGATGTGAGGAGTCACCTCCATGAGTGTGAAGAAATGCCCCGAAGCTAGCAGCTTGGGTTTGATCTGTGGGGAGAGAAGCATTAACTGCTTTGGATGTCACCCCTTTATCCTAACTGTCCTGTCTTCCCCAACCCATCTCTGCCCTCGACACCTCCCTGACAGATAGGGTGACCCCGTATCATCCCGCATTAGGAGCCTGTCAAATACTAGATTCTTGGGTTAATGATTGCTCTTGCTGTTGTGACTGAATACTTGATAGGAAGCAACTGAGGGGAGGAGAGGTATATTTTTGCAGTCTGAGGTGATGCCATTCATTGGGGCAGCAGAGGCACGGCAGCAGGCAGCCACCTAGCGACAAGGGCACTGCCGACTCACATCTCAAGGGACCAGAGGCACATGAAGAGGTGTGCTGGCTCTCTACCGGCTTTCTCCTTCTTCCCATTTTATTCGACGACAAGCTCCAAGGTGTGCCTCATTAATGCCCTAGGCTTTTATTAAGCCAATCAAGTTGACAAGCTAAATTAACTGTCACAACTCTGTTCTAAGCATCTATGTAATCTCTTTAACCGTTATCACCATTCTCTGTAATATGTCACTATTATTACAGATGAGACGTAGAGAGGTTAAATAAGTTCCCCCAACATCACTAGCTCATGTGAAATAAATACCTGGTTTTGTACTCTGATGATAAAATTTGGGCTAAAGCTGCCTCCTTCTTGTCGCCAATGACAACCTAACTTAGGAGGCAAACTAAGTTACTATGCTACTTTCTCAGTCTCAGTTGGGTTTCAGCCAGTCGGAGACTACTGATGGATCAGATCATGTCCATATAAGGCAATCTCAGTTGGGTTTCAGCCAATAGGAGACTACTGACTGATCAGACCATGTCCATATAAGGCAAGTCCCTCATTACACTGTGCACATACAAGCCTGACTTCAGCCAATCAGATTGCTTCTGTAATGCTTCTTCCTTTTCTCTGCTCATAAACATGGCTTCCACATGTGACTGGTTCCAAATGGTCCCGCTCTATAATCTCTTTCTTGCTCAAAGAAACTTTGCTAAAGTTAATTTACCTTAGATTTCTCTTTAACCTTAAGTGGTGACACCATACACTAAGCTCTACTGCCTACTGATCCATCATGCTAAGCAAAGCCAGATTTCTTTAAATGCCTTCAAACCACTCCACATTAAGTCTTAGCTGAAGAAATCTACTTAAAAATTAGAGTTCATTGGTAATAATATAAATTTCTACTAGCCACATGTCCTTGGTTAAGTCATTTGTGTTTCTGAAATTTCGTTTGTTTAATTGGAGGAGATCCCCTCAGATCTCTACATCTCCGTCCAAATTCATCCTTGTGAGTTTTATTTCATGACCACTACTTTTGATTTATATTTTTATGGGCTTTTAAACAATCTGTCATTTTATTTGAGCCAACAAGCATTTTATGCTCACCTTCATTTTTCTGAATGTATTATTCATTGTGGTGTTGGCTACACATATGTTGGTACTGCTTATACATATATGAACTTGAACTGATGGTCATCACCTCCCTGTAAGCTGGCCAGCCAGGCACCATTACTGTCTCATTATGCAGATTTAGCAATTTATGCTTGGAGAGATTTAGTGTTTTAGACTTGTAGAGTTCACATCTGTCATTCTTCATCACCATCCATCAATCCCTGAGTTGGTACCACCTTCTTAAGCAACCAGCAGTGCAGCTTCAGAGAGCATCATTTAGGCATGTGCTTGTCAGAGACACAGTAAGATTGTACCTGGCATAAAGTTACTATCATAGCTACTTTTTTTTTGTTTTTGTTTTTCGAGACAGGGTTTCTCTGTAGCTTTGGGGCCTGTCCTGGAACTAGCTCTTGTAGACACCAGGCTGGCCTCAAACTCACAGAGATCCGCCTGCCTCTGCCTCCTGAGTGCTGGGATTAAGGGCGTGCACAACCACTACCCAGTTCTATAGCTACACTTCAAGGCAACGAACTGTCCTAATGGTTTACATAGAACTGTGGGCCAACCAAATATTGTGTGTATGTCTCTTTTTCAAATTAGGTACTTGGTCCCTAAAGATGAACGTTTTGGTGTTTACCACGTTAAAAATTCTCAGTTCTGAACTATGGCTCAACAATAGCCATCACCCAGGAGCTCAGAGACATTTTTCAGTGTTAGCTCAAATGATTCAGACTTCAGCACTGTACAGTACAGCAGTATCTTTGTGTGTGTGTGTGTGTGTGTGTGTGTCCGTCCATGAGGGTTTGAGACAGGGGTCTTACTTCATTGCTTAAGCTTGTCTTGAACTCTGGGGATGAAGCAACCCTCTTGTCTCAGCCCCTGGAGTAGCTGGGGACTACAAGGATGTGACACTGCCCCTAGCTGTGACATCTCCCCCCCCCATGGAGTAAACAATCCTGCTTAATCCTTCCTTTCTTTCTTTCTTTCTTTCTTTCTTTCTTTCTTTCTTTCTTTCTTTCTTTCTTTCTTTCTTTCCTTCCAGATCATAAATCAGAGATAAAAACAACACATCAAAATTAAATTCATTCAAGGTCAGTTTGATCTACATAGCACTAGGCCAGCTAGGGTTACATAATCAAGCTCTCTCTCTCTCTCTCTCTCTCTCTCTCTCACACACACACACACACACACACACACACACACACACACACACACACATGCAGAGAGAGAGAAATTCATAGGAAGTTAAGCACAAAGTCCCGCCCCTGGCAGAGGAGCCATGAGGTGGTTAGCTGCTGGGAAAAGAAGGTGAGTCAGTTTTCTTTACTGAAAATTTTTGCTCACTTTCATTTTTCTACAGGTTTAGAGCCATTGGAAAGCTGACCACATTTCAGTAGAAGGCCACATGGCCAAGAATAGCTGGGCAGCACAAACTGGTTTTAATGGGAGAAGCAAAACTCAGGGTCTAAAGAAATGGCTCAGTGGGTAAAGCCACTTTCTGCTAGGCCTGACAAGCTGAGTTTAATTAAAAGACCTACCCAGTAGGAGAGAACTGACTCCCACAGTCAGCTCAGCCCACTGTGGCATGCATCTCTGTACACACACAGTAAATAAGTAAATGAAACAAAAATTCGAGGTATTAGTTTCCTACTTTGATCAATTAAAATTTTTTTTTTTTTACAAGACCGCTAATGACTTTCGCAATGATGAAGGGACCAGTCTTGGGCTCTTCCCGTGCCTCTGTTCTCAAGATCCCAGGAGCTCCCTACAGCACTGAGATTCTCCAGACTAGCCAGGGATGATGTCTGGGAAAACAGAGCCCCACAGACACGTAAGCTCCGGTTATCAATATAAAAGATCCTTCAGGGAGATATACGAGCAAAGGCAGGGCTGGGAAAAGACATGACAGGAACGAGTGTGTGAGTACGGAGTGGAGAGTCCTTAGGAGTCCTTAGGAGACGCCACTGCCTGCATCCCCAGCTGATCAAAAAAAAAAAATCTCCAGCTCTCATGTCTGTTTCACGTTTCTTCAGGAGATGGCTAGGCTCCTGTGCAACCACTGCTGTTTTTCTGAAACGCCTCTGTGGGGGCGCGAAAATAAATGTCTAGGCAGCTGTATACGATGATGGGCTATTCTTTATGCCATCTGCCCACTTAAGGTCTTAAATTCAAGTGATACACTAGGACCTTAAGTGTGCGGATATTTTGTTTTTACAGTTCTAGCTTCCCTTTCTCCCCATTCTCCCTAACGTTGCTTTTGTTAAATTTTTAAAAATACATCTATCTTTATTTGGTGTGCGTTCTGAGTTTTGCTTCTCCCATTAAAACCAGTTTGTGCTGCCCAGCTATTCTCGGCCATGTGGCCTTCTACTGAAATGTGGTCAGCTTTCCAATGGCTCTAAACCTGTAGAAAAATGAAAGTGAGCAAAAATTGTCAGTAAAGAAAACTGACTCACCCTTCTTTTCCCAGCAGCTAACCACCTCATGGCTCCTCTGCCAGGGGCAGGACTTTGTGCTTAACTTCCTATGTGTGTGTACATGTACATGGATGCAAGTGTGTGTGGAGGCCAGATGTCAATATCCAGCTTCTCTTTCTCATCCTCATTAGCATTTGATCTTTTTTTATATGCGTGGGTGATTTTGCTGGGTCCACTGAAAGAGCACCATACACTCTTAATCTCTGAGCCATGGCCTCCATCTTATATTTTGAAATAGCTTCTCCTACTCCAAGGTCTTACTCTGTAACCTTGGATAGCTTCTAATTCACTTTGTAGACCAGGCTGGCCTTGAACTCACAGAGCTCTACCTGCCTCTACCTCCCTGGGTGCTGGGATTAAAGGTGTGTGCTACCAGCTCTCTACTGAGAGTTTCTTGTTGAAACTGGAGCTCACTAATTCAGTGAAGTTGGACTCACTGACTCAACTGGACTGGCTGGCCAGCAATTCAAGGACTCCCCTGTCTCTTTGCGTTTAGTATACACAAGGTTATATCACAGGTGGGTGCCCGCCATGCTTGCCCTTTAAGTATGTGCTGGAGATCTGAACTCAGGTCTTCCTGCTTGCAGGGTTAAAGCATTTTACTAACTGAGCTATCTTCCTAGCCTTTATATTGCTTCTTTAAGTGACATCTAAAAGGGTCTTACCATCTTTCAATTAAAGAATTGGCTCTGGGGGCAGGGAGATGGCTCCATCAGTAAAGCACCTGTTGAGAAAGCATTAGAGCCTGAAATGGGATCCTCGGAACCCATGGGAAAGTGAGGTGTGCTCGTGTGTGCCTGTGACTCTAGCACAGGGAGCAGAGTCAACCAGAGGCACCAAGCTCTCTGGCCAGACATACAAGTCAATTGGTGAGCACTGGGTTCAGTGAGAGACTTTGTCTCCAACAGTAGGGTGGAGAGTAATCTAGGAAGTCATTAGTATTGACTGTCAGTCTCCGCATTCATGTGAACACACATATATACTCACCTGAATGCATGGGTGCATGTGCACACATAATACTACACACACACACACACACACACACACACACACACACACACACACACACACACACCTATCTTCTGTAATATGAAGTTTACAGTCAAGGATGGAGATATTCTGAAGGGCAATTTAAGGAAGTATTTTATGGCTTTTGTTGCCTGTGTGGATGAGTTTTCCCGCACCCTGGAGCTTTTAAATTAGTTTTAAAATAGCTAATTGCATTAAACAGATACGTCTGTTTAACAGTGCTGCTTAACAAATGACCCCTAAAGGGTGAGGACAGTCCTGTGTCCTCACAGCCTGTGGATCAGATGCCTGGAGCAGGCTGACTCAATCCCGTGTCTATGTTTTCAGAGCAGGCTCAGCTTGGGGAGACTGCTGCTCCCTGAGTCTATTTGTACTGGAACCTGAGCTAAAAGATAGCAAGGTCCCTAGGGGAACTCTTCCCAGAGATGGCGTAAGTGCAGGAGGCCCAGGGGTAGAAACAAATGCTTTTGAAGGGCTGTGGTGGGCAGAATCTTGCCCTGCAAAGATATATTGAAGTCTGAGTCCCTGTCCACGTCTTACCAGCGAATATAACCTCATTTGAAAATGCAGCCTTTGCAGCTGTAGTCACATTAGGGTGACGTCATCGTGGATTAATGTGGGCCCAAATCCAATGTCTTGTGTCCTCACAGAAAGGAAGAAGCTCGGACACAGATGCCCAGGAAGACGATCATGATGGTGAAGGCAGAAAGTGGAGATTTGTTGGCACAACCAAGAACGGTCAAGGATTGCTGGTCACCAGCACAGGGTGGGAAGGAACTGAACCAGACTCCCTGAACCCACGAAAAGATGGATGCTGCCTGAGTCTGGCCTCCAGAGCTCTGAGAAAATGTGTGTGTGTGTATGAGTATGAGTATATGTGTGTGCTGTTTTAAGCAACTAATTTGTATTAATATTTTATGATACCCTTGGGAAATGAATATAGGATGCAGACTTAACCCTTTTGGCCATATTCCACTGACCAGTGCAGGCTGCAGAGCTGAACTGAAAGCTGAGGCTCATAAAGACTGTGCTGAATCTCTGCATAGCCAGGTGCTGGATGGAAGGAGGGAGGGGAACTGGGGATCAGAATCAGGCTGCCACATAGGAGGATTCGGATTTGTGTTCCGAAGCATCTTCACATAGGATGCTAGAACCCATGCCTTAAGAGCATGGATGCTGCAGTAAGAGAGAGTTGAATTCTTGTTCTAGGAGTTGAGGTTCCTTGATCTTAGGTGAATAGCATGACCTTGAAACGGCAGTTCCTTCATTTGTGCACCGAGAACAATAACGGTGCCCCTCTCATGAGGCTCCAGTGGGTGTCTGCGAAGTGTTATTTCAGCGGTCGACATAAAGCAGTCCAAACGCCCCAATCAACAGAGCTAGTGCCATATTATCTCTGTCCTAACAGAGCAGCAAGGACTTGGAAACTCAGTGAGGAGTGTTCTGTTAGGGCTTCAGATTAGAGCTGGGTGAAAGGAAGACAAGCTATGCAAGGGAAACGTTCATATTTTCATTTGTGCGGCATCATGTAAGATATGCTAATGATCTTTGGGTAGGCATGGGTTATATCTCAGGAAGAGAAGACAAGCCAGCTTCAGAGGACTTAAAGCTGTGTATAGAAGGATGAAGTAAAGCTCCTAGCTATAGAGGAATGGGATATGGAGAATTTGTATGGTGAATGGGGGAGGGTTATGAAGAAACAAGTCTAAGCTTTAGCCTGTGTATGATAACATGCTTAACCTTGGAACTGAGCGGCCATGATGTAGAGGTGTCATGTCAAAGACTTGATGATCTCATCCACAGGTTGGAACACAGAATGTAGGTCTGAGTATGGAGTGGTTAAGGTTACATTTTTTTAAAAGTTATGTTTTTAATTATCATTTTAACTGTACAAATTGGTGGAACTTGCTAACTCTCCTTGCTTCGATCATTGCACACTGCTGAATTACATTGATTGTGCTGTGGCAAGAGGAGCCAGCTTGTGAGAAAGGGTGGTGTAGCGTTGTGCATTTAGAAATGTTTAGCCCGATGTGGTGGTGCAGCCTTTAATTCCAGCATTGGAGAGACAGAGGCAGGAGGATCTCTGTGAGTTCCAGGCTAGTCGGGGTTACATAGTGACACCCTGTCTCCAACAAGCAAACAAACCAACCAACAAGCAAACAAGGAAATATTTATTTTCTAAAGGAGCCAAACCCAAAGAAACAGAGTACCCACGGGTGAGGTGGAAAAGAGACATGACTCATTTTTTCTTTCTTTCTTTTTTAATTTTTAATAATGGAAACAAAAATACACCTAAAAGTGAATCTTCTGGAAAAACCATTTATTCTACCCGTTTTGTTTTTGTTTCGTTCTTCAGACTTGACCTTGGCCTCCTGCCTGGCCTTGGATTTCAGGGCTGGGTCTCTAAAGCCATTTTGCCCAAGGGGATGTCCACAGAGGACCTCCTGGGAAGGAGGTGGTTATAGTCAAAAGATGTGAACTTTGATGGTGATTTTCTTCTTCTATGGTAGCTGTCACTTCTCAGGGATAGAGGTCAATTCCAGCCACCAGGACTTGACTCTAAGGGCGGTCTGAGGTGCCATCATCAATGCTCTTCACGATGACGGATTTGTGTCCAGAATGCCATCCAGCCAGGACCAGCACCACGTTCCCAGGTTCCATCAATTTTCCCTTTTCAACAGCAAGCAGCCGGCACCCAGAAGAAAGGAAAGGACACTTCCGTCAGCCTTTCACCTTGTGGAGCGTCGGCTTCACTCTCGAGTCAGTTTTGTTTTTTTATTTAACATTTCTGTATGTCACATGATCAGATGAAATGAAAGATTAGGCTGTGCTTTTAGCTGCGAACAGATATGTGAAGTAATGGTGGGAGAGAGTGTGGGCCAGGAGACACATGTCCTCTTCCTGAGCTGAAAACAGACATTGTGAGCTTTTGACTTCCCTTGATGGCTAAAGCCAAGGGCACAGATAGAATATTTTATTTTTAAGGACAATGAGCAATTTGTTGGAGAAGTAAATAATATAAAGTTTAAAAATCTGCTGAAGCTTTGCACTTCATTGGTATGTGTGTGTGTGTGTGTGTGTGAGAGAGAGAGAGAGAGAGAGAGAGTCATAATCGTAAACTGTCAGTAAAGTTAATCTTTCCATTTTAAATGGCAAAGAAATGGCTTGAACTCAAAGTACTTATATGGCATGCATTTATCTAAATTCATGGCTGGGATGTTGCTTAGTAGTAGAGAGATTTCATAGCACGTATGAGGTCCTGGGTTTGATTCCACAGCCCCTGCCAAGGAAAATCATTATAAACACCATCACATTAAACCCTGCAGACACCACCTGGAGATGGTATCTGGCATCTTATCATCTTGATTTTATAGGTCAGAAAAACAAGCAAAAATGGCCAAGTCAGCTGCTGGAGGCCACACAGTAACCTGAAGAACTGACTGTTGGTCTCTTGGTGTTTTCCAGGTATTTTGCTTCTACCACCCACAATCTTCATGAGCAGGGAAACTTTAGGAAGGGGTTGACCCTCCCACCGCCCCACCCTCCCAAGCTGAATGGGTGGTGACTGAAATCAGGCAGCATTTGCTGAAGGGCAAGGAAACCTAGGCTTGCGCTCCGATGTAGGACTAAGGACTGAGCCAAGAGGTACAAAATAATTATTCTTCAGCAGTTACATTGTTGCTCAAGGCATGACAGTTGCCCTTTACGGCGCACCAGCTTCGTCCCCTGCCGCCCCTCCCACCCCGCAGCCCATTCCTACAAATTTGCCCCTGGGACTCTGAGAAGAGGATGTTCCTCCTCTTGGAAGATCATTTCATGTCCCTGCCTTCTCCAAGGCTAACTCAGGTGCCCTTCACTCTCCTGTCTCCATTCCCGGCTGTGAGCTTATTGTACAGGCACGTGTCTTTTTGTCCTTTGCCACGTAACCGAGTGCAAGAATCACCACAGGTAGGAATCAGTTCACGTTGAATGGCTGATCGTCTATATCTCCCATTGCTAGTGAGTGATCAAAATGAAATAAGCACCACACTGGGCTGTTTGTCTTGCATTTTGGAGAAATGCTATTGCTTACTCTAATTGAAAAGCAAAAGTTAAAGATGCATGCAACCTATTTCCTCTCGAAGGGAAATTCGTCTTGCTGTTTTATGTGCGTGGGTAAAATGTACTCATAAAGCAATCTGTTCGGAGAACAGCGAAATGTTTCGGGGAATTTTCTGTGAAATATCTTCTTTGTGCTGTTATTGACTTAGTCTGTAAAGACTCTGGCTGGGGAGGCAGGAGATAAAGATGAAGAGGACTGCTCCAAGTCTGTGCACGGGAACAGAGCAGCCACACAAGAATGTGTCGTTAGGGAAGATGCATGCACATCTCAAGAGCGCCTTAAATTCTTAAATATCTGCAGTAAGAGCAGGGAGAAATTTTTTCTGGGAAAGTGTATGGGAAAACAAATTTTAGTGAATAATTTAAAGGAAGATGATGTAGTCCTGTGATAATGATTAAGGGCTTTGTTTAGGTAAAGTACTGGCAAAAGTACTTCTCTGTGTGTGTGTGTGTGCATGTGTGTGTGTGTGTGTGTGTGTGTGTGTGTGTGTGTGTATGTGTATGAGTATGCATGTGTATACAAACACATATGCCTGTGTGCATGCTTATGGTGGCCAGAGGAGGATGCCAGGTGTCCTCTGTGCATCTCAGTCTTACTCTTCTGAGAAAGGGTATCTCACAGAACTTGAAGTCTCTCATAGGCTGGTTGGCAAGAGGGCTCTAGGAGCTGCCTCTTTGCCCTCTCAACATTGGAGTTACAGGCATGTGTGACCGTGTCTGGCTTTTACATGATCGCTGTGGATGAGAACTCAGGATCTCACTCTCATTCAGCAAGCCATCTTCCCAGCTGCAAAAGTACTTTTTATTGACACTTCCTGCCTAATATGTTTTCTGAGTTACTTGCGATTGCTCTCATGCCTTTAAAATACGTTGCTCACAATGAATCATTCATACTGTTTTTCAAGAAAAATCATATTTTCTCTTTTGGATTTTGAGACAGGGTTTCTCTGTGCAGCCCTGACTGTCCTGGAACTCACTTTGTAGACCAGACTGGCCTCGAACTCTGAGGTCCGCCTGCCTCTGCCTCCCTAGTTCTGGGTTTAAAGGCGTACACCATCACTGCCTGGCCTATTATTTTCTTATATGTAAAAAGAAAATGAACATCTGTTTTCGGGAGGATGAGCTGATTAAGTATTGAGATGTCAGAGGTCACAGAGTTGGGGAGGAAGAAATGCAAAACTGTGCCTGTACATCTCCTTGCGATAAAACAGAAACTCTTACAAGTTAATCGTGTTGCTTGTTAAATTATACCTTCGCCTAATCAACTAAGAAGAAAACAAGCTGCCAACATCTGGAAGCTTGGAATTTGCATATTTATGCATTTCATGGATCCTTGACTTGAAAGAGTGAGCAGTAATTGTCACGGGAATTAAGGCACATGGTGCCAAACAGGGCTTCCCCCCAAAACTTACATGGCTTCATGCTACCGTATCTTTCTTTCATAAAACACTACTATTTAAACTTTAGGTGGAAAAAAAAGTGGACTAAAGTCAAATTTAAGAATTAGAAATGTTTTCAAGAAGATTATAAGAATTATTTGAGTGCTTATTATGAGTCACTGGGAAACACTTTATGTGGATTATTTTATTTATTCTCAAAAAATCTTATGACCCCTATGTTATTAATAGCAGTCTTTGAGATAAAGAAACTGTGGGTTAAAGAAGTAAATGTTGCCAGGTGTGTTGGTGTACACCTTTAAGCCAAGCACTGGGGAGGTGGAAGCAGGTGGAACTCTGTGAGTTTGAGGTCAGACTGGTCAACTTAGCAAGTTGTAGGCTAGCCAGGGTGTCATAGTGAAGAAGAGGAGGAAGAAGAGGAGGAAAAGGAAGAAGAGGAGGAAAAGGAAGAAGAGGAGGAAGAGGAGGGGGAAGAGGAAGGGGAAGAAGAAGAGGAAGAAGAGGAGAAAGAGGAAGAAGAGGAGGAAGTCAGGACTAAAGAGATGGCCCAATTGATAAAGTACTTGAATGCACGTGAAAACTAGACATGGCGGCACACCCCTATAGCCCCAGTGTGGACACAAGTGGATCAAAAGTTGAATCAATGAGTTTGAGCTTCACTGGGAGATTCTCAAAAAACTAAAGATGGAGAGAGATTGGGGAAAGATACCCTTATCTATAGACCCCGATCCCCCCCACACATATGCACACACATACACACCCCTCTGCACAACACACTTCCCTGCTTCCACCACCAAGAAAGCAGAGGAAATGATTCAAAGCTTTTGAGGTATTAAGTGATATCGCTGAAATTAGATCCCAAGCTAGACTGACATTCTATTGCCCTTGACTGTGGATGTTGCATTACTAGCTACTACTTTGCATTTGAATTTCTTCTACAAAAACCCCATCAGGTGATCTGGCTGTATTTGAATACTCTAATGATCTTAGGAGCCCTATATGAACAGAAGTGGTATGTATTTTTTTCTGAAATTATCCTCAATATGTATTTAAGTGGGCTTAATAGCTGTTCATGATTCATGGTCATCAGTATTTGTTGGATGAACAAACTCCCCTGAAAGAGCTTACAGGCACATTAAGCTATTAGTATAGAGAACGAGAGTACCCATATAATCATGTGATTCTTCCGCCCCATTTAAAGAAGCAGCTCTTAACACAAGAGAAACAAACTAAAAGGCTAGATTATCCCAGTCCACATGATGAAGCAATCAGTGGCTTTTCTTTCAAGTCACCTCCCTGCCAGGATGCTTGGTGTCAACATGTCTTTCTCTTCTGTCCATCATTTCCCATCTGTCTCTCCACCTCTTCCCCCTTTTCCATTGCTCCCTCCATCTTTTCCCCACGTCAACCACAAAATCGGTCTCCAGCATTTCACAAGCCTCAGCAACAATGGCTGAGTCCCAGAAGCTACTTAGCTCCCAAATTCATCAATGAGTCCCTAGCTAAAACATCTATTTTTATCACAAACATCATTCTTTTCTTTCCCAGACATTAAAGCATTTGCTGTAACATAAATAGCTTTTGCAAGCTGTACTACTGGATAGCATGGGTGGAGGGGGTACCACAAAGAGTAGGCCCTTTGATGCCATCCACGAGTTCAGGCCTGCAGTTATTTATTTATTTTTAATCGCTGAGAAATCTGTGTTAGCTTCATTGTCTCCATGACCAGTAGTGCTAGTGTGGTGCTCAGGGCTTAAATCTTATAGTCAGTCCTCCGCAGGGCCTCCAAAATGAAGAGAAAAAAAAATACGGAGGAGTTCACCTTTTCTGAAAGCAGCGCGCAGTCCACTGCACATGGCTCTGCACCGGGCAGCATAATGAGATTTCCCCCAGCACAAAGCACGAGGCTTCCACTTTGTGAATATGCAAACCGTGTGCAGGAGCAGGTGCAGGCTGACTGATGGAATCCGGCTCCAGGAACCTTCCTGCCGAGCTCAGGGTCAGCCCCCCTGCTCTGGGCCTCTCTTCCCTCTTCAAACCCGTCCCAGGGATGAAATTGGAGAACAAAAGGTTAGCACCTTGCAGCGTGTGTAAATGGACTCATTTGTGGGAATCTTTTGGACCACCCTCTTGTTGTTTGAGGAATGAAATGGAGAGAGCTCTCTAATGAACCAGCCTAGCTCTGCACCGAAGTAGTTTTCCCGGCAGCATTAGCATATGCTGTGAGTTAGCAATGCCAGCATCTGCTGTAGAGATGGAAAAGGCATCCCAACCCTTCAGATTCCAGAAAGTCTCAGAGATATCCTACCTCAAAGGGGACTGCAAAAAAGACAGACATGTCTCATGTCTTCATGCCCTACCTGCCTACAACGACACCTGGGCTGAGGACACACACGTAGTCAGGGTTGTCTCTGCCCTTTCTTTCTTAAATAGGAAGATTTCCCGGCAACAGGAAAGCCCCAGGATTGTCCTTGGTTCCTAACTTTTTATTTTGCACCAAAAGTAGGCAACTACAATGAATGAATGAGAGAAACAAAACCACGCCCCTCATCCTGGAACTGCAGCAGAAAGGACAGAGAGCAGGCAAGTCTAAGTGTCTGTGTCACCCATGCTATTTGGAGCAGTGTTGAAGATGACAAAAGGTAAGGTACTTAAATAGTCGCTAATGCCGTCATGTATCAGTTCTTTCTCAGCCCTCATTATGCTCGCCTCATTTGGCTGGGGAAGGCACAGGGGCTCTGTTCTCCACAGCATTCCAGGCAACTCTGACCCTTGAGAAGATTCTCCAAGGCAGGCAGTGATGGGGCATTTCTCTTTTCTGGAAACTCTCCTCCAGTTAGCATCCTGGGATAAGAGGAAAGAGTAGGAAGTGAAAAGTTTCTGTACCCGGATAAGCCCCTCCACGGATGCAATAATCCGAATCACGCCAAATCAAACCAAATTATTGAAAAAGCCCAGGTTTAATGGCTACAAACGCTCCTGGATGGCTTTCCAGACAACCAGAGAGGAAATTGGGAAGGGAGACCAGAAAACCATGTGTTTGGTCTCGGGGTGGGGTGGGGGCAGTTTAAATACCCTGTGGGAGTGGTCTTGAACATCTCTGGGGAGGGGTTATGGGGTTATCATTAGGCGTGCTTTCTCAGGGGTGGCCATTGGACTGAGACAACTCCCAGGGGAGGGGGTCTGGGGTAGAACTTGCACCAGAACTTTTCAGACTCTTTGGATACGTGGATGCCAGGGGTGTGGCTTCCATCTGAATAGGAAATTGCCAAGGCGGTTTGGGAAAAGGTGACCATGGGTTAACTATGTTTCAGGGTTTTCCCACTTAACTTCACTCCTTGGGGGAGATCGCATGACCAGGAAAAATAAGAGCAGCCTGTGGGCTCACCATGCTGGGGCCTCCAGGCTCTGGAGTGGCAGGTGATGGGGGTTAGTAGGGTTGGGGGATTCTTGACCCAACAATCCTCCTAAGTACCCCTACAAAGGCCTTAGAGAGAGAGTGTGACAGCAGGTTCCTCCTCTAGGTACACATCCCAGAGCCTTTCCCCTGACTAGAGACCCACGGTCTCACCACAGGCCTGTCTTTAAACACTGTGTCCTCTTCAGCTCCTGAAGGTGTTTCCTTCACGGTAGTGTCCCTACGGTTTTTCAGATCTTGTGTCCCTACCAGTATCTCTCAGAGCCACTCAGAAACAGGGAGAGCCTTTGAAAAAAAATCAGCCTATTTTATTAAATGATAAATAAGATTTTAAAACAAGCTTGCACCATTAAAACACTCACCCTAAGAGTGGCATCAATTCTTTCAACCACTCTTTTTGTCTTAAGATTTTCTTTCCTGAAAGTAAGGCTTTTTAATAATTTTAGTTAATTTTCTGATACCTTTTCTCTTTATTCTATATAACACATTTTTTATTTGTTATTATTTCTTTTCTTTTTTGGGGGAGTCAGGATCTTACTACATCACCCAGGCTGGTCTCAAAATCATGGCAACCCTTTTGCCTCAACCTCTTGTGTGCCGACATGGGAAGGTGTGATCCATCATGCTTGGCCCTTTAATGTTTCTTGGTACTTCAATTTTAGGTGTGTGCCTATTGATTCTGCTAGGGCAGTAATTATTAGCTCTTACTTATATCCCCATTGGCTTGCTCTCCCCATCTGCAATGATTATTTCATAATTTTAATGTTATTATCAGCACATTAAATATAGATCACTGCTGAGCCAACTACTGTGATTCATTTTTGTATTAACTCATCTATTGCTGCAAACTAAATTTTACCTAAAGTTAACAACTTCAAATGATAATTGCCTTTTCTATCTCATGATCTGTGTGTCTTAAAATGTGAATGACTTTACCTGGGTGGTTCTGGCTTACGGTTTCTCGTGAGGCTTCAGTCAGAATGTCAACCTGTAGAAGTTAATTGTGCTTTTATTTTACTATAGTGAAATACCAGAAGGCCAGATAATTTACAAATAAAAGAGGTTTACTTATGGAGGCCCAAGAGCATGACGCTGGCTTATGCTTGTCTCTAGTGAAGGCTTCATGGAGGATGACACCACAATGGTGGGGGCACATGCGATGGGGAGACAGGAAGTCATGGCAACTTAGGGGTCTTCTCATTTTACATTTTGCTTTTTGAGACAGAGTCTCCCCACTTGGCTGATGCTGGTCTTGAATTTGATATATAAACAAAGTTCGGTGTATGAGTGTGTTCCTGGGTGTGCATATGTGTGTGTGCAAGTGAGTGCATGGCTGTTTACAGAGACCATGGGTCAATGTCAGATATCTCCTTCCATCATCTTCCACACTAGTGTTACTGTGTTGCTATTATTTTGAGACAGGATCTCTCTCTGAAACAGGAGCTCACTAATTTGGCTAGACTCTCTAAGAAGCCCCGGGAATCCTCCTGTCCCTGCCTTCCCAGAGCTGGGCACATCCCACTGCATCTGGCTTTCCCATGAATGCTGGGGATGGAACGCAGGTCCTCATGCTTGTCAGCAAGCACTCTACCAGCTGAGCCATCGCCAGCTCAGGCTTATTCGTGGGAGAAAGAACTCATGGGAGCTACCTTCATCCCTTCTTATGGTCTTCTATTATGCCTTGCCTCTTAAAGGTATATCCATCTCCTTTTTTATTGTTTTTATTGAGCCATATATCTTTCTCTGCTCCCCTCTTTTCCTCCCCCATCACCTTCTATCTTCCCCCATGGTCCCCATGTTCCCAGTTTACTCAGGAGATTTTGTCTTTTTATACTTCCCATGTAGATTGGATCCACGTATGTTTTTCTTAGTGTGCTCTTTGTTGTCTAGGTTCTGTGGGATTGTGAACTGGAGGCTGTTTTTTTCTTTGTTTTATGTCTAAAAGCCACTTACGAGTGAGTACATATGATATTTGTCTTCTGGGTCTGGGTTACCTCACTCAAAATGATGTTTTTTAGATCCATCCATTTGCCTACAAATTTCAAAATGTCATTATTTTTTTCAGCTGTAATTGTGTAAATGTACCATATTTTCTTTATCCATTCTTTGGTTGAGGGGCATTTAGGTTGTTTCCAGGTTCTGGCTATTACAAACAATGTTGCTATGAACATAGGTGAATACATGTCTTTGTGGTATGATTGAACATCCTTTGGGTATATACCCAAAAGTGGTATTGCTGGATCTTGAGGTAGATTGCTTCCTAATTTTCTGAGAAATTGCCATACTGATTTCCAAAGCAACTATACCAGCTTGCACTCCCACCAGCAATGGAGGAGTGTTCCCTTTATCCCACATGCTCTCCAACATAAACTGTCATTGGTGTTTTTGATCTTGGCCATTCTGAGATGTGTAAGATAGAATCTCAGAGTAATTTTGATTTGCATTTCTCTGATGGATAAGGATGTTGATCATTTCCTTAAGTGTCTTTTAGCCTTTTGAGATTTGTCTGTTGAGAATTCTCTGTTTAGGTCTATACTCGATTTTTAATTGAATTATTTGTTCTTTTGATGACCGGTTTCTTGAGTTGTTTGTATATTTTGGAGATCAGACCTCTGTCCAATTTAGGGTTGGTGAAGATCTTTTCTCATTTTGCAGGCTGCCGTTTTGTCTTGTTGACCGTGTCTTTGGCTTTACAGAAGTTTCTTAGTTTCAGGAGGTTCCATTTACTAATTGTTTCTCTCAGTATCTGTGCTACTGATGTTATATTTAGAAAGTGGTCTCCTGTGCCAATGCATTCAAGTGTACTTCCCACTTTCTCTTCCATGAGGTTCAGTGTGGCTGGTTTTATGTTGAAGTCTTTGGTCCATTTAGACTTGAGTTTTGTGCATGGTGATAGATATGGATCTATTTTTATTCTTCTACATGTTGATATCCAGGTATGCCAGCACCATTTGTTGAATATGTTTTCTTTTTCTGATTTATGTTTTTTTTCTTCTTTATCAACTTTGTATGGAAAAGCAAAAAAATCCAGGAAAGCTGAAATAATCCGGTACAATAAAGGAACTTCTGGAAACATCACAATCTCTGACTTCAAATTCTACTACAGAACTACAGTAATGAAAACAGCCTGGTGTTGGCATAAAAACAGACAGTAGGACCAATAATGTCAAATCAAAGACCCAGATATCAATCCACACACCTATAAACACCTGATTTTTGACAAAGAAGGCCTATCCATCTCTTAATAGCACTGACTGGAGATAAGGCTTCAACACCCTGTGGGGAAAGCCACATTGAGTGATTGATATCTCTTTCACACACACATTCCCTTACTTTTTTATGAAGGTTCATACAAAGGTCCTGCCAAGGTAGTATCAGTTCAAAGTTACCAATTTAGTTTACAATTTCACTGTCTAAATCAGGTCCAAGCAAAGATAGAGCTCGGCAGCCAACATTCTTTAGGAGTCTTTCTCACTGTAGAGACCTGAAAAAGGGACAGCTTGTCTGTGGTCCACATACCAGAATGCATTGGTGGAGCAGGTCTGTGATAAATGCTAGAAACCCTCCTATCAAAAAGGAGAGGGGGAAGACACACAGGAACCAATGACTCATTGCAAGCATTAAATTTAGTGGGACATGGGGACATAGGCTAGTGAGATGACTCTGCAATTAAAAGAGCTTGTTGTCAATCTTGATGACCTAAGTTCAATCCTTGCGACCCATATGATGGAAAGAGAGAAATGACTCCTACAGTTTGTTCTCAAACACACACACACACACACACACACACACACACACACACACACACACACACACAGAGAGAGAGAGAGAGAGAGAGAGAGAGAGAGAGAGAGAGAGAGAGAGAGAGAGAGTTGTTATGGAATAATATTTTTATACAGTATAAAGATGTGTCTTTGCCAAAGTGCCTTCTGATTGGTTTAATAAAATGCTGACTGCCAATAGCTAGGCAGAAAGTGGTTAGGCAGGAAAACAACTGAGAGGATGCTGGGAAAAAGGGTAGAGTCATGAGGAGTCACCAGCAAGAAGCAGAAGAAGTAGGAAATGAACATGCCATGCTGAAAAAAGATACTGCCTTGTAGAAGAGTGTAGATAAGAAATATGTGTTAATTTAAGATGTAAGAGGTAATTATTAGCAAGCCAAAGCTATCAGCTGAGCAGTTATAATTAATAATAAGCCTGTGTGGTTATTTGGGAGCAGGCTGGCAGGACATAATTATCTGGCAGGACACCAAACAGTCCCCCTATACACAGTAAGTATATGTATTGTATTTGTTTTAATTTAGTAAGACACACTTGATATTTCTTGATTAGGACTCAAGATCTAGGAAGACTTCTCCTTGGTTCCTGGCTGTCCCCTCTGAGTGTTTTTATCTTCTGAGTCATTCTTTCATTTTCATGAAAGGTAACCTATGTTTGCAGCTTAGGCATTTTATCAGTCTGTTTTCTGCAGATAGAAGTTTGAAAACCCACTTCAAACCCACTTTCTAACTGATTCTGTGTCTATTGCTTTCAGTACAATATGAAGGTCATTTTGCCAATATAATTTTAGAACCTGGGGTTCATGCCATTAGAGCAAAATCATACCCAGAAATCTTTACCTGGGTTCTGCTGAAAAGGCAGTAAGACAGTGTTCTTTAGTTTCTTAGAAGTGTTTGCTTTCTTTTTCAGTTTTTAACACAGAGTCTTACTTTGTAGCCTAAAACTAATGGCAAACCAGCTACTCCTGAAGCTCTGGGATTAGAGGCTTGAGCCACTGTGCCCAATATAAGCCTTGATTGTTTCTGATGTTTTGAAGTTGTTTTTTTTTTTTTAATTGCTTCTTTGGCTTCACCTTTGCATTATTGCATTGCTTACACAGCATGGATCTGGTCTTTGCCCAGGAGCCACTTCGTGGTTTTAAAAAGCATTTTTCATATAAAGATGACAGAAAAGTTCCACTTGCTATGTCTTACCGACTTTTTATTTAATAAATCTTCCCTGCAGTGATTACCTACTCCCAAGTTAGATTACCACATGACTCTTGAGTTAGATTTCCTAATAAATAGATATATTTTTTATTTTCCATTTAAAATAGACAATAGTATTTCTAAACTTTCTACTACTATGTAATAGGAGGCCCCTGTTCCCTACTTTCTGATAGGATTTCTCCATTTGTTGATTCGGGCTTTTCTCAAATGCCATCCGTCTTTACTAGCATTATCTAGTTTTTGTTTATTTCATGCATGTTCTTGCTATGTAGTCTAGACTGGCCTTGAATTTGTTATCCTCAGTCTCTTGGGTGCTGGGGTTACAAGCACATGACACCACTGTTCATAATATAAAACTACCACTCGGCCCAAAGTCCCCTGTTCAGTCCAGATCCACACCTACCTCTTAAGGTTTCTGTTATAGTTTACATGCAACTTCCAGGAACACTTTCAAGCACCAAGTTGACTCAGTGGCATAGAATAGAAATAAACATTGTTCTGTGCTTTTTGGGGGTCTAGATTTCAGGGGTGTTTTGGGCAGACGGTCTGATTTGTCAGAGTGTTAACTAGGGACCCATGGATTCTGCAGACTTGGGTTGGGTTCCACGATCTGCCTGCTTCGCCTATTGGCTAGCTCTAGGCCCTAAGGCTACTGAGAGTTGTTGTTTAGTGGCAGCTGGCTTCCTCCAGAGCAAACTGGTCTGAGGGATCAAGCTGAAAGTCTCGGTGCCTTTTATAACCTAATGCTGAATCTCACAATCATTTCTACAAACCACACTTGTTGCATGGTCAGCCCTACTGAAATATGGGCAGGAATAATACAGGGCGTGAAAACCAGGAAATGGGTAGTGTCGGGACTATTTTAGAAGCAGGTTATCAGCACGGTTTTCTTGTTAGGTTTTTCCTGTGACTGATAATTGCCATGGAGGAAGCTGGATCTCTTCCAACACTTCAGTATCTTTAAAAATACATAGGAATCATTTTTCCAAACACTGAAAAACATCAGATTATGCACACTTGTGTTATTTTTATCCTGTGGTTGCTACTCTTCCATAGCCAAACACCTTCCTGTTCCTTCCAGACTGGTTCCTTTCTAAGCTTTTAACCTGTAGGACTTTCTTTTGCTGTTCTTCTGTACATCTAACTCTTGTTTTCTTTATTTCCCGACGGAGTTTGATTGTGAAATATCTCCCATAGGCTCATATATTGGAACCCATGGTGCCCAGCTAGTGGATCTGATTTTTGGAAGGTTGTGGAACCTTTAGGGGTAATATCTTGCTGGAGGAAGTGGATCACTGGGGTGTGCTTTGAGGTTTTATAACACAGCCCCCCTTCCTGCTTCCTGTCCATTTCCCCAGTCCTCATGCAGTGTGACCATCTGCCTCCCTGTTCCCAAGGCTGTGCCCTCTCTGCCATAATGAGTGATATTCCCCTGGAACCATAAACTAAACACTTTCTCCCTCAGCTGCATCTGTCAGGGTGTTTTCTCACGGCCACAGGAACGGAACTGGTACAGCACCTCTTTGTTTTCGCTGGTTTTCTTCTCCTGCATCTTTATTTCAATTTCTAGGATCCTGAGAACTTGGGAGATGAGAATGTTGAGTTCCATGTCTGGAGATGTCTTCCATTCCTTCTTCCTCGGATCCTTGACGGCACACTCGCAGTACAGAAATAACTAAAATGGTACTAGGAGTTTGGAGAATGTGGGTGGAGTTTGCCAAGTCATAGGCTCACTTGTAGAAGGACAAGGAATGAACAAGTTTACTCTTCCAATGGTAGATTCTCTTGAAGATGAACCTTCCACTCTCTCTGGTCCCTAGAGTCCTACAATGCTGTGAACTGTGAGGCCCTCAGGCCTATCCTTCCCCTCCTACTCTAGAAAACAAGAAACCACTCCTGCTTCTCAGACAGAAGTGGGCAGGGACTAGTTACCTGACTCCTTGGGGTTCAAGAGCTCATTATGGGGCCTTTCAAACAGACATTCCTTTGCAATCTACCCTTCTCTTCTGGTCTAAACCCGTCCCTACATTTATCATCCCCTCTTCTCCCACCTACAGACATTAGCTTCTAGTGTCTCCCTTCTCCATTGTCGTTTGCTTTGCCTATGGGCCGGCACCCTCCTTAACATTTGCATTTTTACAATAAGGGCTTTGGAAGGGGAAAGGAAGAGAAATATTTTTGTTGGTTTTCCCTGGGTAGAGTCTAGGTGAAGGATTTTGACTTGCAAAAATAAAGGAATAACATAAAGACTCAAAAATCAAAGAAGCTCACCCTAGAGCCCTTGCAGACAAAATGGCCCAGAATGAGCATGCTCTTTTACACCCAGTCTTCTGGAAGATGACTCTTCACACCTCCATTGAACAGAAAAAGTGTATCTCTTCCCCGGCACCAGCCCATGTCCAGGCATCTGAGCAGTGTTGCCAGCTTGGCTTCTGTGGCCAAGGGAAGCAGATGGCTTTCAAAAACTGATTAATCTTTCTTCCCTTGCTTAGGTTTCCAGCTGTGGTTCATGCTCCCCTTCCTGGCATGGAGCCATTTCTTCTGAGTTCTTTTCTCCCTGGCAAAATGTCAGAAACATGGCTTCATATTGATAGCCAGCATTGCTTTATTTATAGTAAAACCACTCTTAGGTAGGGACCTTCCTGTAGAATGAAGCCGACGTCTTCATCTAGTGTCTGACCCGGTTGTACGCCCAAAATCAGTTGGAGTTTCTCAAAATCTCAGAGGTCTCTTAAGGTAACTGCTAGAGTTCAACCTGCCAGAGAAGTCACTTCTGGGGCATTGAGTGCCCTGTTTCAAAGTCACGTGGCATAGCATGAAACATGACAGAATTGTTGGCCATTATATACAGGAATCTTGCAAAGGGTTGGCCAAATTTGGTAGCCTTGAAGTAGTCCATTTTAACATTTGGTTTGGGGATTATTAACTTCTTCTAAGAACCTGTTTCCTCTAAGCAGGATGTGCTGAATCTGTGATATGCATTTGGATAGTTCAGGGAGCATGATCACATGCCCAGACTATACTCTGGGAGGTGCTTACAGTCAAGGGGCTTGCATTTTGAAAGGTCTCCAGGAGGCTTTTGGTTAAGAATTGTTCTAAAGAAAGTCTCTGAAGTAGGAAAGGCAGCACAGTACCATAATTATTAAAAAAAAATAAATAAATAAAAAAACAACCAAAAACCCTCTGGACACCCGGGTGCAGGTCCTGGTCTTCGCTGAGCGACTGTTCTCATTTGTAGGGAGACCATATTCTTTTCCATCCATAATAGGACACATTTGATAGCAAGGCAGAGACTATTAATAATTACATCAGGACAAGAGGCATAAATTGAGACTGTCTGGACAACTCAGTCACCTAACTCATTAGTCAAATGAGAGACTGGAGGAGATAACTCTGAGGTCACTCCCAGATTTATGATTCCACATTTCATAATAACCGGGACAAGTGCAAAGCTTTCATTCCAAGAGCAGCAGGGTAGAGTCGTGAGGCAGGGTCTCCAGGCAGGGAAGCTGAACCAAGAACCATAACCAGTTCAGAGGCAGAATGACGACACACAGGGAAAGAGAGGCCTGGGGATAAAGTCCACAAGATCATGTGACCCAAGTTTAAAGGCATGGGCCAACGGGCAAAACCACAGCACACGGTGAGCTTTTGTCAGGGACAGCTGTTCTTACCGCCAGAGCCCTGAGGGTAGACACGAAAGCTGTGTGAGGTCTGTTGACATTTACATATTTCTGGGTCATACTCCAATATGGCAGCCAGAGACATTTACCACACAATTCTGTAATCTTTCCAGTCTGCTATTCAAACAATCTGGGTTGCCATTTCCTTGGTGACATTTTGCTACATGGCATGAATTTGAAAAAAAAAAAGTGTGTGGGGGGGAGTGTTAGGTTAATTCAATGTTCCGGTTAATGATAAATTAGTATATTCATCAAATCATATACAAATTATCGAATTTCTAAAAATCAAAGTGAATAAACTATGAATAATAAAATACTTTTAATTTAATATTTCCTGTTTTAGAAAATATTTCAGTGTTCTGCACTATCTTGTTGGACTATAAAAAGTCAGCCCTGTAAATCTATGGTATCAGGAATTTTTGATGAACACAGAAGGAATAAGCTCAGGGCAGTAAGGCTTTGATGAGTCGTTTCTACTATATTAAGTGTTGGTAAGATTTAGACCATATTAAGAATGAGATACCACAAAGAAACTTTATAAACCTAGAAACAGAGGTCGAAATCACTTATTTGTGATGGTTTAGGCATGAGGGGAGTTAGCAAAAAGAGTGAGGGAAAGAGACTCAGAGAAGCTGGAGAGATGGCTCAGTGGTTAAGAGCACATAATGTTCTTCCTTAGGACCTGGATTCAATTCCCAGCACCATCAGGTGGCTTAAACCGCCTGTAACCTCAGGGATCTGAGGGATCTGTTACCTCTGACCTCTGCAGCACTTGTACTCAAGGGCACATACCCCTCCCCAAACACATAATTAAAATAATAAAAATAGATACTTTTAAAAAAAGAGATTCGGAGAAGAGGAAGCAAAAGGGGGAGAAGGGATGGGGAAGCAAACCTATTGAGAGACACCAGAAAGAGAGAGGAGGGGAGATGATGGATGGTGGGTGAAACAAAATGTATGTTTGTTCATGTTCATACGTGGGTGTGCATCCAGGGAAAAAAGGAAAATTCTAGGATAGGAATTTTAGTGAGAATCTCAAAAAGTATTTGCACCAGAACGCAGGCTATAGGACGGCTCACACCAGGACTGAAGCTATTTGGATGGACACCATCCAGTTTTTATCGCTTAGGTTTAAGTTCTTGCTGTTTGGTAGGAAATGACTCACTGTGGCTGTGCCTCGGGAGTGTCATTAGGAGGACTGACATTGATGGAAAGGTTCCTACCATCGCCCTGGGATGAAGCCAGCCGACTGTGAGCAGCTCGGCTCTCACATCTGTGACAGCATCATCGATTGTCGGGACCTGTGCCTCGTGTGCAGTGGAACATGTACATGCTTAGTTCTGTGTCTTGCGTGCAGTGGAATGTGCACATGCTTAGTTCTGTGTCCTGTGTGCAGTGGAACATGTACATACTTAGCTCTGTGTCCTGTGTGCAGTGGGACGTGCACATGCTTAGCTCTGTGTCCTGTGTGCAGTGGAATGTGCACATGCTTAGCTCTGTGTCCTGTGTGCAGTGGGACGTGCACATGCTTAGCTCTGTGTCCTGTGTGCAGTGGGACGTGCACATGCTTAGCTCTGTGTCCTGTGTGCAGTGGGACGTGCACATGCTTAGCTCTGTGTCCTGTGTGCAGTGGAATGTGCACATGCTTAGCTCTGTGTCCTGTGTGCAGTGGGACGTGCACATGCTTAGCTCTGTGTCCTGTGTGCAGTGGAATGTGCACATGCTTAGCTCTGTGTCCTGTGTGCAGTGGAATGTGCACATGCTTAGCCCAGATTTAGAAATCTCTTGGCTGAAAAATGGTTTCCCTGCTAACAGATTTTTATATTGACTAAGACTGGTGGCAGGGCTAAGAAATGACTGTTGTCATTTTCAGAGAGCCTTGGAGAGGGGTGCGTGTCCCGAGGGAATGCAATGGAGAAGGAACTGAGAGGTTAGCATCTGGCTCATTAGGGAATATCTCAGAGTGATGTCACCAGAATAGCATGTAAGATGAGGCTGCAATCTCCAGGGAAATCTTTGGAAGCCAATGGCAGTCACTTGCTTCTACCTGAGGAATGCTGCATGTGTGGACCTTTCTACCCTCTACTCCTCTCTTCTGCATTGTGGACTGGTGAAGGTCAAGGAAGCACTTGACATGCAAGTGTTGTGTGGGGCCCTTAAGTCCAAAGCATTGAGACTGACATCATGCAAGGACCTCAGAAACAAAAGACAAGGATGGCACACCTAAGGCTTAAGGGTCCTGAAGGTCACTCTGTTAGAAAGATGGCATAAAGTATATGACTTTTAGATAGTGAATAGTAAAGTTGGGAAACTTTTAGATGACCAGATTCATGCATTTAGAGATGACAGATCCCAAAAAAAGATAAGTAGTCAGGAAAGGGGTGGGCAGATCAGTCCCCAGTGGCCGGACGACCTTCTTCTACTTATTTCTTTGCTAAGAGAAATGTAAATCCTGACTGTGGCCATCTAACTAGCCTGGCCTCGTTGTGTACCTCCCAGGCCCATGGCCAAATGGACTAGGCCTGGGTAAGTGATACCTAGCCCAAGACCAGCCAACCATAACCTCAATTGTTATTTCTTGGTTTGTTGTTCTTGCTTTTGTGTTTGTTTTAGACAAGGTTTCTCTTGGTAGCACTGTAGCCCAGGCTTCCCATGAATTCACTATGCTGCCTTCCATGGCTTCAAGCATGCTGAGACCCTCCTACACTGGCCTCTTGAAAGCTGAGATTATACTCTGGGGCCTCCATGCCTGACTATTTTGATTTCATTTGATCCAGGATGGTGCCAGCAGACCATTCTCCCAAAGAGTCCAGTCTTATAGAACTTTGTCTCACTTGAAATCCAGAAAGTGCTGTTCTAGACATCATATAAGACAAGAAAAGAAGAGAGAAAGAAAGGAAGGAAGGAAGGAAAAAGGAGAAAGAAGGAAGGAAGGAAAGAAGGAAAGAAAGGAAGAAAGGAAAGGCAGGAAGAAATAAATAAAGAAAGAAAGAAAGAAAGAAAGAAAGAAAGAGAGAAAGAAGGAAGAGAGGAGAAGTTGTTTAGTTCCCAGTATCAGAAGGTTCAGTCCTACTAAGAGTCCACACTCTGCCTCTGTGCCAGGAACACTGCTGTGACCTCTCCATACCACGTCACATTTAACTTTTAAACTCACTTGGCAAGGCAGCAGCCGTTCTTAGTTTTATCCTATAGAGAAGGATATTGAGTTGAGAGAGATTATAGTGAACAAATAGTTAGATGACCCTCTGCCACTCCCACAGCTTCCCTAAAGGTGATCTCTTTCCTTTCATGATTTCTTGTCTAGACAGTGAGCTCTGGGTCCTTCATTCTTCAGTCTTCTGTCCGTTGGATGAATGGATCAGTTGCCGCCCTGGTCCTTGGTTGTTAGTGTCCTCCACAGAGTTCACCTGCCTTTCCCCAGGTTACTTTGCTCCCCTTAGGAGCTCCTTGACATCTCTGTCCTCAGGTAAATAAATGGTTGTGAGAGTCTGCTTTCTCCAAAACAAAATCTAGAATTTGTTATGTAAATGGATCGTTCTGTACCCAGTGCCTCATTGTCTTCCCCTTAGCATAGTGCCTCATGAAGACAAGGGAAAAAATGAAGAACTTGGATTGGTGTCTGCAGGCCTGCAGAGTCCAAGACAATCTGACCTAACTCTTGGTTTTGACAGTGATATTAGGGACAGGCTTTTAGATGTAGAACCAGCACATCGCAGACATACGCCGAATAGTCATTTTCTATAAGCAAGGCAAATACTTTCCTGGAACCAGCCAAGCTAACTGTAGGGTCAGAAATACATCTAAATAATTGGTTGCCAAGGCCAGCATGCTGGGCAGCCAGTTTAAGGCTGCACGAAATGAAATCTATTTCTCTCTTATGATGATTTGTGCATTCACATCTGCCTAATTCGTGAAAGAATCATCTCTTCCTGATGCAGAGGGACTAAGCAATGTTTTCTGCACTTTGATAGTTGTGTTCCATGAATGACAACTGGGGAGTTAACCTTTGGCAGAAAGTACCAGCATCAGCTGCCTTCCCCTCAGCCAACAAACAATGAAAAATACCCAGGACTCACAGCATCTGAGCGTGGACGGAGACGGTGCTGTCTTCTTAGAGGCTGAATGGACTGCTAAGTCCATTTCCTACGTGTTGGCTCTTGGGAGCTGTGTGTGGTTGCTGATTCCACACCATACTCCAAATCCCATAAGTAGAACACAGAGAGCCAAGCTGAGAGGGGGCGAGCGATTCTGCATTCAGACAGTGACCTATCACAGATTTGCAGAACGTGACAGTTTCGCACGCCATGTGCCTGATTGATTTGTCCTTTTCCTGTCGGCAAGATTTCATGTGCAAATGTTTTAGAAGATTGCTAATGCCACGCTGATGACTCTCCGCAAGCCTTCCTCCTTTTGAGAATAAAATAGCTGTTGTCTCCCCTTGCCTGGCTGTTGCTCATCTTTCCTGTAGGCATGGCGAGGAATAAAGGAGCATCATTCCTCCTTGGATTCCTTCACACAGACACAACCTTCCTTCTCCTCCACAGCTTAGGATCTTTGGGGTTTTTTGTTGTTGTTGTTGTTTTCTCGTTTTGCTTTTAAGAAGCCTCTCAACTATGAATTGACTTTATTTCTTAAAACTTCACCTGTCTGTTAATTCTCCTCAAGGACATTCTTTAAAAACAAAACAAAACAAAACCCCACAGGACTAGAAGCAAGGCTTTTGGCTTAGCTTGGTATTATGCATGTATTGCCAGTCTTTCCCTGTCCCCGCCATCCCATCTGGTCCTATCCAGTGATCCCTCACCTGCCCCATCCCTAGCCTGATGTATCCTCTGGGGCAGGACCCTCCCTCAGTCAAGTGCAGTCAGGTGTCTTTTTTCCTACAGGAAAAGAGATGTCCCGGTGACTGAAGAAGACTGTTAAGGTCAAGAAGTCAATTAACAGACAGAAGCCAAATGGATCTTAAGCGAAAAATGACTCATGCCTACCTCTGATGTTTACCAACAATGTCACCTTGCACAAGATGCCTAAACCTTCTAAGACTCACTCATCTGCAAGATAGGGATGAGATAGCTCACAACTTAGCTCGCAGAGTTGGAATCCCATGACGCTGGTGCATCACAGTGCTTGGCACGCAGATCCCGCCCCAAACCGAGCCCTTGTGTTTGGTCACTCTCATCATTGTGAGACCAGCTTAGAGGACTTCTGATGGCCTCGAATTAGGAGCTTGGAACCTAGGAAGCTATTGTTCAGATGGTAGCTTCCATCCCTGGCTTCCCATTCGATTTCTGCTTCTCCATCGCTACTTAAAAGGCAGGAGAGTCAGTCTTCTCTCCCCACTTAGATTCAAGAAGTGAAAAGTGGAAGTAAAAAAGTTTGATGAAGCCTCTCTCCGGGTAATTTATGGAGTAGGCTGACTTTATGAGTTTTTCTGAAAATGCTCTCGGCTGCGTTGGAGAAAAGATAATAGGGACATTTTTTTGAGGAAAAATGTTCAGCTAGCTGCACTCAAAGAGATTGGACCATCTTTCTCCCTTGAAAAGCCTTTGGTGAGGAGCTGATGATGAGCCACAAAACAAGGAGATCCATCACTTTGGCAGGATGTTTTCCAAGAGCCCCTGAGCACTAGCTGTGACCCTAACTGGCAATCTCTCCTTATCTGGGACAATTTCACTGAAGGAGGAGAGCAAGAGCCACTTTTCATAGTTTCAGTTTCTTATTAGGGCTAAGCTGAAATCTCAAGCAACTTTTGAAAGAACACTGTAACATTTCAATTGCTTCCTGGATGGTTTCCTTCCATGGCTTATCACGATGCCCCTCACTTTTACCCAGCATGCAAGCGTCAGGACGACTTCCAACCCGGTCCTCCCACTTAACATTGTCTTATGTGGTTTTCCTCACTTGACACAGCCTACGTGACCATCCACTGTAATATTCTGCAGCTGCGAGCTTTTCTCTTGGGAAAGTAAAAATGCAAGCTGATGTGGGTGGAGAGATGTTAGGTGGTATGTAAAAGTAAAACCAACCTTTATCAAGTTCTTGCTACGTGTCCATCAAGCTGTCTGGGGCTTTTTATGGTATATGCTTTCATTTTATCACCCCAATGACCCTGTGAGGTCAGTCTTACTAATCTTTCCATTTTGCAGCTGAAAAAACTGAGGCAAGAGAAGTTTAAGTGACTTGCTTGGAGACGCGCGCCACCAGAGATGACATTGGAACACAGGTCCGTTGAGGCCTAAACCCATGCTTAGCTACGCTGTGCTTTGAGGAGAATGCTACAATGTCCTTGTTTTCAGAAGAAGGCGAGTGCTTCCAGGGGCCAACAGTTAGTTCCTGTCCCCAGCTTTTCCTCCTGGGTACCTCATGCCACTGTCCTAGCAGTTAGCCTTCTGTATTCCCGGCTCTCTCTTCTCTTTCTCTGCATTTTAATTGAAAATTAAATTGCTATGCAAACCTGCTTTTATACAAAGTTGCCGGTCTTCTACCCCTGCTCTCTCGGTTTTACTCTCTAAGTTTTCCAGGTATTTTTGGTTCAGAAAGTTCCATGTGAATCCATGAGAATGCTTCTAGGTTCCATAAAGTCTGACTCTGAGGCCCCAGCTTTCCCCGGGAGTTTTCGGCTGTACTTGCCCAGTCCTTAAGCCATTGTATCCTTAGAGACAGAAGAAACCCCCAGTCCCTTCCTGTAATGACCCCTAAATGGAGAAAATGATCAGGCTCATACTCAGATTAAAAATAATTTTATGCAGCTAATTTCCAGCCTGCTCTCTCTGGTTACAATCCAGACGGAGCCTTAAATAAATGGTCCCAATGTATATGGGACGCGCCTGTCAAATGTCTCATCTCCTCTGTCAGATCCAGGAATGTCTGTTTGTAGCCCAAGGGGAGTGGTGGATTAAACCTCCTCTTAGCTCGTGCCACTGTTTGCTTATTCTCTGGATGAATTCATACTGAACAAAGATTCTGGAAGGGTTGTTAATTAGTCCTGTAATCTAATTTATTGCTCCAGGCACCTGATACATACTATACCTTCAATATATGTTAATTTTATCCTTTTGTGAGCTGAGCCTGGTATTCATAGAAAGCTGTACGATGTAATTTATTTCTCCCCACTTGCCTGCTAAATATTAATTCTATTGAAAACTGATTGAGTAGATTATGTAAAGCATGGTCACCGCATCCACTCTAAAGGTTAATCCTGCCATCATGTAGCCAGATAATTAATTTGCATTTGTTCCCGGGCATCAGTTCTCAGGGACAGTAAGGTGTAATGGGTCACAGTCCTCTATTAAGGAGGTCACTGTATGCCCGTCTATAATAAAACTCCCAAGCAACAAACCTCAAAGCTTTGGGAAGTTAAGGATCTTTAGGGCATTCATGGGCTAAATGTATTATGGGAACGGTGCTATCCTTGATCCAGAATTTTAGAAAGCAAGTTTTACTAATTGCTATAGTTGGGTTAGTACTTTGGGGACAAAGGTCCGTATGTAAAGGTTTGCTCCCCAGGGTAGCACTTTGGGAGATGCTATGGACCTTGGACAGATGACAAGTCTTAGGTCATGGCCTGGCAGGGACTATGGACTCTCTCTTTTGGCCCCTCTATCTGCTTCCCACCTCAACATGTCAGCACCTTCTTCCCCATGGTCCCACCATGATAAGCTGCCTTGGACAGAGGTCCAAACCAATGGGGCAGTGGCTGCTGCCTCATCTTAGACTTGAACTTCTGAACTCTGAGAGAAACAAACCGGTACCTCTGCTATTTCACTGCAGCGGCAGAAGTGACGTCAGGAGCCTTCTTCAGTAGCCTTCTCTTCCTTCAGTTCCCTTAAGTGTCAATTCACCTGTTGGGAAGCCAGGTGTGGTTTGGTTTCAGGGACTCTGGGACATTCTACCACTTCAAATGGGAATGTTGCTCACCATTCGGGAGAAACCATGACAGATATCTTCATGGCTTCCCGTGCCTTTCATCACTCTCTGACCTTAAGTACACACATAGTTGGTTACCTCTGCACTTCTCTGAGGAGAATGAGCCACCCAACAGTCTCCCTCCCTTGTGTTGCTAGGTTGCTAGAGAAGTCTTCCTCCAAGGCAGTCCGTGAGCCCTCTTCATGCTTCCCGCATGGCCAGCGGTAGGGACATCTCAAGGACAGCTGACCTGGGGTTAAAGGCTCATGTTTACTTGGCTTTGTGAGAGAAATGTAACATTTCTCTAACAAATGTTACATAAGAAGACAAGGTTGAAGTTTTAAGCAACATGAATATGTACTCAGGACGTAAGAAGAACTCACGTCTCTCAGTCTTTTAAAGTGGCTAATGCTATAAATATCCCAAACGCCATAAAAATGACAACATTTCTACTTAAAAACATTTTTCAAAATTTGGTCTGCCTACTTTGATCGTTTCTTCGTGCAGCAACACTTTCCTAATATCACTTTCTGGGGGAGAATAAGGAGATGATTCTTCTAGCAGAGTGTCAGGACGTGTTTCCTATCGTGGGTAATTAGGTTGAAGAAAAGATTTCGGCGTCTTCGGCGTCAGACTCTGACACGCTGTTTTCAGTACTGCTTCAGGATGGCGCCTACAACACAGGAACCTGATAAATTCTGCTTCTTACAATTGCTATCAAAAAGGGAAAAATAGACATGAGGAGAGTTTAAAGCTGACTATATTGCTATGGAGTATATTCCCTGACAAGGGAGAACTTCAATTCTGTCTTCAACCACATCCTCTCCTTTATTTTCCTCGTGTGATAGAATGTTGTAGATGAGGTTGGACCCCAGCGTTCAGAAAACTAATTTCTTCTCCACTGTTAGATAGTGTCTGCCGGTCTCTGGAGAATTCTGTTTTTGTTTGTTTGTTTTAACTCTCTGTGTACATGTGTCAAAGGATAAGCTCAGGTGTTGGCTATCATCTTCCCCCTGGTTTCTTGGTGTTTGTTGCTGACCACTCCAGAGTAGCTGGGGCTCAGACTTCCAGGGATCCTCCTGCCTCTGCTTCCCACATCTCTGTAGGAGAGCTGACATTACAGACACATGCACCACATCCAACCCTCTGTGGGTTCTGGGGATCCAAACATAGGTCCTTATGCTTGTACGGGAAGCATTTTACCCACGGAGCCGTCTCTCCAGTCCCAAAAATCCACTCTTATTTTGATGTGACCCATGTCCTTGTTAGGAGACTGGGCAATCAGCAGTCAGTGTAGGTATTCCCAGAAGGCACCCCTACATGGAGATTGGCTATATATGTACATGATCCAGAATTCTAACAAAATATCCCATTTAGCCAGTCTAAATGTATCCCCAACTCAAAATTCTCTCAGCTAGATACCTTAAAGACTGATGGACACTCTGGGTCCTCTTGATAAATGCACAAGAAGGAAGGAGGGGATGTTAGAAGGAAAAAGTCACCAAATTTAACTAATTGAGTTAAAACATGCCATGTTGGTTTTCTTTTGTTTCTCCACATGAAATTTAGCATTGTTCATTCGAGGTCTGTGAAGAATTGTACTGGGATTTTGATGGATATTGCACTGAATTTGTGGATTGCTAAATATAACACCAGTAGCACAGACACTGAGAGAAACAATTAATAAATGGGACCTCCTGAAACTGAGAAGCTTCTGTAAAGCAATGGACACGGTCAACAAGACAAAATGGCTGTCCTCAGAGAGTGGGAAGAGATCTTTACCAACCCCACATCTGACAGAGGGCTGATCTCCAAAATATACAAAAAACTCAAGAAGACATCAAGCTGCCAAATAATCCAATTTAAAAATGGGGTACAGATCTAAACAGAGAATTCTCAACAGAAGAATTTCAAATGGCTGAAACACACTTAAGGAAATGCTCAACATCCTTAGTCATCAGAGAAATGCAAATTAAAACAACTCGGAGATACCATTTTATACCTGTCAGAATGGCCAAGATCAAAAACATTGATGACAGGTTATGCCAGAGAGGATGTGGAGTAAAGGGAACACGCCTGCATTGCTGGTGGGAGTGCAAACTGGTAAGCTTCTGTGGAAATCAGTATGACAATTTCTGAGAAAATTAGGCATCTGCCTCAAGACCCAGCAATACCACTTTTGGGCATATACCCAAAAGAGGCACAATCACACCACAAGAACATTTGTTCAACTATGTTCATAGCAGCATTATTTATAATAGCCAGAACTTGGAAACAACCTAAATTCCCCTCAACCAAAGAATGGATAAAGAAAATGTGGTACATTTTCACAATGGAGCACTACTCAGTGGTTAAAAACAACAACAACAACAAAAAATAAAAAACGATGACATCTTTAAATTGGCAGGCATAGGATGGAACTAGGAAAAAACCATCTTGAGTGAGGTAACCCAGACCCAGAAAGACAAATACAGTATGTACTCACTTATAAGTGGATACCAGACATAAAGCAAAGGACAACCAGCCTACAGTCCACAACCCCAGAGAAGCTAGAACCCTCTTCCAGAAACAGATGGAAGCAGATGCAGAGAAAAACAACTAACCACTGGGCCGAGCTCCTGGTGAAGAGAGGGATGGGTGATAATATGAACAAAAAAGACCATGGTGGGGAAACCCACAGAATCAGCTGACACAAGCTAGTGGGAGATCACTGACTCTGGACTGACATCTAGGGAATCTACATAAGCCCGAACTAGGCCCCTGAATACAGGCGACAATGGTGTGGCTTGGGCAGTCTATGGGGCCACTGGCAGTAGGACCAGGATCTAACTAATGCATGAACTGACTTTGTGGAGCCCATTCTCTATGAGGAGATACCTTGCTTAGCCTAGGCATGGGGTGGGGGAGCTAGGGGAGGCTTGGTCCTGCCTCAACGAGGTGAAGGGACAGACTTAGTTGACTTCCCAGGGGAGGCCTTAACCTCTCTGAGGAACAGATGGGGAGTAGGGTGAGGGGGAGGAGTGGGAGGAGAAGATGGAGGGGGAACTGGGATTGGTATATAATAAATAAATAAATAAATAAAAATAAAAAACATGCTATGTTGTCTATTATTATGGGGCTGTCTGGGTATATTATCAGTGTATGTCATAGGCCTTTGAAAAGGGTCTCTAGAAATGAGGCCCTGCAACTTTACTTCACAGTATATCTGCCTTTGGAGACTTGGTTCCTGGATTCACTTTTCCCAATGGCACTCAATCCTACCTACTATAGTTCTGTCTCTATAGGTTTGTGGTAGTTTGAATGTAATTGGTCCTCATATGTTCACAGGGAATGGCACTATTGGGAGGTATGGCCTTGTTGAAGTAGGTGTGGCTTTGTTGAAGGAAGTGTGTCACTGTGGGGGCGGGAGTTGTGGTCTCTTTTGCTTAAGCTTCACTCGGTGCTACAGTCGACTTCCTGTTGCCTGCAAGATGTGGGACTGTCAGCTCCTTCTCCATCACTGCATCTGTCTGCATGCTGCCATGCTCCCCACCATCATGATAATGGACTGAACCTCTGAACTGTAAGCTAACCATCCCAGTGAAATGTTTTCATTTAAAAGAGTTGCCATGGTCATGGTGTCTCTTCACCGTAATAGAAAACGCAAATTAAGACAATGCTTAATCTTGTTCAAACAAAGTGGCACTGCATCTGGCAAGGCCCTTACGACATCATGTTATGGTAGAAGATACCATGGCAGAAGGACATGCAAGGGAAAGAGACCATGGGGTAGAAAGGAGCTCTTCTTGCAAGAACGCACTCCAGACGAGCAACATTAATCCCCCAAAGACCTAATTACCTTGCTCTAGGCTCTGTCTCCTAAGGGTCTGCCTTGCTGTCTTTTAGCATTGCCACACTAACAACCAAGCTTTCAATGAATAAATTGTCGAGAGAAAAACACCATCAAAATGATAGCAACAGGCAACCAGAGTTTGGAGATCTTTGCATGAACTATTCCAAACCTCCCTCTTGCATCCCGCATCCTTCCTGGAACTGTCGCTGCTTTCCACCTTTATTTGCTTGCCTTTGGATTCATTTCCTGTTCTATCAATTCCCTGCTAAATTTTAATTGCTCTGGAGACAGCTAACCAGAATACTAAATAAATAAAGTAAAAATAATTAGGAATGAAGGAGACCTGAAACCCCAAGTCTCTCATTTATTGTCTGTGTGTCCTTGGTTAAGTTATTCAGTATCTCTGACCCTCAACTTTACAATATCCGTAAAATAATTAGAGTTGTCCTACAATAGGCGGTGCATGTGAGTTCACACAGCAGCGCCTGGTGCTTTGTTGTTGGTCATGGGAAGGTGGCATGACAACAATCCCAGCCTTTCTTTTCCTCTCCCACCTTTCCACGCCCCGCCCTGCCCTTCCTTCATCCAGCTTTCATCTTTTGTGCAGAGCAGGACATAGGCCTCTGGTCCTGTGTGCCCGAAGACGTCATCAGAGCCACAGGTTGGAGCTTAAAAATCAATGGGGTCTGGGGAGCAAGCGGTCTGGTCAGTTCAGCCGCAAAGCACGCACAACCTGTCTGCGTGGGATACGCATTCACCTCCTTAGTTTTCCAAGTCGGTAATACTGTTAAGGGGCGACTGGTGACAGCACAAACATCTGCATTGTCTGCTGGGCAAGGTGACAGAATGTTCTGGCCGCCTTGTCTCGCAGGAACTGTTCCAGGGATTCAGATGCAAATGAGAACGAAGCCCGCCCGTCCTGATTTGCATTTGCTCTCCCTGAACCCGCTTTCCCTCCCAAGTTCATACTTTGCATTTGCAATGCTGAAATGACTCTGCCAAAGCAATTTCTTTTTTTCTACTCTATCCATATTAATCTGCTTTTAGAAAATCCTTCCCCCGGAGCCCAACTTTTACTCTATATTAACTTGGCCCTCCTTGCCCAGACTCTCTTCCATGGTGCTCCTGCCAGCTCATCTGCTCTGCACCCAGGTCTCGACATGCTGCTCCTTCTCCTGTGAGACCTAGCAGCTAGCTGTCCTTTCGTGTTGTTTCCCATCCTGACCTCATGTCCTGGTTCCACAAAAGGCATGCAGGCCCTCCTGAAGGACCAAGAGAGTGGTGTGGAGTGACCTGGATGCAGAGTGCGTGAGCTGGCAGGTCTTCTTATTATGAATTATGATAATAATTTTTATTTTGAGAATTATGACAATAAAGACAAATAATGAATCCTAGAAGTGTGGATAAAAGCTAAAAATTTAGTTGTGTCATTAACACATAAATGTAGATGATAATAATTATACTATTGAGTAGCATAAAAGACACGAGTATATTGTGAAAAGCTAAACTTCATTCAAGACTTAAATAGACAAACATAGATTATACATGGTGCCATTTGTAGTTGAGAGAAATGCAAACACTTGTAAATGACGCAGGATTAATTATACTGCATAAAACTCTTATTTGGGTGTTTCAGCCAGTTTTCTGTAACTGTGATGAAACATGTGAGGTGGTCATCACAAGGAGAGGAAGGTTTACTTAGACAGCTTTGTGTCCCTCCTAAATTTATATGTTGAAACTTGAACCCAACTTGATTAGAGACAGGCCGTTCAGGAGGTGCTTAAGGCTAAATTAAGTCATAGAAGTGGACTCCTACTCCAGTAAAAAAAAAAAAGAGAGAACACCCGTCCCTTCCGCACCCAGTGAGCAAAGCCAGACGAGGACACGGCACACAGTTGGCCTCTGTCATCAGGTAGAGAGCCCTAACCAGATCTGAGGTTCCTTTCTCACTGCCTAAGGCGTGGTCTAGACTTCTCAAGCTTGGCAATGCACTTACACAGCTCTACTTGTGACTCTTACAGTGACCTCAGCGAGCTTCAAAACATTTTTTTGCTAATGAGTTTTGGTTGTTTGTTTTGTTGCTGTTGCCAGAGAAATATCTTTAAAAACCACCTAATTTTTACTGTTGTGAAATACAAATTAAAGTTTTAATGTTAATCGTTTTCAAGAATACAGTCAGTGCTATTAACTGCATCCGTGATGTTTTGTATCTAGCTCCATAACTCATTTCCTCTGGGAAGACTGAGTCTGTACCTATTAACCTATAACTCCTTGTTCCCTTCCCTCTGTGCCCTAGAGCCACTGTTTTGCTTTCTTTTTCTTTTCTCTCTCTCTCTCTCTCTCTCTCTCTCTCCTTCCCTCCCTTGCTTCAGTAGTAACTGTGTTAGTTATTTCTCTGTTCCTATGAAAAAGCACCATGACCGAAAGCGACTTAGGACTTACAGTAGGAAGGGTTTATTTGGACGTGTGGTTCCAGTGGCATGAGACTCTGTCATGGAGGACAGGCATGGCAGCAGGAGCAGAAAGCTGAGAGCCCACATCTTGAACCACAGGCAGGAAGCAGAGAGAGCAAACTGGAAGCAGGCAAGGCTTTTTACTCTTATAACTGCCCCCGTATTTCCCTCCTCCCCTCCCCCCTTCTCTAGCTGTTTGCTGTTTGTCTCACTCTGGGATTCTCTCTACAATGGATCCGTTTTCCCCTGTTCTTCCCCTCCATCCTTATGTTCCTGTTCTCTCTTGCAATGCTTGCTAATCTGGTCCTTAATGGGACCACCTGTGTGTTTCCCTGGCTTCTGCTGCCTACACCAGGATTTTTAAGTTGGTCAGCTGACACAGGTTCCTAAAAACGTTTTGTTTGTCTATTTGTTAAAACAATGTGGTCACATTATGCTTCTTTCATGTCTATGTGTGTATGTGTGTTTGTTTCCATAGTATGCTTGTCTTATTTCTCTGTGTATATGTGTGCGTGTTTTAAGATCTGTAAAACTTGTAACTCCAGATTACAGCAGCTCTAAATAAATACAAACACATGGGTAACCACCATT
Source organism: Ondatra zibethicus (assembly GCA_004026605.1). Taxonomy (NCBI): domain Eukaryota; kingdom Metazoa; phylum Chordata; class Mammalia; order Rodentia; family Cricetidae; genus Ondatra; species Ondatra zibethicus. The sequence continues at coordinate 353,093 of PVIU01000226.1, forward strand.
TTGACCTCAGTGCCATCCTTGGTAAGAGTACCCACCCATGTGTGCTAGACCTACCAAGGAGACATTCTACCTACAATATTCTTTGACTTATTAAAATATTCCTTTAATTTTCTTACATTTACTAGCATTGGTAAGCTGTAACTGATTGGGTAAACTATATCTCTAAATTTAACTTTTATGTCTAATTTAAATATACCTAACAGGTAATGGTACCCTGATTCTCAGGTGCCTTTACAGATCTAAGACTACAGCATTTAACAAAAGAGCCTCTAACACAGAGACATGTCAGCTCCTGCAGTATCCTATAGCTCCTCCAAGAAGATACATGGTTACAGAAGACCTTCTGCCTGGAGGCTTGCCTATGGGTACTGCAAAGCCACCCACACAGCAAAAAGCAGCCTTCTACCTCATCAGCTTCCTGGACATTACACCAGGGGACTGATCGCCTCATCCTGCCAGACACATAGACTACTAAATCCTCTCTACCCACAGGAAAGTAGGAAAGTCTTTGGGCCTTCTGGACTCAGCATCTAACAGCAAGTACTGCTTCTAAAGCTAATGTTCGCCAAAGACTATGAAGAGACTTGGGATTGTCTGCGTAGCTAAAAAAGCTGTCTCATTTCTGCTCATTTATCCCTCTCAGATCTGTCTAATGGTATTTAATGACTTAGGGTACTAGTAACTCATTACTTCATTTGTTAAGTTTCCTACTAAAATCCAGACAGGTGTGCCCTCTTTCACAGGTTTCATAGTCCAGAATTAACAGGTATCAGATGTATCTTAAAAGATCAGGAGTTCCCAACTCCTTTTAATTGTCTTCTAAAATGTTCCTGGTCCAGTTGTCTTACAGATAACTGCAGGATCCTAGAAAAGTTCTGCCACTTTATCAAGAAATCAGGTCTGGTAAAAATTAACAGTCTCCAGAGCCTATTTTAACCCTACCCATTTTCAAGCATATTTTACAGGTCACTCCTGCTGTCTGGGCCAAAACCAACTTACAAAGGGCCCTCCAGTTAATGCCAGCACCTACACCAGCTCCTGGGGTGTCACCATTACCTCTCCTGACTCAAATGGACACCTACCCAACAACTAAAATCTGGTTTAAAGGGCATATCTGCTCTCGGGTCTCACTTATTCACCTGTGCCTCTCCTGTACACCCAGGGCATTTCTCTGTCCCATTCTTTCTGGCAGTTAATGGCCCTTCCCATGGCTAGCCCCATTCACAGGGCCAGTGATAACAATATATTTTTTCTCCTAGCCACTGACTTTTCATCTCCCTCAAGGAACAGATGCCTGAGGTCCCCAGGATGGCAGTAAACTGGATGAATCTCCAGGCAACCTCTCGCTGAGCGTGAGCCCACCACCTCCCAGCTCTCCCGTCTCCTGTGTTGCCCCATGCCCACAGGAAGTAGCCAGACTTGAGCTGATGCCCCTATGTCCAAGGAGTCTGGGATGTTTGGTTGGAAGCATCACCCCAGCCCCTGGCATCCATAAACCTCCTCCTCTAGGACTTGCCATTGTCCAGACTCCACCTCTGAGAAAACCTGCCAAATGAGGACCCCTCTCCAGAGAGGGTCAAGACCACTCCCACAGGCTATTTAAACTGTTCCACAGAGAATGAACATGAGGTCTTTCTGGTTCTCCTTTTTCCCTCCATGGTTTTCTTTCAAGACCGGGAGTGCTGGCATCCATTAAACCTGGCCTTTTTCTAATTCGGTTTGATTTGGTCTGATTTGAATTATTGCATTGAAGGAGAGGCTATAGAGCCGTAAAAACTTTACAGGCATATGTGTGTCATGTGTACATGTGGAGGAAAGCAGGCAACCTGTGAGTCAGGTTTTTTTTTTTCTTTCCACTTAGAGGATCCCTAGAATCAAACTCAGATTGTCAGGCTTGATGAAAGCAATCACCTCTACTGGCTGAGACATCATCTTGTCTCTTAGTCTCATTTTCTAGATGAAGAAATTAAAGTTTGACATAATCAAGTACCTTGTCCATAATTATTCCTAGGGAGTTACAGGACTAGATTTAAGCTTGGTCTGACTTCTAGAAACATTGCCAAATTTGTGCATATGTGCGTGCGTGTGCGCACGCGCGCACACACACACCCCCCCCCCCACAGGAAAGAGATGCACATTTACCATTCTATTCTTTGATTCTGGGGAAAAGATTCTAAACATGAGTGAAGTTGGACTTGGACTTGGGATGGGAGATCTGCTGGGCCCCCACAGTACACTGGCTCTCTTCTCTCTTCTATCTTCCTGAAGCCATTCTCTTTTTCTCTCTACCTAGATCTGTTCTTTATATTGCTGCCCTCTGTAGACTGCATCTTTAGGGCTGCTTACTGGCTTGTTGACAAGGTAGATTCTTGTTTTGGGACACAGTAGCAAGGCATCAGAGAGTAGAGGGAGAGACACATGGGTCATTTCCTCTGTGACTTCAGTACAGGTGTTTGTGTGCACACATACGCACACACACTCTTACACACTGAGCTGTCATCTTGTGATAGTGGCATATTTATGTCTGCATGAATTTTGATCATGGTTGTCAACTTCTGATCGGAGCCAAGCACAGGGTGATAATGCATGATATGTCCTCTGCAGCCATTTCTGCTATCCCACCCTTTTGTCTGTGTTGTCTCTGCATACTCCAAGTGATTTCTGGGCTCTGCCAGCAAGGTTTTTCCTACCTCTGCCATGGGGCAATCACTCAATCCAGCTTGACTGAGATCTCTCCAGGCCTGAGAGTGGCCCAGGGACAGGCCTTGTTTAAATGTGGATATGGAAGAATGTTTTTGAGACAACAAAACTAAGCAGGGTAAACACTGGAAAGAGACAAAATGGGGTCTGCAAATCCTGCTCAGTCAGTAAAGGGCTTGCTGGACAAGCCTGAGGACCAAGTTCAAATCCCAGCACCCACGCCTGTAACTCCAGCTCGCGCCTGTCCAGAAACTCCTTGAACAGTCAGTCTAGCCCAGCCATGAGTTCCAGCCTCAGTGAGAGTCCCCTGTCTCAAGAAATAGGGTGGAGAGTAATAGAAGGAAGACACTTGACGCTGATTTCTGACCTCCACACGTGTACACACATGCAAACATGTACATGTACCAATATAATACAATAATAAAGTTAAGGAGACAAAATGCCCCCAGCTTTAGTGTGAACCTGTGAATCCAGAGATGTTTGTAGTCTACACCTTAGTCTTTAATTCACATAAACAGTGTTCCCCCATTTGATAAGGAGTCCATTTGCTCCTGTCACTGTAAAGTCCTCATTACTCCTCCCCCTGAAGTATTGCTAATGACTCAGTGATGCAAACGCTGGCTCCTCTTTCATCTGAAAGCTCAAAGAAGAGCATCTTTGCTGTTTCTATAAAGTTCAATGCCGTTCTCCCCTAATCTCTCCCATGGTATTTGGACTGAGTTTCCTTTGCTCTCTTTCTTTCTTTCCCCCTCCCTCCCTTCCTTCTTTCCTTTGTTTTTTCTTTCTTTTCTTTTCTCCTTTTTTTCCCTTTTCTTGCAAAATAGCCCTCAGCTGTCTTCTTGAGTAATCTCCCTGTAGTCTGTGAAATACAATTGCAGACAATCACCTCACAGCCATTTCCCCCAGGCTGAGAATCCTAGTAACTGAACTCTTTTTCAGAGCTGTTTTCTCAGCACACTTCTGTGAATTGCAGCTTTTGAACTTTCTCATTTCATCTGAAAAGGTGGCCGGTGGCACCAAGATTTTGCACAGAAGGCCTTTGCTGGGGAAATCTGTTCTCTAACCATAGATTTATAATACTGAAATTTCTACATCAAATAAATATCATTTAAGTATAAGATAGGGGGGTGGAATCAGCCAGGAAATTCCCCCCTCCCCAAACATGGTTGTCTATAAAGCCCCTTCTTGGTTTGGTTGGAGGTAATTGGCAGTTCTGGGGATGCAGTCCTGGTGTAGGTTTTGTGGGCCCACCAGCATGTTTTTATGTGAGGGGAGGGGTTGGGGCAGGTGGGTGGGTAGGGATCCTTTGATCTTGAGGTGAGGGCTTTATGACTTTGTGGGTCTATTCCTGCTGGGGCTTCCTGTTCTTAATAGAGGCGTGGCTGTTCCCAGGCTTCTGAAAAGGAGCATTTAGGGAAACAAGCCAAAAGGGGAGACTTCCTGGGAGCAGGGCTCACAGCAGGAAGCTTTCACTGGAGAGGAGGGGGGTCTCAGTTTTCTTAAAGAAGTACGCCCCTTAAAAGATCTATTTTTGCCTTTAATGAATATGCTATTACTTGGCAAGGACCCAAGGACTTAACAGAAAACTGCCATCTCCTCCGTTCAACTTAGGAACATGATAGAGGGTGCCTTAAATAGAAACCTTACATTTAAAAAGGAATCGTGTCTTGCTAAAATAATGTTCAGAATAATGAGCTTTCAATTGGCTTTAATTTTTTTTCAGCCTGCCTGCATTTTTAAGCACCATATAACCCCATTTCAGGGATCTCTGGGAGTCGGGTACAGTTGGGGGCCGGTTCCTGAGATGAGCCCTTGGCATTCAGTAACTGTCCTGCATTCGTTTCCGGAGACCAACTTTTAAACACAAACTCAACTCTTCATTTTTCCATTTCTCCTCTGCTCTAACTGTTAAATATAATTCAATCACAAGCTTGGGAAATTTAATGAATTAAATTACTACCATTAGCTTAAAGAAGAGAATCTCTTCCTGGTTAGCTCAATTATTTTGAGGAAATCAACCATTTAGAAAAGTGGCTTCTATCTGTCTGCACAGTGACATTACCTAGGGAGCTCTCAGTATTCCCATCCCAAATCCCAGGAGTTTCTGTTTGGATTGGGGCTGGAGGAAGAACAGCTTCTATTCATATCTTTACAGACCGCATAATTTTCATCTGCAGTCAAAGCTAGAATCATTTAAGAATGGAAAGGAATCATATTTCGTAAGCAACTTACAGGAAGCTGTTCCATGGGAAGAGCCTGGAATTCGGAGTGGAGGGTTTTTAGTCTTCCTACTTTGCTGTTTGGACTAGATCATTGTGCTTGGTCTCTCTGTGCGTCATCTCCTTGGTCTCACTGAGAAAAGAATTTAAAAATAGACACAGGAAGGAACTGGTGGGCCATTTATTGGACTTAGAGGGAGAGTGGTCTAGGATCCAGGATAGAAGTGTTTAAGAAAGGAAGTAAAAGGCAGAGCGATGGTTACACTTTTGTACATCTTACCAGATTAAGTTGTAGGAAAGGTGTGATAGGAGATGACCGGGAAAAATAATGGGAATAAAAAGGCCCATCGGCTGTCTGCTTCCCAGGCACCATTAACTATAAGCATGTCAGCTTCCTTGGAGACAGATGCTTGGTGATCATCAATACCCTGGAAGATAGAAAAGTAAGTAAATAAATAAATAAATAGTGAAACGTACGAAAGGAAGGCAGATTTCAAGCATGATAATAGAAGATTTCCAAGCTGCTTGTAACTCATATTAACAATAAACCATCCTTGATTGTTATCACTTGCATTAGTCCTGCACTAGATAGGGACCATCAACATCCTGTCACAGGGGGCAGGGGTGGGGCTTGGGGACTCACTAAGTTATGCCCTTCCCTCAGGAGTTGGGGGAGGGTATGTTTGACATTTTCTTCAGTGGTGTAACCCCTGATAAGGTGCCTATGTTCCTGTATGCAACCCTAGTGAAACTCCTTGGGTCACAAACACATGAAAGTAGAATGGGAAGCAGCTGGGAAGAGAAGGGGGGGTAGTCAGGGAGAGTGGAGAAGATGGTAAGAGGCAGGGTGAATAAAAATAGCAACTGATCAACTAGAAAAGTGACCCTCAAATATCTTAATTCCCAGGATCTGCAAGCACAATGTTATAAGTTAGGGGAGAATTAAGGTTGCAGATGGAACTAGAATTGCCAATCCATAGGCCAGTAAACAATTGGGCAGTATCTGGGCTTATTATAATCTCAGTGTCCTTAAAAGTAGAAATTGAGACAGAAGAGTTCAGTGATTATAGTGTGAATGGATTGTAATGGGAACAGAAATCAGCTTGCCCTTGTTTGCAGTGTCTTTCTCTGTCCTACCAGCCAGCTCCCCAGTAATGAAATGGACACTTATTGTTAATTATGAAACCTCGGCTGGGCTATGTGGTGGTGGCACACACCTTTAATCCCAGTACTCGGGAGGTAGAGGCAGGCAGATCTCTGTGAGTTCGAGGCCAGCCTGGTCTACAGAGCTAGTTCCAGGACAGGCTCCAAAGCTATAGAGAAACCCTGTCACGAAAAACCAAAAAACAAAACAAAACGAAACAAAACAAAAAAAAACCCAAAAGCCCCCCCCTCAAAAAAAAACCCAAAAAACCCCAACAACAACAACAAAAACCTCAGCCTATAGTCTAGGGTTGTTTTTAACTAGTTCATATAACATAAATTAACACATTTCTATTAATTTGCATGCTGCTACATGGCTCTTGACTTGTCGCCTCTTCTTCTACATGTCTTGTTTCCTCCATGTCTCCTTGTGACTCTGCTTTCTTTTGCCCAGCATTCTCTCTGCCATGAAAATCCTGCCTAGCTATTGGCCAGTTTTCATTTTATTAAGCCAATCACAGCGACACATCTTCACACAATATAAAGAAACATTCCATAATGTATGTTAACTGTATGTCAGAAGGAAGGAATCATGAGCCAGGTTGTGCGGGAAGCTTCTAGAAGAGAGACAAGAAAATGCATTCTATTCAGAGTCTGAGAGAAAATAACGTAGCTCTATCAGTGATGTAATAAGGGCTCAGTGAGACAGAACTTCAAGATAACAAATGAGTGATGGTCAATAAGTCTGCAAAATTAGAATGCTAGAGTGATTTAAAAATGTATTCACAGGACTGGAGTGATGGCTCAACAGTTATGAGCATGCACTGCTCTTGCAGAGGACCCAGGTTTGGTTCCCAGCACCCATATGGCGGTTAATAACCATCTAGAACTCCAGTTCCAGAGCATCCTATGCCGTCTCCTGACCTCTCCAGGCACCAGGTGCTCATGTGGTGCACATACACGCATTCAGGCAAAATACTCATCTACACAGAGCATCAGAAAAACAATGTATCTTTGTGTTTGTTTTTGAACTCACAAGATAGAACACTTTAGCCCCAGCCTTTCAGGAAGGGATGGAGCCACAGGTTGCTTACAACTAGCTGCAATATTGGAGACGAATCAATGGAGGGGGGACTTTGGCCACAAAGCTAGAGGGCAAACTCATGACAGGACACGCAGGCAGTAACTGTTCCTTCCTGCTTTGGATCCTAAATTCCAGATGACAAAGAGCAACTTTCAGCATATTAACAACATTAAATCAAGCAACATTAAGGTGAAATAGTTCTCCGTTGGTTGGCCTATAAAGGTTTTCTGTTGTGCCCACTTCATTTTTCCAGACTGTACCTTTTTTTTTTTACTTTTGTTTTATTAAAAATGCAACTTTCTGTCTCTCACTCTTCCATCTCCATTCCCCAACACCTTTATCCCGACCATTAGATTACACTCTCCCTAGTTACTACATTCTATCTTTGATTTCCCTTCTGTTCCTGTTGTGAAATTCTTTCATCAGTGAGATCATGAACATGCCGAGGGGACTCTGGCCTGTGACAGGAGCTCTTAGCGTACAGAACAGGCTCTCCATCAGGAGCTATTTTCCTCAAGTTAAACAGCCTGGAAACACCATTTTCTTCCCCCTTCTTTTTGCTGCCTTGACTCCAAACCATGCTGTACCCGAAGACTTGGAATTCCCTGAGTACATAGATATAGATGAACTACACTGAAGCTACAGATTGCAGATTAAGACACCAGGTACCTGCCAGTTCCCTGCTTTGCTGAGAACACCTGAGGTAGTATGGCTTGACCAAAAGCACCCAAAGATTCTCATCACTCATTTGCACAAACTCGTAGTTGCCATGTCTGTTGCCATGGAGAAGTCATGAGTCACCTCTGGACCACAGTATTTCTTAATTGGTTAAGTGAGATAAGACAAGTTGAACTCCCAATTGTTTGCCAACAGCATGAATCTATGAGCTTTAAAGAGCCCACAGGCCCATTCCAGAGAAGCCAGCAAGTGTTCTTTCCTATGGACAGGAGAAAATTGTGCCCAGCAAGCTTCTGTAATGAGGAAGTTCCATGAGGGGCATAGAGATGTTGCTTCTGGAAATCTGGTGACTTTGCAGCTAATAGTAAAAAGGTCTTCGTTCCATGCTGATTTGGCTTAAGGACGTGGCTCTCTCTGTCAGTTTTGATGGAGAATAAGGTCTTGGGGTTGACTGAGGATCAAAGTAAGATCACATCAGAGGCCCCAGAGGACCAGGTTGTGGGATTGCCAGGAAGCGCACTTTATCGAATTCAGGGAACACATAGATTAGAAATGGTTATGCAAGATGCAGGTAACTTGTCTATGCTCATTAGAACTTTACAGTCTCTTGAGCTTTGTGGTTTTCTAATTGAGCATGCATCAGAACACAGGGAGAGCTCGCTACGATGCACATCCCTAGGCCCTACCCTGAGTTTCCGATTGAGGAGGTCTGGCTGGAGCTAGACACTTTGCTGTATAATGAGCTGCCACATGCTGTCGGTGCTATTGGCCTGATGACCCTGGAGTCCCCGTTGGGAAGTGACTGCTGCAGGTCGCACTCTCACAACTTCCTAGATTTCCGAGAGTCCTCAGGAAGGGCTTGTTAAAGATGCTGCTCCCCAGTCTCTCCAGGGGAAAACCTGACTTTCTATACTCACAATGGAAGTTGAGCAGTTCCTGTCCTCATCAACCGTGGCCACTGGGGATCAGTGCCTCAACCAATTATCTGTTAGTTGCACCAGAATCACCTGAAGGAACTTACCGAAAATGCCATTCCCTGTTAAAGATATGATTCAGTGGTCAGGGGCACTTACCTGTCTTGCAGAAGATACACATTTGGTTCCTAGCACCCACCCGGCAGCTCACAACCACCTGTGTGTAAATCCAGTTCCAGGAGCTATGAGGTGCTCAAATGGCGTCCACGGGCATCAAGCACATTTGTGGGGCACAGGCCTCTATGCAGGGAAAACACCTGTACAAACTTTCAAAAACAACTAAAACAGACCCCTGGGACCTCTCTTAAAGATCCCAGCTGTGAAGAGCAGGGCCGGTGATCCGTATATCTCGAACTGAAGTGACCTTGTCTGGGTCTAAGTTGCCTTGTTCTATATGGCAGAGTCCTAGGGAAAGTAAGACAACATGCCAGGGTTAGTGGAAGATGGAGAGCTACATTGTGGGCCTCCCTGCTCCTTCTTGTTGGGTCAGTCAGAGGGAGCATTTGTTTCTTCTGCCACTGGCTTTCCAATGGAGAAGCCTAGGGAATTGGGTGCTGCACTGAGATCCAATACCACCTTAGATGCCAGCTGGAGGTCCCACAACACAAACTGATCTTGACAGTAACGATCCAGAATTCACATCATAGGCTAAAGGGCAAGATCTCCCCCTTTCTTCTAATGCCAGTCACAAATGGGGTCTTCAGGGCATCCAAACAACTGTTTGATATGGCTACACATTCAACACTTCTCTCATTTCCCCGGCCCTCACCACAGGGGAAAGCGCTGCGTTTACTCACTATTTTGTTATGAAGGATACAAATGGTTAGGCAAAAGAGATACACAGGACAAAGTCTAGACTGTTTTCCTCTTCAGAAATGAAGCAGGTAAGCATAGGGAATGGTTTAGTGTCCCAGGACTCCACTTGATGTGGACTATGCAATCACCCCTCTTCTAGCAACGCACTTGGAAGCCCAATTTCCTTACTTGCTGTTACTATGCGCGCGCGTGCGCGCACACACACACACACACACACACACACACACACTTTATTTTCATTTTACATACCAACCATAGTTTCCCCCCCTCCCCTCCTTCTGCCCCCTCCCCACCTTCTCCCCCTCCAGTCACCCCCATAAACTCCTCAAAAAGGGTAAGGCATCCCATGGGAAGTCAACAAAGTCTGGTATACCTTCTGCCCCCTCCCCCCTTTATATAGGGAATGGACTCCAAAAAGCCAGTTCGTGCTCTAGGGTTAAATCCTGGTCCCACTGCCAGTGGGCCCACAGACTGCCCAAGTCACAGAACTGTCACCCACATCCAGAGGTCCTAGTTCAGTTCAATGCAGGTTCCCCAGCTGTCAGTCCAGAGTCAGTGAGCTCCCATTAGCTTGGGTCAGCAGTCTCTGTGGGTTTCCCCATCATGATCTTGACCCCTTACTCATATAATCCCTCCTCCCTCTCCGACTGGACTCTGGAAGCTTGGCCCAATGCTTAGATGTGGATGTCTGCATCTGCTTCTATCAGTTAGTAGATGAAGGTGCTATGGTGACAGTTAGGGTGGTCATCAACCTGATTTCAGGGGAAGGCAAGTTCATGCCCCTTTCCACCATTGCTAGGAGTCTTAGTTGATGTCATCCTTGTGGATTCCTGGGAATTGTCCTAGCACCAGGTTTCTCCCTACCCCCATAATGGCTCCCTCTATCAAGACATCTCTTTCCTTGTTCTACCTCTCTGTCCCTCCTTCAACCATTCATTCTGTTTCCTCATGTTCTCCTTTCCCTTCACCCCTCCTGCCCCCCACTGCCAATTTACTCAGGAGATCTTATCAATTTCCCCTTCCCAGGGGCATCCATGCCTGTCTCTCTTAGGGTCCTCCTTATTATCTAACTTCTCAAGGGTTGTGGGTTGTAGCCTGGTTATCCTTTTCTTTACATAGAATATTCACCAATGAGTAAGTACATACCATGTTTGTTGTTTTGGGTCTGGGTTACCTCACTCGGGATGTTTTTTTTCTAGTTCCATTCATTTGCCTGCAAATTTCAAGATGTCATTGTTTTTATTGCTGAGTAGTACTCTATTGTATAAATGTACCACATTTTCTTTATCCATTCTTTGGTTAAGGGGGATCTAGGTTGTTTCCAAGTTCTGGTTATTATGAATAATGCTACTATGGACACAGTTGAGCAAATGTTCTTGTGGTGTGATTGTGCATCCTTTGGGTATATGCTCAAGTGTGGTATTGCTGGATCTTGAGATAGATTGATTCCCAATTTTCTGAGAAACCACCATATTGATTTCCAAAGTGGCTGTACAAGTTTTTACTCCCACAAGCAGTGGAGGAGTATTCCTCTTACTCCACATCTAACATAAGCATCTAACATCAGTGTTTTTGATCTTAACCATTCTGACAGGTATAAGATGGTATCTCAGAGTCATTTTGATCTGCATTTCCCTGATGGCTAAGGATATTGAACAGTTCTTTACATGTCTTTCTGCCATTTGAATTTCTTCTGTTGAGAATTCTCTGTTTAGCTCTGTACTTCATTTTCAAATTGGATTATTTGGCATTTTGATGACTAGTTTTGTGATTTCCTCATATATTTGGAGATCAGCCCTCTGTCAGATGTGGGATTGGTGAAGATCTTTTTCTACTCTGTAGGGTGCCATTTTGTCTTATTGACCATGTCCTTTGCCTTATAGAAGCTTTTCAGTTTCAGGAGGTCCCTGTGGAGGCCCAAAAATGTAAGCCTATTTCCACCTTGTCTGAAGGTCAGAGAGTTTGAAATTGTGCAATTGTTAACAACAATCAGAGCTACACATCCTGAATCAGGATATGTTTACTTGGTTCTTTTGACATTAAGATGGCCCATACAGCTAGATCGCTCCACTCTGACCAATGGTCAGGAAATTCAAGCATATTTCTGCTCCTTCTTTTGAAATAGGAGGTTTGACCTTGGAAGTGACTGTCTTCAGAATGGTCTAGGGTGGGTTCACTCCCTAAACAACAGAATGCTAATGACTTGATATCTCAAAGTATTAAAGCAAGTAACTATTCTAGTTGCCCTTTGTATCATATTTAAGCAGTCTTTTGTCTTCTTCCTTCTGTGGTATTGGGGTATAAAAGTGTATGGAAAATTAAATGCAGTGGGATTTCAGTATTCACTGGAACTCCTTCCTGGGACTATTTTATGTTTCCTATTTTATTATTTTTACATGCATCTTTGTATTCTTTACTAATATTTCTAAATCCCCACACCCCTACCCTTAAAAGTGGTATTTTTATGGAAACTGGTCCCTGATAGGGCCCATTTATTAATTGTTGCTCTCAGTGTCTGTGCTACTGCTGTTATATTTAGGAAGTGGTCTCCTATGTCAATGTGTTCAAGGCTACTTCCCACTTTCCAGTTCAGTGTAACTGTATTTATGTTAAGGTTTTTGATCCATTTGGACTTGAGTTTTATGCATGGTGATAGATATGGATCTATTTGCATTCTTCTACATGTCAACACCCAGTTATGCCAACATCATTTATTGAAGATGCTTTCTTTATTCCATGGTACAATTTTGGCTTCTTTGTCAAAAATCAGGCATTCATAAGTATGTGTGGATTAATGTGAGGGTCTTTGATTCAAGTTCATCGATCCATGTATCTGTTTTTATGCCAATATCAAGCTTTTTTTATTATTATAGCTCTATAGTATAGCGTGAAGTCAGGGATGTTGATGTCTCTAGAGGTTCCTTTATTGTACAGGGTTGTTTTGGCTATCCTGTTTTTTTGTTTTTCCATATGAAGTTGAGCATTTTTTTGAAGTCTGTGAAGAACTGTGGTGGGATTTTGATGGAGATTGCACTGAGTCTGGATTACTTTTAGTAAGATTGCCATTTTTATTATGTTGATTCTAGCTATCCAAGAGCATGGGAGATCTTTCAATTTTCTGATATTTTCTTCAATTTATTTCTTAAGAGACATAACATACACACCTTTTAATAATGCATCTAGCAACCTGCTGGCAAGCTATGATCTCTATAGGCATCAGGCTTCATGTATATTTGCTTTAGACAATGGAAGTTATTATTCACCTTAGCAATCACCTATAAAGTCCACTTCATTTTAAATACATTCTCTAATGCATCTAGGAGCTGTGGGCAATGGACTGCTACAACCTAGACTGGTTTGTGGTACATACACAATGAGGCAAACTGTGCCTTCCAATCCCCTACTTAGGCTTATGCATACTCGACTGTGTATATGGTTAAAATCAGATTAGTGAGAAGAGCATGTGGAGTCGGTAAGTTTTCATAACTTACCCTGTTAATCAAAATGGAGAACCACCCATGCTGTACTCCTTTGCCACCAAACTCCTCCTTTTGGACTCCTAAACAACAATCAAATCAGGGAGCTTGTGGCCCACAATTGCTCTAGAGAGCATATTTCTTTCCGATCTATTCTACCACTTTGTTTCGAATAAAGTTTCCTTTTTAGTTTTCAGTCCATGCAAACCTTTATTCAATTCTTAGAATAAGAGGTCGACAACCTGGGAACACTCAGTCAAGACTCTGATCATTGGTAATGGGGGCCCTGGTGTCTGTGGAGTCTGAGTATGGCAGGCACTTAGAAACTGCTTTTGCTAAAAGCACTGATTCCTCACTTCCACTTCGAAGTGGAAAGCATTATGAAGACCTGGCATCTCTGCTGTTCTTTTGGGTGTGCTGCTGTGTTAGTTTCTACCTTCGCTTGCTTTCTGTTGCTACGATACAACATTTTGACTGAAAACAACCTGGGAAGAACAGGGCTCGTTTGGCCTATCCTTCCATCTCACGGCCCATCATTGAGGGAAGTCAGGGCAGGAATTCAAGCAGGAGCTGGATGCAGTGCAGAAGCAGAGGCCGTAGAAGAATGATGCCCATGGGCTTGATTGCTATGGTTTGCTTCACTTGCTTTCTTCTGCAGCTTAGGACCATCTGCCCAGGAGTGGCTCTGCCCACAGTGGACTGAACCCTTCACATAAATCATGGATGGAGAAAATGCCTCCATAGACATCCCCATAGGCCAGTCGGATGGAGGCAATAACTTAATTGATGTTCCATCTTCCCAGGTGACTCTGGTCAATAAAGCTGTGTCAAGATTAACATGTAAGCAAAGCAGTTGGTGGAAAAAAGACTGGAACCTCTTTCCTACCTGGCTTTATACACTAAGGAGCATGGTCTAGAAAAGCCTGCTGGGTACAAACACGGAGGAGCCAGGTGCTATGCAAATGTCCTGGCCCAGTGCTTTTCACTTAGCTCACTAGCCCGCTCCCACGCTTAGGAGTTTCTTTCCTTCCATGTTAAACAGACTTTATTTCTTCAAACCATATAGCCCTGGTCCATTTCTTTGCTGTGTTCTCTCCCTTCTTCACCCTCTCTCCCTCTCTCCCACCCACTGCCCCTCCACCTCCCTCTCTCCCTCCCTTCTTTCTCTCATTCCTCCTCCTCCTCCTCTGTCTTTTCAATAGTTATTTAGAGGACTTTGATGGGGTTTGAATTAAGAAACCCAAATGAGATTGCTGGAAGCTTGCGGGGGACGGGGAGCACTAGACAGGATTACAACTAAGAAGACCTCTGGAATCCAGGAAGGTAGGACATCTTCACCGCCAAAATAACACTCTTGTTGGTAGTTTTAGGTAATTTCTGGGGAGAGGATTGGGCCCTGCACAAGTTCCTACATCCAGATAGTAAGCCTGGGTCGCTGTTACTCTAACACCAACTATCTGTACATGAAGGACTGTCAGCTTCATGTTGTCGGCCTTCACACAAATGTGGATTGTGCTAGAATTCTTGCTTCTCACCTGGTGAAAGGTTTCAATAAGAGAGACTGCAGAATGAGGGTTCCTTTCCCCTTTCATGTCCTTGTTTGGATGCAAGCTCTACCGGCATCCATATATGTGCCCCCAAAGTCTGGGATATTTGGAATCTCCAGGGGCCCCATTCCAGACCTGCCCTCAGCACATACAGAACAGCATCTCCCTTGGAGCTGCCTTCTCCAAACCCCACCCTCAGTGTACCAAGTGGTGGCCCCCTCCCCTGGAGCTGCCTTCTTCAACCTTCACCCCTGAGAAAGCCTGCCAAAAGTCAGCCCCTCCTTGGAGCCTCTCAAGACCACGCCTATAGGCTACTTAAGACCTGGTAGCCGTATTTGCCACGTGATACCTCTTGACCCTCCTGAGGGTCCCCCAGGAGTGCTTTGCTCAGATTAAACCTGGCTTTATTAATTCAGTTTGATTGACTTTTTACAGTGGTGGCAACAGATTCTCATTAACCAGGGCTTCAAAACTTATCATCATGGTGCCGAACCTGAGTAGAGTTGAGTTTTCCGGTGACCCCATTGCCGTGGAAAACCACTCTTCCTTCCCTGCTGTCGGACAGACTTGCTTGGTGAGTTACCCAATTTCAAGCCAATTCAAGGCCTATAAGGGATCCAGGATTCCTTCTGCCTTCCAGTCTGCCTGCCCCAAGTCACTGCGGTCCCAGGCGACTGACCCATTCCGGGGTAGAGACAGTCTCTATCTCTTGGGATTTCTTGTCTGGGAGCTGTTCCACACAGGGGTACCCCAAACCTCCTACCGTTTTGACCCCAGGCTATCTTGGAGGACTTTCTACCATAGTCTCTGGGTCTCTGACTAACGGCTTGTGAATGGATACTTCTGGATCCAAGTTCACTCTCCTAACACCCTATGAAATTTATTGAAACTGGGGCTGGCTCACCATACTTTGGTTTGAGCTACCCTAGCTGGGTTCATGAGTCCTGCATTCCTGCCACCTCTCCTGCGTCTGTCTGTGTGTCTGTCTGTCTGTTTCTAGTCTTTCTCTCTGCTCACGACTTTTGCCTGCGGGTCATCTCCTTGCTTCTCTGTTTACCTGTATTTCATGCTTCCATCCAATTCCTCTCCCTGTTTCCTTGACTTGTTCCTTTCTCAGATGCCCACTCTAACTTTGCCTTTGCCTTTGCTTCACTGATATTTCATCCAGACACGCCGGGATTCATGCCCAGCACATGACTGTGTGCTCCCCTCCCCCACAGCCTGGGAGACCCACAGCTTAAGCTGCAACTAGCTGTGTCCTTCACATGTTTGTGGCTCCTGCCCATCTGCCAGCTGTTCCCGTCAGTTCCCGTGCTCCTTACCCCGTCCTCTTGTTTCTATGTTCTCTTATTGGCACACCTTTGGCAGGTCTTGCCTAAAGGTGCACACTTTGACTTTTCCCAACAGGCTGTCCTGGCATTTGGTCTGGCCCTGTGGAATTCTTCCTGCAACAGATCCGTACCTTCTGCCTGTTCTGCCATTCTGCAGCTCGGCTCGTCTGCTCTACCTGTACCATTCTCCTTGTTTGTTCCTGCCTGCTCGGTCCCGTCCTGTCCTGTGTCGTCGTGCCCTCCCACCCCCCCACCCCCCCACCCCCGCAGCACCTTCTCCATGTTCCGGGCAGCTGGCTGCCCCAAACTGGTGGGAGTTGCCTTGTTAAACGTCTTTCATTCCTACGGTTTCTTATACCATAAATTTTAAGTTGGCCATCTGACACTATTTCCTGGAAAGAGTTTTGTTCTTCTTTTTGTTGAAGAAGTTTGTGTGAATGATAAGTGGCCATATGTTTGGTTGAGTATCTGACTTTGCGTGTTCCATGTGTTTTGCCTCTGGGCTTTGATAAATCTGATATGATGACACAAATATTATTCTATACTGTTCTACATTATCATAAAGAAAAACAGCTTAAAATTGGGTATGGTTAAACTTAAAACTGGTAACTTTGAATTCGAACTTCTTTGGAAAAATACAAACATGTAAGCTGCCATCTTGGTTGAAATCAAAACAAAAACCTCACCACCATCTTTACTAAGGGTAACCATGTAGACTGGCCCCACCAAGGACACATTCCCTAGATCACAGACCACAGCTGAAAACTAAAGACTGAAATCTTCTTGCCTCTATTAACATTGGTAAGATGTAACTGACTGGGTAAATTGTATATCCAAATTTAACTTATCTAATTTAGATACACCTGACAGGTATATCTAAATCCCCAATCCTCAAGTGCCTTTACAAATCTGAGAATATGGCATTTAACAAAAAAGCTTCTTATGATAGAGACATGCCAGCTCCTGCAGCATCCTGTATCCTCACCAAGAAAATGGATGTTTGCAGAAGAACCTCCACCTGGAGGCTTGTTTTAGACGTGGCAAAGCCAGCCCCACACAGGGAAAAACTGCCTCTCACTCAGCAGCCTAGACCTTCCTGGACTGGACACTGGGGGAATCAATTGCCTCATCTTGCCAAGACAGGTAAACAGATCCCTACCCCCACAGGAAAATCTGTCAGACCTCCTGGGCTTAACAGATAAAGGAATGTGCTGTTTCTGAGACTTGTGCTTGCCAAAGACCATGGAGAGACTTGGGATTGCCTAGGGAGCGGGAAACTGTCTCACTTCTGCCCTGAAGGCATAAGTCATGAAACAATCCCACACCAGTTTGGAATTGTGATTAATAAAATGGTTATTTATTTAAAGAGAAAAACTTAAAGATCACTGTCCCAGACAACGTCCCTCTGCATGATCAGGAACGAAGTCTAACAGCCGGAAGCAAGAGAGCAAGCACACAGCTACTGCTGCTTTTTTAAAACTAAAGAGACCATGCCCCAGTGGGCTGGTATCTTAAAGGCTATTGGCTGAAGGAGTGGAAGTAGCTCCCGCAGCACCCCCCCTTTTGTTTAAGTAAGAGAGTTCCAAACCCAATACAAAACAATATACATTAGGAACAGATATCAACTATAAGATTAGAATTATAATCAGCATAAACAATATTAAGCAAGGAACATATGCTAAGTGTTTTAATAAACATTCTATCCTAGGGAGTCTAAGTCTTGTATTGGAGATGGCTTGGTTAGATCATAAGAGGACGGTTATTTACTTATCCCTCTCAGATCTGTCTGATGGTGTTTGATGGCCAGAGTAGTGCTAGCTCATTAGTTTATTAGTTAAGTTTCCTCCTGAAAGTACAGACAGATGTGCCTCTTTCCCAGGCTCCATAGTCTAGGATTTTAACAGGTTTCAGATGTAACTTCAGAGGTGCTGAGTTTTCAGTTTCCTCTGGTTGTCTTCTAAAAATGCCCATGCCTCTAACCCATAGCCTTTTGCTACGACACTAAGATGTAGATCTGTTCCAGTTGTTTTGCAGGTTCCTGGGAAAAGAGCGCTGTTGCTGGGTCAGGAAATCTGGCTTGATAGAAACTAATATCAGTCTCCAGAGCCTATTTTGACCCCACCCATTTTCGAGCGTATTTTGCAGGTTCTCTCTTCCGGCCTGGGCCAAGGCCCACCCACAGAGTGCCCTCCAGATAGCATCAGCTCCTGCACCAGCTCCTGGAACTTCACCACTTCTCCAGGCTCAAGCGGCCACCTACCCAGCAACTGGAACCTGGCTTTCCAAGATGTCCCAACAAAGGACATCTCTGCTCTCCTGTCTCACTCATTCACCCTTGCCTCTTCTGTACAATCAGGGCACCTCTCTGTTCCCTTTGTTCTGGCGGTTGTTACCCTTCCCATGGCTAGTCCTATTCATAGAGTCGATGATAACAATCTATTTTTTTCTCCTAGCAACCTGCCTTCTCAGCTTTCCCAGTGAACAGATGCCTGAGGTCTCCAGGATGGCAGTTAACTGGATGCTTCTCTACCCACACCTCCTGTGGAGTGTGAGCCTACCAACTCCTGATTTCTCCTCCACACCTTGTCCCATGCCTGCAGGAAGTAGGCAGACTTGAACCATTGTCCCTATACCCAAGGAGTCTAGGTTATAGTTGGAAGCCTTGCTGGCATACATAAATACTCCTAAAGGCTGGGATGTTTGGAATCTCCAGGGGCCCCATTCCAGATCCTGCCCTCGGCACACAGAACAGCATCTCTCCTGAAACGGCCTTCTCCAAACCCCATCAGTGCACCAAGTAGCGGCCCCCTCCCTGGAGCTGCCTTCTTCAACTTCTACCCCTCAGAAAGTCTGCCAAAAGTCAGTCCCTCCTTGGGGCTGCTCAAGACCATGACTATAGGCTACTTAAGACCTGGTAGCCATATTTGCCACGTAATACCTCTTGACCCTCCTGAAGGTGCCCCAGGAGTGCTTTGCTCAGATTAAAGCTGGCTTTATTAATTCAGTTTGATTGGCTTTTACATTGGTGGTGGCAGATTCCCATTAACCAGGAATTCAAAACTTACCAGTCCCCCCAATATCACTTTCTATCCTGCCCTGCTTAACTTCTCAGCCTCTTGTCCCACACCCTGCACAGTTCTGTGTAACTGTCCTGGCAGGAGTGGAGTCATGCTGAAGATAATTGTACTTTATTTTATGTGTATTAGTGTTTTGCCTGCATGTATGTATGTGCACCATGCGTGTGCTTGGTACCTGCAGAGGTCAGAAGAAGATAGCGAGTCCCCTGGAACTGGAGTCACGGTCAGTTGGGAGCCACCACATGGGTTCTGGGACCCAAACCTGAGTCCTTCGCAAGAGCATCTAGTCCTTCGCACAACTGAGCCATCTCTCCAGCCCCAGCACAGATATTCTGAAGAGAGACACTTGTGCCCGGCCCTCTAGCTACTGGACTATTGAGGCAACGGAGCCCAAGGAATTGGAATTTCTTTAGAATTTTCATACTTGTGAAGACAAAGTTGAAGCCTCTTGTTAGCAAGAGGGGACTTGTCTCCTAGAATGAGATTTCTTGACAACTCCTGGAGCCAGGAGTTGAGACAATGATGTTTTGAGGATGGCTGAACCACCCCTTAACCAGGACCACACATCCCTTCTGCCCTGTACGTGTGAACAAAATCCCTGAAACGAAGTTACAGAGGTTGTTAAGGACTATGGAGAATTTGGAATGTCACAGATCCAGATCCTAATTATATGTCTCTTGGGCCATTTTAGTCCCCTAATGAGTCGTTCCTTGCTCACTGTCTCAGACCTAACATCCTTACTATAGAGAGAAACTTTTTGGATGCATTACCTAAGAAAACTCTATCTTCCACAGTGATAAAAATGCTGTCAGCTAACATCTGAGGTCTATAGTTGAGATTCCTCCACCTGGCTAACCTGCCTCTGACATTCTTACCAACATATTTTTTAAAATGCCTTGATTTATAACTTTATTTGTTCTTTTATCATAAAAGCTCCATGAATTGGCTTCCATGTTGGAACATGGGCTTAGGGTAACCTAAGTCTGTTTCTGAGTCATGGTCACTCAAATTATGCTTTCAGAATAAAGAATCTCTTAACCCTTTCGACTCTAGAGTTATATTTTGCATTGACAAATTAAACCTCACGTCACATCAGATGAACTTGGGTGTCATTGGGCCTCTTTATTTGTTCCTTTCTTATGAAGTCACATTGAATAAATCTCCTCTCTGCTTTTTACTGCTGCTTGTTGCTTGCACTGGCCTATTGTGGATGTGTTACTGGTCCCCCTTTTTAGGGCTGTCAGAGCAATGACTCTGATAACAAGAATATTTGAAGATAGAATGTACACACACTCCAAACAACCTCCCCCACCACACACACACAAATACTCTGGATTCCAGTTCCACCTAGTTCCCTGAACAACATGATTTCTCCCTGGATTTGCATAGGAACTTGGACTTCTTGCCAGTCAGGTGCTAGCTACAATGTGCTCATTTCAAGGAACATAGTTCAGAGTCACATATATCTCAGTTACCAATTCTATGTTTCTCGTGTTTCCAGTTTAGGACCCTAAGTTGACAGCCCTATGAAGGAGACAGAGAAGCACAATACTGACCCTGAAATGCTATCATTCAACAGTCATCGAGTGCCACTGTGTTAGGCTCAATGCGATTCTAGCTACACAGAGACAGAGGAGAATGGAGTTTGGTGCCTATTCCCCTTGGGCTGAGAAACTTGCTGGAATGTGGAGTGAGTGACATGCTCAAGGCCACACAGGGATTTTCTGTGTGCTGCTCCTACTTTAGGGTGCTAGAGGCAGAACCTTCTAGGCTGCCAAAATGTAACTGTGTAGAGTATGTAAGCGTGTTAGCCTATGGGGGGCTATTCCATCCTCACACCACCGCAACCCCCTTTCCTCTGTGCCAATTAGCCAATCACATCAGATGGTGAAGTCCAGTCGACACCAATGGGATGAGTACCACCCATGGCTTAGGGATGAAAGAGAGCATTTTGGCAAGTGTGTTTGCTAGGTCAGTTTGGCTTCTGGCACACCCTTCTGCAAAAACAGAAATCGCTGCACCTGGTTTCTTTCATTCTGTTTGTGCATTCCTTTGTGTGGTGCAGAAATTACTCTTTCCCAGACAAAGTGGCCTGTCACTGATACAGTCTTGGTTGCCTTTCTGGTACGCACAGGACTGACGAGGCCCTGCTCCTTTTATTGACTTCTGGCCGTAATCAACTGTTCCTACAATCTTGGACGTTGAAAGAAACAGAAATTTGATCTCTCACAGTTCTGGCAGCCTCAAGTCTGCAATCAGCACCACAGAGGTAAAATCCGTTTCCAAGGTGCTATGATTTTATTTCCCAGCTTCTGGTGGCTGCAACATTCCTTGGTTTATAACTACATCAACCCAAGCTTTACGGCCAACATCTTAGAATCATTTACTGCTCCATTTTGCATCACCTTACACACGTGAGTGTGTGTGTGTGTTCATTTGAGATTTACTTCTCTCTTTAAAATAGTTTCTGATCGCATTTCGGGCTACCTGGATAATCTAGGATAATCTCCCCATCTCAAAGGCCTTACATCTGCCTAATACCCTTCCCCTCCTTTTTTCAAACAAGATAGCCTTTGGACTACCAGAGATTACCAGGGGCCATTATTGAGCTTGTAATGGCATTCCTGCAAACCGAAGGACACTTTGAGAAGAAGCCACTGGCTATTTTATCTTTGATCTCCAGAGAGCTCTGTTCAGGGGTCAGAAGGCTGGGTTTGGAAAGTCCAGTCCCTCAGAGGCCCGAAGAGGAGCTTCCCTGGGTTCTTTATACAGAGTTCACAACCACAGGAGGATCTGACCTAATATTGCCAGGCTTATTTGCAGGCTCCCTGCTGTGTGCTTACAGGCCCTTTCAGGGTTGGGGGTAGGGTGGGGTGGAGGTGGGGGCCTCTCTGAAGCTCTGTCTGAACCCTGGGCTCGCCCAAAGCTGCTAATATGGGAAGTGAGAAGGAGGTTCCAGGATGATCCGGGGTTGGGGGTTGGGGTGAGGGAGATAGAGGGAGATAGATGTTACTCCTCTGGCTGGGACAAAGATCTTTGGTCTGGTCCCAGGCTGAAGGCTGCCAGCATCTCTTTGCCCTTTTCCTCTACGCAGAAAGCTCCCAGAACTTCCCAGGGGAACTGATTCACAGGCTCCCACAGACTCCCAGCGCTGCCAAGACTGATAAGCACTGGAGCAAAGCTTTGCCACATCTTGTTAGAGCCAGCTGCAAGGTAGGACTGCGTGGATGCAGAAGCAGGGAGACCTTTGAAGTGCAAATTCCGAGTGACTGGAGGGACCTGGTGGTGTAAAAGGAGGTTTCCTCCACGCCTCTGCTTGGAGGTAAACTCGGGGAGCTTCAAGTCACGTGGCATAAAAGTCAAATGGTAGCGGTGGGCTTGTCTGAAAGGATTAAACATCAGAGAGAGAAAGGAATCCTTTTCCCTATGGCTCCTCCTGCCTAGACGTTGATGGGCAGCCTCCCCCTTTCTGTCTGCAGGTTGGAGCTCGGAGGAGTCTTGGCTCTCCAGTGTCCCTTCCCCCCACCAGTCTCTAACCATATGGAAACCTTAGAGACTTGCTCTTCCCCCACATCAAAGGAGTCCTCATTCCTGGCCCTTGCTCACTACTCTCCTCTTTAGCTACAAAAGTAGAAAATGCCTGTTTTGGAAAGGGCCAAGCACCAGGAAAAGCAAGGAATGTAGACTTAAGAGCTGGGAAAGATGAGAACACAAATTCACCCCTAAAGCCACTTTGGTTTTAGCCCAGTGAAATTCGTTTTGGACATTTGACCTCTCAAACTAGAAGAGCGTTAAGGGAACACGTGCGTATTATTTTAAGCCACCAAGTTTGTGGCAATTTGTTGCAGCAGCCACAGGGACCTAGATCAGGATCTTTTGTTAGTAGAGTTCAAGTATTTTATTATCTCCTAGTCCCTCACAAGAGCACTTGGCTCCAATCTATCCTGGCTTCAGGGTTGCAGACATGGGTCTTCCTATGTTCCAAGACCTTTAATGGCCTTCTCTCTCTCTCTCTCCTCTCTCTCTCTCTCCCCCTCTCTGGCCTCATGCTCACCTATTAAATGTAGCTGAAGTTGCTCTTGAACTCCTGCTCCTCTGGCCTCCCTAATACTAGGATTACAAGCATGTATCTTTATGCCTCAGCTTGATTTTTATTTCTTGAAAATAGAATCCACAGTCTTTAGCTCCAGCCCCAGCATGTACTCACCCAAACTCCCATTTTCAGCCGACAATGAGTGAAGCATGCACATCCTATCTCCATTACTGCTTCCTGTGTATGGGATGCCTTCTTCAGTCCCGAATCTCTCCTGGGGCACACATCCATTTTACCCCGTGTCTGATTTATAGTTTTGTATGTTAGGTTTATAGCACTTAAATATTTTTTGAACTATTTGTTCACTGAGCAGGTGAGTGAAATGAAAGCTGATCTGTGTGCTACAGAGAGGCCTGCTTGCTGCTGCCGTCATTGAAATTATCTGGCTCAAGTGAGAACGAAGCACACAACAAACCCACTTAAGAATTTATTAGAGGAGCGACACATGTTCATGCCTGGGGAAGTCGGTACGGAGAAAGCGAGCTTGAAGACGGCATGCCCAGCTTTTAAAGGCTGCCTAGCCTATGCGCACGGGGTAGTGGTGGTGGTCGTGGTGACGTAGCTACGTCAAACGCAGATGACAGAGCTCACGCATGCGCACAAGGGTTTATGTAGCTGCGTCATAAGTAGGTGATACAACCGAGCCGCACATAGGTCATGGAGGGCTTTTTAATGTCCCAGTGCGGCTAAGCTTTTTGCCTGAGCGCTTGTCTGCACATGTGTGGCCCTGGAACCCGGAAGTGCCCCCCCCACCCGTGTGGCTGGAATCATGACAGTCATCATATGACAAATGGAAAGAGGCCAGGGCAAAAGAACGAAGCTTTGTTTCTGCTTCCAGATTTTCATATTTTGACTCTCTTTACTGCAATGGACCCTGAGAGACTCGGGAATAAGTATTGATAATTTAAGAGAAAAGGACTTGAGAGTATCAGATGACCTCAGACTCAAACGTGGCTCTAGTGTGATTCTGTGGTTGAAAATGCCGATGCCATTTAGGGTCATTAACAGGTCAGTCCTAGACCATAGAGACGGTACCTCAAGTCCTTTGCAGTCATCTACCTATAGAGTTTACACCAACACAACCCCTGCCTGTTTCTCAGTCCCAGATGAGCACAAGAACAGATTCCACCTCCAAGAAATTCTGACTGAGGGCCTAGAAATCTGACCTTGAACCAGCATACATGACCTGATGCTCACTGCTCTTAAAAAAAAAAAAAATCCTCAAATCTGCTTCCAAATCTGGAATTATTCAGAGCACAGTGCCCAGTTTCTGCGTCTCAAGCTCTGATTGCTGCCCCTGCTGGTTCTCACAGGGATGGGTTCCAGGTTTTGATCTATCATCTTCCTGCTGAGATGGGAAATACATGAGCTAACAGCTAAAACTAGGGGCCGTTAGCTAATTGGTTCTTTAAGTCACTTAAGACACCACCTTATTTCCCCCACCTTAAGACACCACTGCCTTGATTTCCCCCACCAGGAAGGAAGGCTGTAATTCACAAGCCTGGAAGCTCAATTTGTGAATGACATAGGCCTACACTCTGACTGAGGAGCCATCAGAGACAAAGGTAAGTCAATATCATCAGGACACTATAGTGACCGGTGACCATGCTAAGTCATTTTGGATACTCACTGGTGATAAGATGGCCCAGTGCCAGTCAGGCAGACAGAGCTGGTCTGAGTTCTTTTGTGGGGCCTTGGATGGAGTCTAAGGCCTCGCACTAGCAACTCTACCACTGAAACACACCTTCAGTCTAGACTACACCCTGACCAGAACTAGACCAGAATTGGTGTCTTGTCTTAGTCACTCTTGTGTTCTGGAAGGAGACCCAAATGATGAAAAGACTTATTCTCATGACCCCTTCCCTCATTCCAGAGGCAGAGCAGCGTTGGCTGTTCCCACTGGTGGGGGCTGGAAAAGCTCACGAAGGTCATGGTGCTGCTCCCTCTGGAGCTGTCCGATCTTTTTCTTGAGATTTATTGCTGCCTCCTAAATAAACAAAGCCATTGGAAAAGCATAATCTAGATGGATGACCAGGAGGGGAAATTCATTTTTCAGCTTTAACAGTATTTGTTTTTCTCATGACCGTCGCTGTTAACCCGAAGCGTGGAAGCAGACTGGTCCATTTCAGTCCTATAGTCTAGTTAATGGCGCTGTTACAAGGAGCTGAGTGCTCACCTCTGCCCACCACAGGCAGGCCCTGGGGAGGAGACAGCAATCCCAGAGAAAGACTGATGGAAGCCGTGGATGTGTTCTCTATCGAGGTGTGGGAGTCAGAGGCCTTGGTCTCACTGAGGCCATGGGAACTTAGCTTAGATATTTGTGCCGCCTCAGGACTCTACCCATTCTCAGCCTCACTGATGCAGGAAGGGACATAGCGCTTAGAGTCAGAAAGGCGAGGACAAGCCAATTTGAATATTTATTATTTTTAAATAAGATTGTACTTTTATTTTTTTAATTATGTGTGTGAGCCTGTCAGTTTGTACACATGAATGCAGGTATAGGGACCAGAGAGGGGTATTCTTTGGAGCAGTCGTAAGCTGCCTAACATGTGTTGACTCAAAAACCATATCTCTCACCTTAAAAGGAAAACAAGAGTTTACTCTGGAGCCATTTTCAGTGACCGTGACCTAGGAACCCTGGCTTAGGTTAGCGCATAGTCTATGTTCTGATGTGGAAGCCATTGCATGAAATGTTATGGCTTTACAGGAACAAAGAAAGTCATAAATCAAGAGAAGTTTAAAATACATTGGTGGGTATGTTAGAGAGGTGAGTGCAGCAAGATGGGGGAAGCTTTGCTCTAGGCCTCAGATGCATTTTTAGCTTTTGGGTTGGTGGAAGGCAGAAGTCTGTAAAGCTTTGTTTTCAAAGGTTTTTTACCTGTTACTCCCTGGATGTTAGTTCTGACACGGAAGAGGGAAAGGAATGGAGTTGAAGGTAGCTCAAGACGAATGATTAGCTTTTAGACCTGTGACACCCCAAACTCTTCCTATCACTGCAGTTTTAATCCATTAATCGATCAGTCTTTGCAGGAATTCTCATTCACTCAGGGGTCCTGGGAACCAAACTGTGTCCTCTGTAAGAACAGCGCACGCAGCCGGGCGGTGGTGGCGCACGCCTTTAACCCCCCCCCCCCCCCCCGCACTCGGGAGGCAGACACGGGCGGATCTCTGTGAGTCAGAGGCCAGCCTGGTGTACAGAGCGAATTCCAGGTCAGGCTCCAAAGCTACAGAGAAACCCTCTGCCTCAGAAAACAGAACAAAACAAAAACCAGTGCAGGCTGCTAAGCACGGAGGCGCGTGCCCAGCTCAAGCCACTTCTCTTTTCTCTTAGACTGAAGAAGTGCAGAGTTTGTGCTTCGCATGATGAAAACATGTCCAGAAATGAATAGCAGTGCTACTTGCCCAGCACTGTTGAATATATTATATTATAATTATTATTATATTATTATAATATATTATAAGCCACTGGACAGCGACTTAAAATGGCTAACCTTTCTCCCAACGACTTAAAAATGAGGAGAATAGCTACATTTTAAAGATAAGTTTTCTATTTTGTATATTTTACCACAATTTTCATCAAAAGGGTGTGAGTCTGCTTACCCAAATGCTTCTATACTTTCCGGAACTGCCTGACCCCTCCTCATAGCCCCAAACGCGTGTCTAAGCCTTTGTCTTTGGGGTGTCTCTAGAGTGGTACATCTTGCTTTGCCTATAAAAATGAGCAGCAATGTGTCTCACACTTCCTCCCGCTACTCCAACAGCTTTTGCTAAGCCCATTGTCCTATGTTTACTTCTAGAAGTGGATACCTCAGGGCAGAGCCTGGCTAGGGACAGACTCACTCCACGGTGCCACATTGGGGTCAAGGCAAGCCTTCAGCATGAAGATATTAACAGACAAGACTCTCAAGATTGAAAGAGGTCAGAGATACTCGTGGATCACTCAAGTACTGCCTGTCAATCATCACTGTCCTCGCAACTTCCTGTTTGCCATGCAGTCACACAGCTTCAATGTGGTTCCTGTCTCTAAGAAAGGTCAGACCCATGTGACCACTTCTCATTTGCCTCCTTAGAGAGCCCTTTGGACATCAACAGAGTCAGATATAAATTAAGTTTCACATATGCCTATATAGATTGGTGGAAGATATGCAAATTACACTATGTATATGTGTATGTGTGTGTGTGTATGTGTGTGTGTGTGTGTGTGTGTGTGTGTGTGTATCTGCTACCAATCTTTATCTCTTTCCTGGATTTAGACTGAATTACTTTAATCTTCCAGGCAGAGTTTTGCAGGTTCAGGCATTTTAGAGCAATTCACATTTTCTACCCATAAATTCTGTCTGGCAATTACTTATGGAAACCTAGTCGCCTGCCTCTTTGCAGAAGCCTGAGCGGCCCATGGCTGAGGCTTTCCTCATTATTCAGATTCCTTCACAGGAAGGCCAGAGCAGCATTTGTTGTCTGGGGATGATTCTGTCCTTCCAGGTCCTGAGATGCAGGAGGATGCTTTGTGTTTATCACCTCGCGGAGGATTTATGACCACCTAAGTGTTATATTTCCAGAAACTGTATTCTGAAGGAACGCTTCCTGCTGTGCAGGAAGGACAATTTCCTTATTCACATCAAAAAAAGTGACAGCAAGTAAAGGACAAGTATAAAATAAAAACCCCACTTTTATTCAGAGTGCAAACTTATTCAAATAGGACCTTTAGCACGCTCCTTTCCACCGTTCACTCCAGGAGGTATTTCGCAGGTGGCATGGACACCCTGCCATGTTGCCCAGTCTTTTATCTGTGGCTTTAGAAGAACAAAGCTTGTGCCACATGGAAGGAGGGATCGGGCAGTGCCAGAATGCAAATGTTTTAACCAATGCTCGCCTCAGAATGTTTCTGGTGACTTCCTACCCACCGATAGCCATATTTGGGTTCAGCATGGCAGTTGTGCTGGAGCAAATAAGAGCAGAAGAGATTACTGGACAGCAGGGCAGAGCTGCAGGACTGAGTTCCAGCCTTCAACAAAATCACACTCTTAAAGCAGAAAAGTAGATTTCTTAGTTCCTGTTGTATTGCTGGGAAGAAACACCATGACCGGGCAGCTTATAGAAGAAAGTATTTAATTGGGATGAATCCATGATCAGCGTGGCAGAGAGCATGGCAAGAGGTGGGCAGGCATGGTGTTGGAGCAGTCGCAGCTGACATCAGCCAGAATGCAGAGATGAAGATGGCCTGGCTTGGGCTTTTTGAGCCCTCAAAGCCCACCCCCCAGTGACATTGCCTCTCCCAGCAAGGCACACCTCCTAATCTTTCTCCAAACAGTTTCACCAACTGGGGACCAAGCATTCTAATATATGAGCCTCTGGGAGCCATTCTCATCCAAACAACTGCAGTAAACCTTTATTGTTATGAAGTCATGGGTGGTATAGGTGGAAATTTTTCTCCTACCCTGAGTGTCCCACAGTACCTCAGAAAATAACTGCTCTTGGAAATAATTAAAGTCAGGTCATCCTGGAATGTCATGTGTCCCAACAGGGAGCACAGGAATCCTTAAAAAAATGAAAACTAGGGCACTTAATTCTCAGGTACTTTACTACGTAGGACACAAACAGCAGTGTTGGGGCTAATGGCTTTTAGCACAGGGCCTTGTATAACAATGGGACAGATGTGGTTCTCAGCCTTCTAATGCTGTGACCCTTTAAAACTCATGTTGTGCTGACCCCTGCCTTAGTTAGGGTTTCTGTTGCTGTGAAGAGACACCATGACTACAGCGACATTTATAAGGAAAACATTTACTTGGGGTGATTCGCTTACAGTTTCAGAGGTCAGTCCATTATTATCAGGATGACGAGCATGGCAGCGTGCAGGCAGACTTGGTGCTGGAGTAGTAGCTGAGGGTCCTATACCTTGCAGGCAACAGGAAGACGACTGAGACACTGGGCAGTATCCTGAGCATAGGAAACCTCAAAGCCTGCCCATTCAGTGACACACCCATTCTAAAAAAGCCACACCTCCTAATAGTGGCAGTCCATATGGGATTATGGGGGCCAAATACATTCAAACAACCACATTCTATTCTCTGGCCCCCATAAGCTTGTGACAATATCATAATGCAAAATGTATTCAGTCCAACTTCAGAAGTCCCCATAGTCTACAATAGTCTCAAACTTGTTTCAAAGTCCAAAGTGTCTTCTGAGATTCAAGGTAATCTC
The DNA here is from genome assembly GCA_004026605.1 of Ondatra zibethicus. NCBI lineage: Eukaryota > Metazoa > Chordata > Mammalia > Rodentia > Cricetidae > Ondatra > Ondatra zibethicus. Next base: position 382,432 of record PVIU01000226.1, read on the forward strand.
TTAACTGTAATCCCCTGTAAAATTAAAATAAAAAAAACCAGATCACATACTTCCAACATATAATGCCACAGGATGTACATTACTGATGCAAACATAGGAAGTGGAGGATAGTGAGGAAATACTGAACCAAAGCAAGACTGAAAAGCAGCTTGGCCAATGACTTATCATCTGCATCTCCATGTCTGACGCCAATATACTCTTCAGTCTCTGGTTCCTTTCAGCTCTGTTGATGGCAACACACTTATTTCTCCTGGGCTGGGTCCAGTCCTTGTTAGCAGCTCTCGTCAGCAGCTATCCCACAACTTTGGCATCTCCAGGATCCTGGAGTCTCCAAGGGAATCCAGGCTTCAACTTCACAGTTTCACGCAATGGCTCCTCTATGAGGCCTCCATTCAGGAACACCTGTGACACATGCCTAGCTTCACTGGCTTTCCTTAGTATCAGGGGCAAAATCCATAGCCCCTTTCTTCTGTCCTTAACTCCAGAATCATATGGCTGAAGCTGGCGAGTTCTATTGCTTACTGGAGCTGGAGCATGATCCCCTTGTTCAATTACATCTTTATCAGCTTTCTGTCCTTCACTACCTAAGCTTGGCTATCCTGAAACTCGATCTCTAGACCAGGCTGGTCTCAAACTCAGAGATCCATCAGCATCTGTTTTCCGAGTGCTGGGATTAAAGATGTGTTCCATCATACCTGGCTCTAAGTTTTTTTTCTTTTGCTAATTCAAAAGTTGGAAATTGGGCTGGGTGGGGTCTTGCCCTGAGGTCACTACTTCCTTTATTCAATTTTTTAATCCGTTTATCTCCGTGATCACAAGATTTAGTTCCATTCCACTTTTTGGTGATCCTTTTCTCCTTAAATTTTATATTTTATAATTACCCTGTTCAGCCTTCTCCTTTTCATTATAAATCTTCATCAGAGTTAACACTAATAACCACACAACAGAGTCTATACTACGCTGTTTTGCAATTTCCTCTGCCAATGGAATTAATCCAAAACTCTTTACTTTACCCTGAGGCAGACACTTTGAACAAGGGCAAAAAGCAGCACAATCTTCACCAAAATATCACAAGACTGGTCTCTAGGCAACATATTAAAATTCTTCTCTGAAACTTCTTGATCCCCATGGTTCATCAAATCACACTCAGCACCACTGTCTTCCATGCTCCCACTTGTATGGCCCATTAAGCAGTGCTTAAAGCACTCCACTGCTTTCCTAACCCAAACTCCCAAAGTCCGTATTATTCCAAACAAAAACACGGTCAGAACTATCACAATACCCCAGTCCCTGGTACCATTCTGTCTTAGTGAGTTTTCTATTGCTGTGAAGAGACACCATGACAAAGGCAACTCTTACAAGGAAAACATTTAATTGGGGTGGGTCACCTACAGTGTCAAAGGTTCAGCCCATTATTGCCATGACGGGGAGCATGAAGGCGTTGCAGGCGGACTTGGTGCTGGAGTAGTAGTTGGGAGTCCTACATCCTGCAGGCAACAGGAAGTCTACTGAGACACTGAGCAAAGGCAAACTCAAAAGTCTGCCCCCGTAATGACACACTTCCTCCAACAAGGCCACACCCACTCCAACAAAGCCACGCCTCCGAATAGTGTCTTTCCCTATGAGATTATAGGGGTTGCTTATATTCAAACTACCACAAGCCCCAACATAAAATCATTTCACTTCTTCATAACTGTAATTTTACTCCTGTTATGGATGATAATGTAAATATCTGATATGTTCCCTAAAGGGGTTGTAAACCTGTACCTCACATCTGTTTACCTTTTTCCTTGCAGTTAATCTTGGGCTGATGTCATTACCATCTGGACTAGTTTAGCCTCTCCTGGAGAATCCATATGTCCTTTCCCTCCTATATAGATCAGTGGTTATCAAATACCTTCGAAGCCATTTAGATACTTACTTACTTTCTTATTCTCTTGTGCTGAGAATCCACATGGCCTCATATATGCTAATATGTCCTTCACTGCTGATCAGCCTCCTTAGCCTCAACCATTTTTTAATAGATCCAATTGAGTTGGTTATGTAGCCAATTAATTGTATCCAATTGAGTTGGTTGCTTCCTGTGTGTGTGTATATGTGTGTTTGTGGTGGAGGTGTTGTAACAGAATGCTTGAAACTTTCTTAATGATCAGAAATTTATTTCTTATACATAGTTCTGGAAGCTGGGATGTTCAAGACAGAGGGCCATCACCTGGTAAGTGCTTTCTTATTATATCATTCTGCAATGGAAGATAAAAGATAGAAGAGTGGAGATGGAGGAATGAAGAAAAACTGGGAGAGAGATTGTTGGAGTTTCTGCAATGATCATGGTCAGCAGAGTAATGATCCCTGGCAGGCTAGAAGCCAGTTTGGTTTAATGTCACTCAGTAGCTGGAATTGGCTCAAATTTTGGGAGTCTGACCCCAGGTAGTTTATTTTAGGCATATTTGAGCACAGCACAATGAGGCAAAAGCTTTCCTGGTGATAAGTGTTTGCACAATAAAGCCTAAGATGTGACTGCATCGAAACTCTTTGTACCTGTGGCATCTTCCATAGACATGGGTTCCTTAGACTGACTACATGTGACACCTTCCACAAAGATGGGTTCTATAGCTTGAGAAGCTCACAGTAAAGGTCTGGGGGAAGATGTGGCTTGGTTTCAGCTATACTGATAGTGCAAAGGTCACAGGTTATTAACCACATATGCTCCCAGCCTTCTGAGTGGAAAACAGGTTGTGCCTCCTTTCCATGTAGGGACAACCCTGCATGTTTAACGTTCTTGGTTCCCTTCATGCTTATCTTTGAGCACAGGGATTTCCATGCTTCCTACAAGAGATGATTTTTTAATAATGGGTTCACTTCTATGATAACAGTTTTACTCATTCCATGATGGCAGAGCCTATGTTGGCCTAGCTACCTTTAGTGTTAAGGTAATCTACAACAGCCGTCCCCACTTTAATAGTGATTGAACTCAAGGCCTTGTGCAAGCTGAGCAGGTGCTTGCCAAATCACTAAATCGCATCACCGTCTCAGCCCCGCCTCTTAATGCTGTTGCTATGGGAACTGGATTTAAGCCTGAATTTGGAGGAGTTAAATATTCAAACAATAAGGCCAACCCATAAAAGCTAACAGTGAAAGCTTTATAAGTAATTCATGTAATATATATCTTAATACA